>JAOPSE010000018.1:73458404-73658935 GCA_029449295.1 Zea luxurians | reverse complement strand
GACATGTTCCTTAGCGTGACACATGGAGCCTCTTCATCATCTAGCTCATCAAGATGAACTTGCTCTACTTGAGAGCCGTTAGTCTCATCAAACACAATGTCACAAGAAACTTCAACTAGTCCAATGGACTTGTTAAAGACTCTATATGCCCTTATGTTTGAATCATAACCAAGTAAAAAGCCTTCTACAGCCTTAGGAGCAAATTTAGATTTTCTACCTCTTTTAACAAGAATAAAGCATTTGCTACCAAAGACTCTAAATATGAAACATTGGGCTTTTTACCGATGAGGAGTTCATACGATGTCTTCTTGAGGATTCGGTGAAGATAGAGACGGTTGATGGCGTAGCAAGCGGTGTTGATTGCTTCCGCCCAAAACCGGTCCGAAGTCTTGTATTCATCAAGCATGGTCCTTGCCATGTCAGTAGAGTTCTATTCTTCCTCTCCACTACACCATTTGTTGTGGAGTGTGTAGAGAAGAGAACTCTGCTTGATGCCCTCCTCCTCAAGAAAGCCTTCAATTTAGAGTTCTTGAACTCCATCCCATTATCGCTTCTAATCTTTTTGATTCACTCATGCTCTGATACCAATTGAAAGTCTCCTAGAGGGGGGTGAATAGGTAAATCTGAAATTTATGAACTTTAAGCACAACTACAAGCCGGTGTTAGCGTTAGAATATAATCGAGTCCGAAAGAGAGGGCGAAAACAATCACAAGCAAATAAGAACGAATGACACGTGATTTGTTTTACTGAGGTTCGGTTCTTGCAAACCTACCCCGTTGTGGTGGTCACAAAGACCGGGTCTCTTTCAACCCTTTCCCTCTCTCAAACGGTCACCTAGACCGAGTGAGCTTTTCTCTTCAATCAAATGGGACACTTAGTCCACTACAAGGACCACCACAACTTGGTGTCTCTTGCTTTGATTACAATTGAGTTGGGAACAAGAAAGGAGGAAGAAGAAAAGCGATCCAAGCGCAAGAGCTCAAAAGAACACCGGCAAAACTCTCTCTTCTAGTCACTATTGCTTTGAGTGGAATTGGGACTTGGAGAGATTTTGATTCACTCTATTTTTGTCTTGTATTGAATGCACTAGCTCTTGTATTGAATGTGTTGGCTAAAAACTTGGATGCCTTGAAGTGTTGGTGGTTGGGGGTATTTATAGCCCCAACCACCAAGGTGGTCGTTGGGGAAGGCTGCTGTCGAAGGGCGCACCTGACAGTCCGGTGCGCCACCGGACACTGTCCGGTGCGCCAGCCACGTCACCCAACTGTTAGGGTTCGACCGTTAGAGCTCTGACATGTGGGGCCACCGAACAGTCCGGTGGTGCACCGGACAGTCACTGTTCACTGTTCGGTGCGCCATCTGCGCCTGCTCTGACTTCTGCGTGCGCTTGTCCACGCACTGTTCACGCACTGTACACTTTTGCAGACGACCGTTGGCGCTAAAGCCATTACTCCGCTTGGTACACCGGACAGTCCGGTGCTACACCAGACAGTCCGGTGAATTATAGCGGAGAGGGCAATCCCAAAAACCCGAAGGTGGCAAGTACGGAGTTGATTTCCCTGGTGCATCGGACACTGTCTGGTGGCACACCGGACAGTCCGGTGCGCCAAACCAGGGCAGCCTTCGGTTGTCCTTTGCTCTTTTTATTTGAACCCTTTCTTAGACTTTTATTGGTTTGTGTTGAACCTTTGGCACCTATAGAACTTATAATCTAGAGCAAACTAGTTAGTCCAATTATTTGTGTGGGCAATTTCAACCACCAAAATCATTTAGGAAAGGTTTTTAGCCTATTTCCCTTTCAGACACAGATCTGACAAAGAAAAATTGCTTCATGAGAAGGGTTGAATGACAGGACTCCCAGCATAGATGGCTACATGTCCTGGGATCTCACCTATAGCAGGGCTGTAAGCACAACACTATCAGTGGAAGCTAAGAATTCAGGACAAGGAAAAACCAAGAGATATGGGGGTGAAGGAACATCTCAGGGGTCTGAAAAGCGGACAAGGTTGGTAATTCGTCCCTTCAACCCAAATCGTTCTTCTCTTCGTCCAACCCACATATCCCTTCAAGCAACCAGTGTTCATCCGTCCCACGCCTGCCCTCGCCCAGAACAATCAGCCGAGTGCCCCTGGTGCTTGTTTCCCTGCCCTACCTAGTTCCTCAAGTGACTGCTTTAATTGTGTGAAGTCTGGACACTTTATAAAAGTCTACCCCTACCCAAAGCAGAATAATCAAATTTCCAAGAACCTTCTGGGAACGTGACTCAAGGAAAGGGAAATGTGGTCAACCATCCAACGGGCAAGAATATGAAGAAAACTGGGCGAGTTTATTACACCTAAGTGGCGACTACCCCGGAAGGAGAACAAGTGATTATGGGTACATTTCTTGTTGCCAACCATCCTGCTGTTATCCTTTTTGATTCTGGTGCATCACATACCTTTATGAGCAAGACTTTTGTGGAGAAGTATTGCATACATACTACTGAATCAAGGGAGGGATTTGTTATTCACTCACCTGGGGGTCAAATATTTACTAAGGAAGTTGTCTTCCACGTACCCGTAACATTGGCTGAACATGAGTTCCCTACTAACATGATTGTTATAAAGGGACAAGATATAGATGTAATTCTAGCATGAACTGGTTAGCCCAGAATAAGGACATCATCAATGTGGATCAAAGGACCATTCAGTTAAGTCGTGGACAAGAAGAGGTCAAACTATCCATCCCTGTATCTGTCCAAGTAAAAACATCTGGACAAGTTTTTGAGGCCATAGTACAAGAAATACACGATATTCTGGTTGTGTGTGAATTTCTGGATGTATTCCCTGAAGATTTGCCCGTGTTACCTCTGGAAAGGGACATGGAGTTTCTCATCGAATTGAAGCCCGGTATGGCTCCTATCTCCAGAAGGTCGTACCGTATGCCACCAATGAACTGGCAAAACTTAAGACACAATTACAAGACTTATTGGAGAAGGGATTTATTAAACGAGTTCGTCGTCGTGGGGATGTCCAGCAATCTTTGTCAAGAAGAAGTATCAACTCTTCGAATTTGTGTGGACTACAGACCCCTTAATGAATTCACTATTAAGGACAAGTATCCTCTTCCCCAGATCGATATTTTATTCGATCAACTCACTGGAGCCCGGGTGTTTTCTAAAATTGATATCTGATCTGGCTATCATCAGATCAGAATTCGACCCGAGGATATACCCAAGACCGCTTTTACCACTCGATATGGGTTATTTGAATATTTGGTTATGTCTTTTGGATTAACAAATGCTCTAGCCCACTTCACATACTTGATGAATTCGGTATTCATGCCCGAATTAGACAAGTTTGTGGTAGTCCTTCATTGATGATTTTGATATATTCCACGAATGAGGAGGATCATGCAAGACACTTGCAGATCATGTTAACGCGCTTGATCCCAGCAAGGTCAAGGATATTCTGGAATGAAAATTCCAGTTTCTTGGGAAGAAATCCAGTTTCTTGGACATATTTTGTCTGCCAAAGGGATTGCGGTTGATCCCAGCAAGGTCAAGGATATTCTGGAATGAAAATCACCCACAACAGTACATCAAGTTAGAAGTTTCCTTGGATTGGCTGTTTATTACCGTAGATTTATTCAGATTTCTCCAAGATTGTTAAACCATTACTGGGTTATTGAAAAATGATACTAAGTTTAAAAGGTCCTCTAAGTGTAATGAGGCCTTTGAACAACTAAAAGTATTGTTGACCACTGCACCGGTTTTGGCCCAACCGGATATTGAAAAGCCATTTGATGTTTATTATGACGCATCAGGCAGTGGACTTGGATGTGTCCTGATGCAAGAAGGACGAGTAATAGCTTATGCTTCAAGGCAGCTGCACCGGCATGAGGAACATTATCCAACCCATGATTTGGAATTGGCTACAGTAGTTCGTGCCCTTAAGATTTGGCGTCATTATCTGATGTGGAATATATGTCACTTATATACGGATTACAAGAGTTTGAAGTATATCTTCACCCAGTCAGAGCTAAACATGAGACAAAGGTGGCTCGAGCTAATCAAAGATTATGACTTGGAAATTCATTATCATCCAGGAAAGGCTAATGTGGTGGCAGATGCTTTAAGCCGTAACGCCTCTTGTCATTGTCTCACACTAAGAACACCTAACACCACTTTATGTCAAGCAATGGAAAAGTTGAATCTGGGGATGGTACAACAAGGAACTTTGACACATTTGAAGCTTGAGTCAGTTCTTCTATAAAGGATTATTGATGCTCAAAGAGTAGATAAGGGTATGAAATATATTTCATGAGAAAATGGAGGCCGGCAAGGCTAATTGCTTTAGGAAAGATGATCAAGGAGTAATATGGTTCAAAGACCGCATTGTGGTGCCGAAGGATGCTGAAGTCCATGAACAAATCTTGGACGAAGCTCATCTTAGTCGATATTCCATTCACCCTGGAAGCACTAAGATGTATCAAGACTTGAAACAATATTATTGGTGGACTAAGATGAAGATTTAAATCGCACGCTATGTGGCAAAATGTGACACCTGTAGATGTGTCAAGGCGATACATATGAAGGCCGCTGGACCGTTACAATCCTTGCCAATCCCATCCTGGAAATCACTATAGTAAAACACTTAATTCCCGTCGGCCAGGAACTGACGGGAATAAGCCTTAAACCGACAGGAATAAGAAATTCCCGTCAGTTTAGGACTTATCCCCGTCAATTGTCAGCCGACAAGCGTCAGATGTCAGGGATAAGGTTATTCCCGTCGGTTGCTGACGGGAATAATTAATCCCCGTCGGCTAGTTACTAGTTGACGGGAGTTATGGCTAATTCCCTTCGGCCAGGACAACCGACGGGAGTTATTAATTAATCCCCATCGGCCACCATCGGCCCTACCTGGCCGACGGGAGTTACTGGACCGATGGGAAGTAATTGTTAATTCTCGTCGGTTCGACCATAGCCGACGGGAATTAACTGGGCCACGAGAATTACCCTATACTGCTATAAAACCAGCACTAAATTAGGTCACTATTTCTGCACACATAACATATATCACACAGAACATTACAAACACATGCATTCATAATCAAATCACGCATTACAAACATAACATCCACCAACATAGTTTACACAAACATTTCAAATAGAAGTACGACATAAGTTCAAGTGTTTTTTCCAATGGAAGAAAGTTCAAGTACGACATAGAGTCAACGAGTACGACATAGGATTGAAATATAAGTATGACATAAGTTCAAGTACGACATAGAGTCAACGAGTTAAGAAACATGTTCAAGTGTTTAGAGATAACCACCACTTGGGTGGTTAGAGCTTTGACCGCTACTGCCACCACCACCAGGAGGAGGGAATGCGAAGAGGAAGTCAACAAATCTAGTCCCTGCTGCGGGATCAGACCCACTACCACCCACTTCGGGCGTAACTTATGCAAGTTAGCAAATATCAACACGTTAAATGCAAATGTCAAAAAGTATACAAGTGTATAAATTAATCGAGAGTTATCAAACGTACCCTATCTCCAGGTGCAGGTATATGTGTCGGAGGGGTGTTGAACTGTGGTGGCGGAGCTGGTGTGCTTGCAAACTGGCTCCATTGTGGTGGCGGTGGAATATTTGTTGCCATGCCCTGTTGCTGCATTAACTGTTAAACATATGTGTTACTATTGAAGATGTTGTATTGAAATATAATAATTTAGAGTTTGGATTATGTGTACTCACTTGATACATCGCTTGGTTATGTGCATTGCAAGCGTCCATAAATTTACATTGTTGTCTCATCTCTTCACGCATCCTCATAATCTCCAACTCCTGCTCGTTCGGTCGACGAGAGCATGAGCTACGGGAAGACGAACCCGTCCTCTGAGATCTCACCGACGACGAGTCAATGAATCCGTCGAAGACTGCGTGTCTATAAGTGATTAAAAAATTGTGATTACTGCATAATCAATTTAGTGTCAACCATATAATTTCATAAGTTAGAGCTTACCGTCCATGCTCTTTGCCACCACCACTTGCGTACACCACCGAGGGATCCACCAGTTCATAGCGCCAGTCGAAGTCAGGGCCATGGTGACGAACCATCTCCTCCCCATATGCCGCCTATACATCATTCACAACCTTACAAATGCAGGAATTTCTATACCTTGAACGTATGTACTTTTGGGCCAAAACTCACCAGCCGATCTGTGGCTATCTAGCTGCAGAGCTGGTCAGGGTTGTTAGGGTCTGGTCCTTTGTGGCCCTCCTGGTAGACCTCAATGTCACTAAGCTTTTGGCCACTCTTAGCTTCCTATATAAACAAAAACATTCATAAGCAATCGTACTATTTGCTGATCGACATAGCTAGATCAAACTTACCATTCTTTTAGCTTTTCGTATCATGTCGTCACCGCTAAACTTGTTAGGATTGGTTCCTCGACATTGTCTGTGATGCGCTGACACTTTCTGGAAGCCTTCGGAAGCCCAATATCGACACCAAGCATAGTACGCATCAGGCACGGGCGCCATCCATGGAACCATCACCTGCACACACAATGTTACATATTATATCAATCACAACAATCAATAAAAAGGGTAAAACAAATTGAATACTAACCACATGATATTGATCCTCAGTCAAATATATCTTTGAGGACCCATCTTGTCTATCCGTACAATCTTTATGCCACCTCATGTGCATAGCGGTCTTCCTTGAGAGAAACAAACATTTCACTCCAGGAGTGAGAGGGATGTACCGAAGCTGTTTATGTGCAACCTTTGTCACCACCTTCTCCCCATCTTCATTTACAAGCTCCACGTACCTCGACTTCCCACATTTAAGCATTTCTGCTCTCTGCCATGTTCCTTCCAAAAATCATACAGTTGTCCTAGCAAACATCAATCTTCTCATACTCCATACCAAGACCTTCAAGCAATTTCTTGGACTGGTACATGTCTTTGAGCATCTTGTGACCTGTAGGAAGAACCTCGCTAATCAAATCCACAAGCTCCTTGTAACAATTAATTGAAAATGCAAACTTGGACTTGATTGACATCAGCCGGGTCATGAATTCGAGGACGGTCACGTCAGTGTGCCCGTGAAGAGGCTCTTCTGACGCTTTGAGTAGGTCGAAGAACTTCTGAACCTCCGGTGTAGGTGAATCATGATGATCTGGTGCCAGTTCAGGCTGCAGATCCTCAAGCATCTGGTCCATCCTATCAACATCATCTTCACCATCATCAACTTCTACTTCTATTGCTTGTTCAACATCTTCACCGTGGAGATACCAGACCTTATAGCCTGGCACGAAACCATGTGAGCACAGGTGTAGTGTGACCTGCCTCTTGGTGTGGCTCGTCATATTTCTACATTTATTGCATGGACACCTAATATTAACTATTTGTGACAAAGCAGGTGCATGGTCCAGAAACATTTGCGTCTTGGCAAACCATTCACTTGTGTGACACCCACCCTTTTTGAAACCTTCATACATCCAATCACGTCTATCACCCATTATTGCGGCTGTGTGTACGAGTAAAGAGTGTGTGTGAGACAATCACGTTTCTACACGTCACACATACATCTACAGGTAAGTAGTAAAACTATATATATACATAAATAATTATATATATACATAAATAACATCAAATTTATCAATATCGAAACCTTCATACATCCTAATATTATAAGTTAAATCTAATCAATAAATAACATCAAATTTAACAATTCAATAGTATAAGTTAAATCTACTATAATAATAGAATTAGTACTTACCTAACATCAAGCCACACATGTGATATTAAATTAACTCTAATCACACTCTAATCACATGTGTTATTAAATTAAAACTAATCACATGAAAGTTAACTCCCGTCGGCCATAAAAACCGACGAAAATAAACATGTACACACATAATTAACAATCACACTCGCATGCATTAACATCTTTAACCCACGTGGGTGTCGTAGTCGCTTCGGAGAGGCGGTCGAGGGCGGAGGCAGCGCTTGGGCGCGGCGGCGGCGCTCGAGGAGGCAGTGACGATGCTCCGGGAGACATTTGGGGGCGGCGTCGGCCCTTGTGGCAGTAGCGGCGGTTGTGGGCGCGGTGGGAGGCCCGGCGGCGTTGTGGGCGGTGTGGGGCGCGACGGGGACGGGCGGGGGCGGGCACGGCGGCTGGGATGGGAGGCCGGGCGCGGCGGTGGGGATGGGCATGGCACGGCGGCAGGGATGGGCAGGGACGGCGGCACGGTGGCGGCGAAGGCGGCAGTTTTGAGAGGAAGAAACAGAGAAATGAGCCCGCGTGGGGTGCCCGCGGGCGTTCATAAACCTTTAATCCCCATCGGCCAGAGCATAGGCCGACAGGAATAACCTAATCTCCGTCGGCTTTTGTCAAAGCCGACGGGAGTTACCTTATTCCCGTCAGCCTGTGTCTGGGCCGATGGGAGTTAATTTAAGGCCCGTCAGCTGGTCTGTAGCCGACGGGAGTTAACTAACTCCCGTTGGCTTTTCGTCTGGCCGATGGGAGTTAATCCAGCCAACGGGAATCTTAAGGATTCCTGTTGTGAATGGGAAGATATCAGTATGGATTTCATTGTGGGATTACCTAAAACCGCTAAAGGATTTGACTCTATTTAGGTCATAATTGATCCACTTACAATGACTGCCCATTTCTTCTCGTCAAGGTGAAATATCCAGTAGTTGCATATGCAGAACTTTATATCGCCCGTATTCTCAGTTTGCATGGAGTTCTAAAAATGACAGTGTCGGACCAGAGACCACAATTTGTATCCATGTTTTGGGAGGAGCTGCACAAATCTTTGGGTAATAAATTACTCCACAGTTCGGCCTATCATCCTTAGACGAGTGGACAAACTGAGAGAGTGAATCAAATACTTGAGGACATGCTACGAGCCTGTGTCTTGGAGTTCCCACAGAAATGGGATGATTGTCTGCTGTTGGCAGATGTTTCTTATAATAATAGTTATCAAGAAAGTATTAAAATGGCACCGTTTGAAGCTCCGTACGGACGACGATGTCGAACACCCTTAAATTCGTCTAAACCAGGAGAATGGTGGTTTTTCAGGCCTGATTTGGTTAAAGAAATGGAAGAAAAAGTCCAACGCATAAGGCATAACTTGAGAGAGGCTCAAGCTCGGCAAAAAAATTATGCGGATAAATGACGTCGACCATTGGTTTTTCAAGCCGGCGATCATGTATACCTGAAAGTATCACCGATGAAGGGTGTTAGCCAATTCGGGGTTAAAGGAAAATTGGCACCCCCGATATATTGGTCCGTTCCTCATTCTTGAACGATGTGGGCAAGTGGCGTACAATCTTCAATTACTAGCATCATTGTCTGCGGTGCACAATGTGTTCCATGTATCTCAGTTAAAGAAATGTCTTCGGATTCTTGATCGAACTATAGATGTGGTGGATGTTACTTTGGAACCAGACTTGACTTATTTAGAACATCCCATTCGAGTTCTAGATCAGAAGGACAAAATCGCTCGAAAGAGGACTCTCAAGTTTTATAAGGTAGAATGGAACCAGCACACTGAAGAAGAAGCTACCTAGGAGACTCAAGACTTCTTAGAGAAGAATTTTCCTAAGTTTTTAGCTTCATGTAACCTGTAAGATTCATGTAATCTGTTGTAAAGTTGGAACAAACCCCACCCACCCCCTGCTCTGTAAGAAAAATTAGGAAATAAAGACTTGACGCATTTCCTTTTCCATTACTTACCCTAGGACCTTAAATCTCGGGACGAGATTCTTTTATGGGGGAAGGATGTAACACCCTTGGTGTTACAAGCACTAAAATTTGGGCATAACATCATATGCATTAACATTTCATTATGTATGTTACACCTAGAATGCATCCACTAGGCTAAAGGTTCAAAACAAGTTGTGATGTGATGACTTGAAGTGAATCCTTAACCCTAGGATAGGGTACTTAACCAAGGGATAAAAGTATGTGGGTGTGTATGATAACCAATTGAGTTTTATCTCAAAAGTTAGTAGAGATGTTCATAAGAGACTAAACTTGGTGGATTTGAGTGGCACACAAACCCTAGAACACTCAAAACCCTAATAAGAGCCCTAGAAACCCTATTTGGTGCTCTAAGAGATAAGATCAATTTCTATACACTTTTGGACCAAAGTGCATATATCAAAGTAGTAGAGTATCAAAAACTAAGCAATGTTTGCATTGGAAGATTTTCAAGTGTAGTGGAACAAATTGGAGTAATTTGCAAAAAGCCCCAATGGCACCATATGGCCTAACTCTGAAAAAGTGTGATTAGGCCAAGTTTGTGCCCTTGTATCTCTTAATCCATGAAGATTTTGCCCTAGGTCATTACAACAAACTTGTAGAGATATGTTAGTAGTTCAAGATTGATTAAGTGATCTAGCCCCAAAGCTACATGGAAATGGGAGAAAAATGGACCTGAAGTTGGACTGTCAGTGAACTCCAATACTGAAACTTGACTGAAAGTGTGCTCGGATGAACTTTGGGGGCCGAATTTTGCATGATCCAGTGAGAATTTGATCAAGGTCTTTATAAAAAAATCCAAGCTAGTATGTAGAGCAACAACTTTGGTACAAATAGATTGGTAGCTCTCCACATGAAAATTTTGGAAAGGAGCTCCTTAACTTGTTGTGTCAGGCGCACTAAAGGAAGTTTGCGATAGTACAGTAACTGAACAAGATTAGATTCAGTGAACTTCGCTATCGGTAATCTCTGTGTTGCGATCCGTGCCAGCTGCTGCGATTCGTGCTCAGCTTAGGAAGGTTATCACCGCGGACATGAAAAGATCGGAGGGGGCGTGGATCGAGCCGGTCTCACGGTACCCACTTGCACCGGCGACGTGGTCGTGCGACCGTCGCTGAGGTTGCCGCCGTTTCCTTCGGTCACGCCACACATAGGCCGTTTCACCATGTCGCCGTGAGTCGTGGAGAGTAACCAGTGATGGTCGTAAACCTTTGCCCAATGAATGCCACGATAAGCGAACTCCGGTGACTCACCTTTGCTCCGGCCGCTAGCTTATCTTTCCTAAATTCGAAGCCACCGCTGTTGGTCACAATAAATTGACGCCCCCGCCTGCTCCAATAGATTGTTACGAACCCAGAGCACCGCTCTGTGCCCCCGATTAGCCATTGTAGCCCGCGAATTTGGATTTCCCCCAAATCGGTTTGCCGCGTCGCTGTGAGACCCTCCACCGTGGCTAGCCATCCTCAGGTCTGTTCATCCCCTTTCTGTGTCGTGTTTAAGCATCCTTGATTGTTAACATTGCTCAATGACCCAACCGCTTGAATGCTACCGCACTAGATCGTTGGGAACACCTTGGTTTGTTCTCGGTTTTCGCCGTCGTCGTGGACAAGGGGATTTTTGGTTAGATTAGTTCAATTAGGGCATGGACTAGGCTCGCCTGGGATCAGGGATGCTGATCCAACGCTTAGTTTCGACAGTCCTTGCCGTTTGAGGCGAGTCCTAGTGAGGCGGTGGCCGGCAGACAAGGGTGCCATAGCTAGTGACCCGTTTGGTGAAGAAATAGAAACCCGGGGGTTTAAGTGAACATGTCAGTGAGACATGTGAATAGGGTGTAGGGATTCTTTAAAGGTTTTTCAAAAGGCCAAGGGCCTTTGCGCAAAGCCACAAGCGCGAGCGCGCGAGGGCGCTTTTCCCTGTTCGCAAGCTAACTTGGGCCGGATTCGGCCCATCGCTGTTCATTCTTTTTTCTTTTCTTTTTACTGCTTGATTAAAAAATGTGTAGAAAATAGTAGAAAAATGATAAAATTATGAAACCAATTTTGCTAGACTCCTAAAATCATCTAGTATTTAATAAAAATAGTTCCAAGATTTTTATCCCATGCTTGGAATTATTTAGGATTTAAAGATGCTCTAACGAAGCCTTTTAGAATTTTAGAAATAATTTAGTAGCTCCAAAAATAGTAAAACTTTTTGGGTAGGCTTAATATGATGATTGAAGACCTTGAATGAAATTTGAAATGATTTGGACATTGTTTAGTCAAAAACCCAATAACTAGCCTCCTAGAGTTAATTTACTTAACCCTAAAAGAATATTAACTTAGGAAACCCTAGTAATTAGTAGGTACCGTGAAGGAAAGTAGTATTCAAGATACAACTTAGTATGTTTCTACTATGTCACTGCATATTCATAGCATCACATAAGCATTCATGTACATGTACTGTCATGTATCGAAAACGAGGAAGACATATGGTTGAAGAAGAAGTTGTCGCTCCAGATGAGAATCCTCCAGCCGAGAATAACTTCTACTTCGACATCTGTGGAGTAGACTCAGAACCTCCTGCAACATAAGGCAAGCCCCGGTGCATTATCCCCTTTCCTTGATGTTTTAAATTTTTTATCACTTGAATTGATGTATTAGGTGATAGGAGTTGTGTGCTAAACAATTGTTGCATACCCTTCCTTGGAGACTGATTACCATTCCTTGTTACCTAATTTAAAGTTTTATGATGCTTAGCTTTGCTTTAGACAACAAAATGTTTTGTTTTAAACAAAAGGTGATGCTTCATATGGGATGGGGATTTTACAAAGAAAAGACTTGTGATGGTGAATCCAACATGGCCAGATGGGTTCAACATCTAAAAAGATGTACCTCTGCCAGGTACCAAGATTTGGGGTTTTAAATAATAAAGATGAGACCAGGCGGTGACTTGCACGAGAAGAGAGTCTCGGTGTAGTGTCTCCGTCTGAGTCAATTAAGGACCGAACCAATGTAGGCTTGATGATCGAGGACCTTTTAACTGGCCACATGCCTCGTCATGGGTAACCTTTGCCTCGGTCGGACCAATACCAGAAAGGCCACCATGCAATGGGAGTGGAGAGATGGCAAGAGTAGCGTGTACCCTCCGTGGCAAGAGGCTGGACGGTGGTGTATATGTGCTCTTGGTTGGCGTGGACCCATTCTGGTCTTGAGAAACCCGGTGGCGAGTTGACATATGCAAGGGTTAAGTGCTACATATGTCATGTGGTTGGAGGTCCCCAGCTGGGTATTAATCGATTCGGATCGCCGTTACTTCTCGGACATGAAGACTTGGTCTCTGCCCTACACGTAGCAACCAAGTGAACTGAAGGGCTGATAAAAGACGGCTAGCATAGGCCAAGTGCCTGATCTAGGATAGAAAGAACACTAGATGCAGGTAACTACTTAACCCGATAATAAAAATGGATTTTTAAGGATCCACTCATAGTAAGCTTTTCTGCAAACATAGTCTTTGAATTTTGATGAGCTTTACCTTGATTCCCAAAAGGCCAGCATATCCTTGAGAGTCTTTTTCCTTTGACGGGTAAGACTTGCAAAAGTACACTCCATACTCAGGGTTTTCGAACCCATGTTGTTGTAGGTGATGAAACGGCGGAGTTCTGCTATTTCTGTTCTAAGGTGGTGCCAAAGCAGGAAAAAGAACACTAAACTTGTTTGGGGAGGGTTGTTCTGCGTCCCAGTTATGTAATAATAAGTTTTGCACTTGAACACCCGATTAGGTAATAAATACTCTTTCTATATTTTTATATGAATGTAAATTATGTTATTGTAATCCTTTCTGCTCATTCTTTACTCCGATGATGTGTAAAGTCTGCGTGATGGTTTAAGAGCTCTTGGGCGATATGGCGAAGATACATATAACCGAACTTACCGAGTCATTATGCGCACCTGTATGACTGTCTGTGGTCATTAGGACAAGGACATCTGTGGGTGGGCCTAATACCTTGGGAGGTCCATCACATCACTGAAGTCGAAGCGCGGCAGAACCAGCCAAAGCAGGTCTTGCACACTGCTTCATGCTATTCGCCATACATCCCTGAATATGTGGGCAATCAGCAACCCACGACGTCGATTGCTTCGGCGAGTCATTCTCATGCTGCTGGGACTCAGTTGCCACCACCACCATTGGAGCCTATCTTGGCACATTATCAGCAGCCAGAAGGGCATCGCCAAGCGCAGCAACAACGCGATACTCGGGATGAATCCGAAGCTCGCACGGTGAATAGCACTGTGCCTGAGTCAAGGCACATCTACTGAAAGCTACACAACGCTATGACTAGAAAGTTTTCTAATTCAATGTATTTTTACTTTTTTGCCCTTATATTTCCTCCTCAAAAGACAATACAAGAAGGTCTAACCTGCGCTTGATGTAATAAATCTGTGATTACACCATCAAGTGTAACAAAAAGAGGTGAAGAAGCTCCAAAGTTGTCACACCCGGATTTAAGGGACAAAGCCGGGTGCATCTCATACATGCGCCAAAGAAGACAACATATATAATAATAGAGTGTATAGAGATAAATGTCACAATAATATCAGAGTACTTATTACATTGCGGAAGTCTTACAAAATAAAAGATAAATATAAAACGAACTAAGGTCCATCCTTGACGCCAATAAGTCAACTGGGAGACGCCACCTAGATCAGATCAAACTCCTCGTTGTGTGGCTCCTCTTGAACCACCTGTTCTTCTCCTATGTAGAGGGTGTGAGACAGCAAGGGTGAGCTCACACATGTTCATCGCTCAACAAGTTGTAGGGAATAATGTGGCATGAACTCACCAAAGGTGGGAGTTCATGTGAAGTGTAAGGCTGATCAACAATAGGGGTTAAAGCTGAGCATTGCTTTTAATAAGTTGGTCAAATTTTATTAGCAGTTACTAAATGCAAGTAAATATCAAACCATAATAAATAATAGAACAAAATTAATAAATAATCCCATGCAATGCAAATGACAGATTGAATTTACCATAAATTAATCATGCGAGAGTCCTGAGCTGCTCATGACCGTGAGCTCGGCTAGTATACCAGTTTTACACTCTGTAGAGGTTGTACCCTGTACCCACAAGTCATGTTACCCATCTGCCAAGGGATCGCGACTCCCATACACCTCTACCAAGGAAGTGAGGCAGGGCAACACTACGAGGCCTTTACAAAGTTCCACTAGCTTCCGAAAATCCGCTATAGTTTATGGGAAGAGCACTTGCAAGAATCCCTCGTCTGACCGCCATTGCAGCAAAAATCAACCCGAGAACCTCCCTACATGTAACTCCCCTATTGCCCTTGCCCCTTTCGTGTAAGGTAGTCTTCCACTAGCTTTCCTAATTAGTTAGCCAAGGGTGTCCCATTCTGCCCTTGTGGTGGCACGTGTTTCTCAAGTTAAGCTCCATGTTCCAATTAAAGATAATGATCTTGACATGAACATAAATAAAATAATGGAATAATTGGAACATGGATATAATGAAATATTAACCCAAAACCATGTAAAGCAATAGCACAACTACCCAAATAATTCGGGGATAAACAAGGTAAAATGGATAAACAGACTAGGGTGACCTATTGGATCCCATCAAAATTAAACCTCTGCATGAATAAGTGATATTAAAAAACATTATTGGGTAAAAAGTGGTCAAGGGCACAACTTGCATTCAATGAGCTCCTGCTCAGCAACTTCTATCTGCTGGGCACCAGGATCCTAAGTCGCAGGCTCTTCTACTCGCCACAATACAAACAAGCACAATATAGAGGAGAAATTAACATCACACCAAACATGCAAACAAAATACATAATAATAATCTACACATGAAAATTAGAACATAGGAACAGGAATCATTAATTTTGGAGTGATAGATTTTAAGTTATGAATTTCCAAAGGTTTCATGTGCTTGATATATGATTAATTGAGAAATTAATTGTACTACTGTTTTCATGTCAAAACAGAGATTCTAGGTGATAAACAATAATATTACAAAATTTTAGAAACTGGAATGGATTAATTTGGAGTTCATATGAATTTTCTATGAATTTAACAAGTTGTAGCAATTATTTTTGTATTAAAAATCTATTTTGTGGCAGAACCGCCCGAATTATTCCAGCTTAAGTGCCTAGGTCACGCCCCAGGGGCCATAACACACTTAAATCGGAATAGGTCAGTCCCTCAGATCTAGTCTGATAAAGCCACTTAACCAGGATCAAATTCCACAATCTCACTCGAAGGTGAGTCACAGAAGAAATACAATAAAGCAGGAAACCTCAAATTAAAGTACTGAATTATTACATAAATCGGAGTTTTTCAAGTTGTTGATAAGAGTTCATAAAATAAGATGCAGCGGATAATTGATGTCGTCGGTAGCGAGGAAATGGGCAAGGCCTAGCCCACTACTCCTCATGCTCCTCTCCTGCCGGAGCAGCATCCCACTCTACCGTCCAACCTGGTGGCAGGGTGGTAGGCCAAGTCACACCATCAACCATATCCTGAAGCGTACCTACAAAAATTATGCCACAAGCAAGGCTGAATATACTAATACTCAGCTAGACTTCCGGTGTGAGGAATCTACTCCTCTACCTCTAGACCATGCAGCTGTTTGGCTGAGGGGTTTGGGTTGCTAAAAGCACTAGCTATATCTAAAATCAAGTTTTAGCTTTTCAAATTCTAACATCATTAGCTTTACTAAGTTTGCTCCTTCTAAGCATACATGGTAGCAAGCATTTAGTTTAATCATCAAATTATCTCATGTAACCTCATTTCACTTCTTACTCGATGTAGTACAAGGGGTCAAGCAGTCTCATTAGCTATGAGAAGCAGACGATTCGAATCGAGTTTTTATCCTTGCAAGGTAAACCTAAACACATGACATGTCAGGGTACTCCGACCCCACACATGTCAACCGTCCCCATTGATTCCCCGTTCGCGTCCAGGCCTCACCGCCTTGGCATACAATGCTCCACTGACCCCGGCTGCCACCGTGTAGTGACCACACTTGTACCCACCATAGCTAGCATGGGAGACCTAGTCTTAGGTCGCGTGAGGGATAAAGTCCGCGCCCGGCTTCACTCAGGTACTAGGTTTACCGGTTACCATATTTCCTGATATGTGCTTAGTACGTTCAAAAGCTTGACTCAGGTATCCACACATTAATCCTTAATTCCTTTTTCCCGTCTCATGGACAAGGCATCCTCTCTGGATCCAAGTCCATAGACTAACATAGATCCCGTTATCAAGATGAATACAATCAATTCCTGACCTCGCGCGAGTGCTAGAAAAATCACTCGACTTCTACCGAGATCCTGATTAGCATAGCAGCAACTCGACCTAGCATACTAGTATCCATCTCAAAAGGAATCCTAAGTTCATGCAACTAGAGGTTTCAAGCAACTCCTACACTTAAGTGCACATTGCAATCCTACAAACATTAAGTGTAGTAAGGTAGCATATAATAATACGGTTATGCATAAAACTGGGGCTTGCCTTCAATAGCTAGGGGCTGCGGGGAGATCCTCGATGACAGCCTCGGGAGCTTGCTCCTAGTCTTCCTCTTGGACAGTTCCTTGCTCGGGGATGAGCACGTACTCTCTGTCAGTGAGATTACAATCTAATGAATGCAATGAGTAAGATACATGCATGATATGATATGTGCCTTAGCAATTAAACTTTGATGGTGAATGATCCACTTAAATTAGATAGAGTTAAATCTTGTTACACAAGTGTCGGTGTTTCGAAACCCGGGGGGTCCCTGGATCGACGAGTGAATTGTCGCCGCGTGCCCCAACCCAGATGGGTCGACGCAAGGCGGAACGCGAAGGGAGGAAAGGAGGCAGCCGGAGGGAGGCAGACGAGAGAGAGCGGATCCCGCGGCCTTCGTGTTAGCCCCACGCCTGAGTCGGGTGCGCTTGCAGTAGGGGGATACAAGCGTCCACGCGGGAGTGGGAGCGAGCGGCCTTGCGCGAGCGCCGTCCCGTCCTTCCCCGCGCGGGCCAACCCTCTGTAAGAGGGCCCTGGTCCTTCCTTTTATAGGCGTAAGGAGAGGATCCAGGTGTACAATGGGGGGTGTAGCAGAGTGCTACGTGTCTAGCGGAGGAGAGCTAGCGCCCTAAGTACATGCCGTTGTGGCAGCCGGAGGGGTTTTGGCACCCGGTTCGTGTGATGTCGTGGCCGCCGGAGGAGCGCTAGAGCCTGGCGGAAGGACAGCTGTTGGGGCTGTCGAGTCCTTGCTGATGTCCTCTTGCTTGCGTAAGGGGGCCGAGAGCCGCCGTCGTCATAGTGCGTGCGGGGCGCCATCATTGCCTATCTGGCGGAGCGAGCCAGATGGGACGCCGGTCTTGTTTCTCGTAGCCTGAGTTAGCTCGGGGTAGGGTGATGATGGCGCCTCCTATCGACGTGGTTGGTCCGCGCCCTAGGTTGGGCAATGTGGAGGCTCCTCCGAGGTCGAGGTCGAGTCTGTCTTCTGTGGCCGTGGTCGAGTCCGAGCCTCTGGGTCGGGCGAGGCGGAGACCGTCGACTGAGGCCAGAGCTGAGTCCGAGCCCTGGGGTCGGGCGAAGCGGAGTTCGCCGTCTTCCAGGGCTGAGCCCGAGTCCGAGCCCTAGGTCGGGCGGAGCAGAGTTCGCCGTCTTCCGGGGCTGAGCCCGAGTCCGAGCCCTGGGGTCGGGCGAGGCAGAGTTTCCTATGACGCCCGAGGCCGGCCTTGGCTACTGTCAGCCTCACTCTGTCAGGTGGCTCAGCAGTCGGAGCGGCGCAGGCGGCGCTGTCCTCTTGTCAGGCAGGTCAGTAGAGCGGCAAAGTGACTGCGGTCACTTCAGCTCTGTCGACTGGTGGACGTGCGTCAGGATAAAGGTGTCAGGCCACCTTTGCATTAAACGCCCCTGCGATTTGGTCGGTCGGCGTGGTGATGTGGCAAAGGTTGCTTCTCGATGAAGACTGGGCCTCGGGCGAGCCGATACTGTGCCCGTTGCTGGAGGGGGGTCCTCGGGCGAGACGTAGGTTCTCCGGGGTCGGCTTCCCTTGCCCGAGGCTAGGCTCGAGCGAGGCACGATCATGTCCCTTGAATGGACCGATCCTTGACTTAATCGCACCCATCAGGCCTTTGCAGCTTTGTGCTGATGGGGGTTACCAGCTGAGATTTAGGGGTCTTGAGGGTACCCCTAATTATGGTCCCCGACAGTAGCCCCCGAGCCTCCAAGGGAGTACTAATACTCGCTTGGAGGCTTTTGCCGCACTTTTTTGCAAGGGGACCAGCCTTTTTTGGTTGCATTCTGTTCCGGTGGGTGCGCGCGAGCGCACCCGCCGGGTGTAGCCCCCGAGGCCTCGGAGGAGTAGTTTTACTCCTTCGAGGTCTTAGTGCGTTTCGCAACACTTCGGCTGGTCTAGTTGTTCCCTCATGCGAGCAGGCCGTAGCCCGAGTGCACGGTCGGGTCCCAAGTTCTCGGGCTGGTATGTTGACGCCGTCAACGGTTTGGCCGGAGCCGGGTTTGCGAGAGCAGCCCCCGAGCCTCTGCATAGGGCGAGAGGACGATCAGGGACAGACTCGACTTTTTTACATACGCCCCTACGTCGCCTTTCCGCAAGGAGGAGGGGGGGGGGAAGCGCCATGTTGCCCTTGGTGGGCGCCGAACATGGTGTCTCCGGTGAGCTGCTGGCGGGTAATCCGAGCGGACGTTCGTGCCCCATTTGTTAATGGTCGGCTAGAGGCCCAGAGGCGCGCCCAAAAGTACCTGCAGGTGATCCGCCGGACCCGGTCCCCTGTTGACGGGGTCCGAGGGCTCGATGCCTCCCTCTGATGGGATTCCGTTACAAGATCGTTCCCGCTGGTCTCGGAAATGTCCTAGGGTACCTCGGAAGCGCAGCCCGAGCCTTGGTTATGTATCGAACGTACCCATGGTCATCCCTCGCTCGGTGTCTGAGGCGACTGTGAACCCTTCGAGGGCCAGCCTACGAACCCCTGATCAGTAGTGGGCGCGGAGCCCGAGTGGCCTGAGGCAGCCGTTGAACCCTTCGAGGGGCCGGCCATCGAACCTCTGACCAGTAGTGGGCGCAGAACCCAATCGATCTGAGGCGGCCGTTGAACCCCTCCGAGGGGCTAGCCTTCGAACCTCTGATCAGTAGGGAGGCATGGAGCCTGTTTCCTTCACGGAGAAGGGTCCTTTTCGGGGTATCCCCCTTTCCCGGTCCCTGTTGTAAGAGAGAGAAAGAGGAAAAGGAAAAGGACGCGAAATCGAATGACGCGGCGTACCTCTTTTTTTTGACACGGTCATTGTGGCGAAGGCGAAGCGTCGCTTGCTTCTCCCCCCAGAGGCGCCGCCTGTCCTGCCGCGCAGTTAATGCGACGGGGCGAGCAGTTCGCGGGGCGGCCGTTGCGCGTGCGCGAGCTGTTCGAGGAACGGATCACGGGCACACCGTCTTCACGCTGTGGGAGAGGGCTCCCTCGCTGCCCCTGGATGGGACGTAAGCCTGGCTGACGACGTGACTGCTGCCCCTGCCCGCCTGTCACCGCCATTACTGCCGGCCCATTTTTGACCGTATTTGACCGTCGCGCTTGGCTGGCACTGCAGGGTTGCCTCGAGTCACGGTATTGGCTCCGCAGTCGAGGAGGCGCGGTAGTGGCGTGAGTGGCGGTGTAGTTGCTCACACGTAGCAACCGGCGCACCGGTTGCATGACGCGTGGGCCTGGACCTCCATGCTGGGCTCGTTGGAGTCGAAGGGGCGCACCCACTTGGCACGGTTGCATGCCGCCTGCATGGCTGTCCGCCCTTTCGCCCGCTGGTCTGGGCGAAAGTGGAGGAGTGCTTGTAACCGCCGGGAGGTTGCATGCACCGCGCACGTGGCGGTTTGGCTTCTTCTCCCTTGGACCGGCTTGCATGACGTGTGGGACCCAGCCCCCGCGCCGTGGGGGGGGGGGAGAATCTTGGAGCGCGTCGGAGAAGACTCGACCCGCAACGGTTGAGGGCGCAAGTGGGGAGAGTCGCCTTTAAAAGGGGGGCGACCCCTTCGGAGGGCAACCATGTCTTCGCGCTCCCCTCATGCATCGTGTCTTCCAATCTTCCGAGCCCCCGGGTGAGGGACGCCCGGAGCCCTTCCGTCTTGTCGTCGAAGGAATGCAACTTCGTGGAAGTTGGTACCTTTCAGCCATCGTTCGGCTTCAAGGATTTTCATCATGCAGCCCGGCTGCATCCCCTCGCCGGTGGTCACCCAAGACGGTGACCTCCAGCTTGACATCGAGGAGAAGCGAGCCGGGCTGCGATCTTGGTCCCACCCCCAGCCCCAAGGATGTTTATCATCCTTGCTGGGGCGGAGGCCAGGCTGAGCCGGAGCTCTACCTCCCGCGCGGGCCGGCTGGTCACCTCCTCTTCCAGCTTCTGGTGGTGGAAACCATCCTCCAGCCTTGCGGAGGAGGCGTCCTCCAGCCATGCCGGGGAAGGCGAACTGTTGCTGTCCAGCTAGGATGCAACATTCCGTCCTTCTCCTCGTTTTCGCGGCGAGGACGGGAGTGAGGACCTGTCGGTGCGCCTTGCCGACCATCGGCGTCGGTGGAGAGGCGGACGCCACCGTCCGTGCTGATGTGGTGGCAACCGGAGGAAGCTCCCCCCCCATTGAGGCCATCGGTGCCGTGCATGGGCCGGCCCCCAGCTCTTTGGCTTTGATGTCTGTTTCACGTCCCTTGAGTAGGGACGCGAACGAAAGCCTTCTGGTGGCCGCGCCCATGCTGGGATCATGGCTGCTGCTGTGGGGACGGAACCGGAGTTCCGTTTGTAATGGCACCTTGAGTGCCAGTGTTTCGTTCAATGCGGCTGTCGAGGCCTGAATGTGTGTGTATTTTCGGCACAGAGCCGTGTTTTTTCTTCGTTTCGAGCACTAAGACTCGCCTTGTCGATTATCTGAACCGCTTCACCGAGCGTGAGTTGCCTCGTGCAAAGGGGACGAGTGAGGTATCCGTATCCTGGAGGAGTAGGAGTCCCTCGGCTCGGTCGGCCTTGCTGCCCGAGGCTTCTCTTGCTTAGTTAAAGGAACCCCTCGGCCACTCTTTGATGAGCCAAAGCCGGAGGTAGCGGTGTCAGCATGGACGGAGGCAGAGTTGGCTTCGAAGAGGAGGTGTAGTCGGCCAGAGCCTGGCCGGGTCATCCACTGGCGGAACCGAGCCGGAGTTGAGCTGCCGAGGCCACCAGCCGAGCAGTCTTTGGGGGACAGCTGGCCGAGGCCTCGGGGTGGCCGGCCGAGCCGCCTGCTCGGGCCGGATTCCCGAAGAAGACCCTAGCGGCGATGGCCCGGGTGTGGTGCTGATGTCATCCTTCAGAGTGGGGGCCCTCTGACCGCGTCGCCGTCCGAGGCTAGGTCAGACCCCGCCGAAGGTGTAGTTGATGCCGAGGGTGCTGCTGCCCCCTTCGGCTGTCGACGTCCGAGCCTGCAGGATCAGGTTGTCTTGTAGTGTGTGTATGTTTTCTGCGGCCGCCGAGGCCTAAACACACCGTCGTCGTGTTGTAAAGCTGCGTTTCTTTTCCTCTTGTTTCGAGTATCCGGACTCTTTTGTCGGTAACAGAATTGTTTGTGCGGGCGAGAGTTGCTATTCACGGAAGGCGATGAGTGAGGTATCTGTATCCCGGAGGCGTAGGAATCCCTCGGCTCGGTCGGCCTTGCCGCTTACGCACGCTCTTACTCGTCCATAGGGTTCTGTTACCGACGCAGTCGAGAAGGCCCGAAAAATCATTTCGGCAGAGGAGCTCTCGAGCATGAAGACTTGTTCGGTCCGTGGAGTCACTTATCCGAACGCGAGTTACTTATCGCAGAAGGTGATGAGTGAGGTATCCATATCTCGGAGGCGTAGGAGTCCCTCGGCTCGGTTAGCCTTGGTGCTTACGTGTACTCCATCATTTTCAGGATCCACTTTTGAAGTAGTCGAAAAGCACGAAAGGCATTCTAGCAGAAAAGATTTTTTTCTTTTTTCGAGGAAAATTTTGACACAGAGGGGGTTGCCCCCTTCTAGCCCCTGAGGGAGGGTCGGGCTTTGCCGAGGCAAGGCTGACCCTTCCTTGACGACCAGACTTAATGTGTGAACGAGGTATACGAGCAACTTGAAAGCATCTTAAGGGTAGAAGCGACGTAGCTGTTGGATGTTCCAAGCGTTGCTGTAGACCTCGCCTTGGTTGTTGGCTAGCTTGTACGTCCCGGGCTTCAGGACCTTGGCGATGACGAACGGCCCTTCCCAGGGAGGCGTGAGTCTGTGCCGCCCTCGGGCGTCTTGTCGCAGCCGAAGCACCAGGTCGCCCACCTGGAGGTCTCGGGACCTAACCCCTCGGGCATGGTAGCGTCGTAGGGACCGCTGGTACCGCGCCGAGTGTAGTAAGGCCATGTCCCGAGCCTCCTCCAGCTGGTCCAGTGAGTCTTCTCGGTTGGCTCGGTTGCTTTGGTCGGTGTAGGCCCTCGCCCTCGGGGAACCGTATTCCAAGTCTATGGGCAAGATGGCCTCGGCCCCATAGACTAGAAAGACCGGTGTGAAGCCCGTGGCCCGGCTCGGCGTTGTTCTCAGGCTCTAGACCACCGAGGGGAGTTCCTTAATCCATCGCTTGCCAAACTTGTTGAGGTCGTTGTAGATCCGAGGCTTGAGTCCTTGCAGGATCATGCCGTTAGCCCGCTCCACTTGCCCATTCGTCATGGGGTGTGCCACGGCAGCCCAGTCCACCCGGATGTGGTGATCCTCGCAGAAGTCCAGGAACTTTCTATCGGTGAACTGGGTGCTGTTGTCGGTGATGATGGAGTTCGGGACCCCAAAGCGATGGATGATGTTGGTGAAGAACGCCACCGCCTGTTCGGACCTGATGCTGTTTAGGGGTCGGACCTCGATCCACTTGGAGAATTTGTCGATGGCGACCAACAGGTGCGTGTAGCCCCCGGGTGCCTTCTGCAAGGGGCCGACTAGGTCCAGACCCCACACAGCAAACGGCCAGGTGATGGGTATTGTTTGCAGAGCTTCAGCGGGCAGTTGGGTCTGCCTTGCGTAGAACTGACACCCTTCGCAGGTGCGGACGATTCTAGTGGCGTCGGCCACCGCCGTCGGCCAGTAGAATCCTTGTCGGAAGGCGTTTCCAACGAGGGTTCGAGGAGCTGCCTGATGGCCGCAAGCCCCCGAGTGTATCTCTTGCAAGAGCTGCTGGCCTTCGGTGATGGAAATGCATCGCTGGAGGAAGCCTGAGAGGCTGTGGTGGTAGAGCTCCTTCCCGTCTCCCAGCAAAATGAAGGACTTGGCGTGCCGCGCCAACCGCCGAGCTTCGGCTTGGTCGAGGGGCAGCTCCCCTCGGTGGAGATATTGCAGGTACGGGGTCTGCCAGCTTTGATCAGGCGTGACCTCGCTCGGTTCCCCCTCGACGCGCAGTGCCTCACCCTCGGGGGCCGAGGGTACCTCGGGATGAGCCGAGGGTACCTCGGACTATGCCGAGGGTAGCTCGGACTGGGCCGAGGGTACCTCGGACTGAGTCGAGGGTGCCTCGGGCTCGGGTGTGTCTTCGGTCTTGACGGAGGGTTGATGTAGGTCTCGGGAGAATACGTCCGGGGGAACTGTTGTTCGTCCCGAGGCTATTTTAGCCAGCTCGTCCGCAGTCTCGTTGTAGCGTCGGGCGATGTGGTTGAGCTCGAGCCCGTAGAACTTGTCTTCCAAGCGCCGAACCTCATCGCAGTAGGCTTCCATCTTCGGGTCGCGGCAGTGGGAGTTCTTCATGACTTGGTCGATGACAAGCTGCGAGTCACCGCGAGCGTCGAGGCGTCAGACCCCTGGCTCGATGGCGATTCGCAACCCATTTACTAGAGCCTCGTATTCTGCCACATTGTTGGATGCCGGGAAGTGGAGGCGTAGCACGTAGCGTAGGTGCTTTCCGAGGGGCGAGACGAAGAGGAGGCCTGTGCCGGCCCCCGTCTTCATCAGCGACCCATCGAAAAACATGGTCCAGAGCTCCGGTTGGATCGGAGCCGTCAGGAGCTGGGTGTCGGCCCATTCAGCCACGAAGTCCGCCAAGACCTGGGACTTGATGGCCTTCCGAGGGGCGAACGAGATCGTCTCGCCCATGATCTCCACTGCCCACTTCGTAATTCTACCCGAGGCCTCTCGGGACTGGATGATCTCTCCCAGGGGGAAGGATGACACCACAGTCACCGGATGAGACTCGAAGTAGTGTCGCAACTTCCGCCGTGTCAGGATCACCGCGTACAGTAGCTTCTGGATCTGTGGGTAGCGGATCTTGGTCTCGGACAGTACCTCACTGATGAAGTAGACTGGCCTCTAGACGGGCAATGCATGCCCTTCTTCTCGTCTCTCAACCACGATCGCGGCGCTAACCACCTGGGTGGTTGCGGCGACGTAGATCAAGAGGGCTTCTTCGGCAGCGGGAGGCACCAAGATGGGTGCGTTCGTGAGGAGCGCCTTCAGGTTCCCGAGGGCTTCCTCGGCCTCGGGAGTCCAAGCGAAGCACTCGGCCTTCCTTAAGAGGCGGTACAGAGGCAGACCTCTTTCGCCGAGGCGGGAGATGAAGCGGCTCAGAGCCGCGAGACATCCCATGGCCCTCTATATGCCTTTCAAGTCCTTGATTGGCCCCATGCTGGTGATGGCTGCAATCTTCTCCGGGTTGGCTTTGATGCCCTGCTCGGAGACGATGAACCCCAAGAGCATGCCTCGGGGGACCCCGAAGACACACTTTTCGGGATTAAGCTTCACGCCTTTTGCCTTGAGGCATCGGAATGTCGCTTCAAGGTTGGAAAGGAGGTCGGAGGCCTTCCTCGTCTTGACTACGATGTCATCGACGTAGGCCTCGACCGTTCGGCCGATGTGTTCGCCAAACACATGGTTCATGCATCGCTGGTATGTTGCCCCCGCATTCCTCAAACCAAACGGCATTGTAACATAGCAGTACATGCCGAAGGGTGTGATGAATGAAGTCGCGAGCTGGTCGGACTCTTTCATCCTGATCTGGTGATACCCTGAGTAGGCATCGAGGAAAGACAGGGTCTCGCACCCAGCAGTAGAATCCACGATCTGATCGATGCGAGGCAGAGGGTAGGGAACTTTCGGACATGCTTTGTTTAGACCAGTGTAGTCTACACACATCCACCATTTCCCCCCTTTCTTTCTCACTAGCACAGGGTTGGCAAGCCATTCGGGATGGAATACCTCTTTGATGAACCCTGCCGCCAGTAGCTTGTGGATCTCCTCGCCTATGGCTCTGCGCCTTTCTTCGTCGAATCGGCATAGAGGTTGCTTCACGGGTCGGGCCCCATCTCGAATATCCAGAGAGTGCTCGGCGACTTCCCTCAGTATGCCGGGCATGTCCGAGGGACTCCACGTGAAAACGTCGGCGTTCGCGCGGAGAAAGTCGACGAGCACTGCTTCCTATTTGGGGTCGAGCTCGGAACCGATCCGGACCTTCTTGGAGGCGTCGTTGCAGGGGTCGAGAGGGACGGACTTGACCGTCTCCGCTGGTTCGAAGTTGCCGGCGTGGCGCTTCGCGTCGGGCGCCTCCCTAGAGAGGCTCTCCAGGTCAGCGATGAGGGCCTCAGACTCGGCGAGGGCCTCGGCGTACTCCACGCACTCCACGTCGCATTCGTACGCGTGTCGGTACGTGGGCCCGACGGTGATGACCCCGTTGGGGCCCGTCATCTTGAGCTTGAGGTAGGTGTAGTTGGGGACGGCCATGAACTTCGCGTAGCATGGCCTCCCCAACACTGCGTGGTAGGTTCCTCGGAACCCGACCACCTCGAACGTGAGGGTCTCCTTTCGGAAGTTGGAGGGCGTCCCGAAGCAGACGGGTAGATCGAGCTGTCCGAGGGGTTGAACGCGCTTCCCGGGGACGATCCCGTGGAAAGGCGCAGCGCCCGTCCGGACCGAGGACAGATCAATCCGCAGGAGCCCGAGGGTCTCGGCATAGATGATGTTGAGGCCGCTGCCTCCGTCCATGAGGACCTTGGTGAGCCTGACGTCGCCGATGATGGGGTCGACGAGTGGGTATCTCCCCGGGCTCGGCACGTAGTCTGGATGGTCGGCCCAGTCGAAGGTGATGGGCTTGTCGGACCAGTCTAGGTAGACTGGCGCCGCCACCTTTACCGAGCAGACCTCCCAACGCTCTTGCTTGCGGTGCCGAGCCGAGGCGTTCGCCACTTGCCCGCCGTAGATCATGAAGCTGTCGCGGACCTCGGGGAACCCTCCTGCCTTGTGATCTTCCTCCTTTGCGTCATCGAGGGCCTTGCCACCCTCCGCGGGTGGCCCGGCCTTATGGAAGTGTCGTCAAAGCATGGCACACTCCTCGAGGGTGTGCTTGACGGGCCTCTGATGATAGGGGGACGACTCCTTGAGCATCTTGTTGAAGAGGTTGGCACCTCCGGGAGGCTTCCGAGGGTTCTTGTGCTCGGCGGCGGCGATAAGGTCCGCGTCGGCGGCGTCGCGTTTCGCCTGCGACTTCTTCTTGCCCTTCTTCTTGGCGCCGCACTGAGTTGACGCCTCGGGAGCATCTTCCGGTGGGCGGCCCTGGGGCTGCTTGTCCTTCCGGAAAATGGCCTCGACTGCCTCCTGGCTAGAGGCGAACTTGGTGGCGATGTCCATCAGCTCGCTCGCCCTGGTGGGGGTCTTGCGACCTAGCTTGCTCACCAGGTCGCGGCAGGTGGTGCCGGCGAGGAACGCGCCAATGACATCTGAATCGGTGACGTTGGGCAGCTCTGTGCGCTGCTTCGAGAATCGCCGGATGTAGTCCCGGAGAGACTCTCCCGGCTGCTGGCGGCAGCTCCAGAGATCCCAAGAGTTCCCAGGGCGCACATACGTGCCTGGGAAATTGCCGGCGAAGGCTTGGACTAGGTCGTCCCAGTTGGAGATCTGCCCCGGGGGTAGGTGCTCCAGCCAGGCTCGAGCGGTGTCGGAGAGGAACAGGGGGAGGTTACGGATGATGAGGTTGTCATCGTCCGTTCCACCCAGTTGGCAGGCCAGCCGATAGTCCGCGAGCCATAGTTCCGGTCTCGTCTCCCCCGAGTACTTTGTGATAGTAGTCGGGGTTCGGAACCGGGTCGAGAACGGTGCCCGTCGTATGGCGCGGCTGAAAGCCTGCGGACCGGGTGGTTCGGGCGAAGGACTCCGATCCTCCCCGCTGTCGTAGCGTCCCCCCCGCCTGGGGTGGTAGCCTCGGCGCGCCCTATCGTCGAGGTGGGCCCGTCGGCTGAGATGATGGCGCTCGTTGCTGAGGCGACCCGGGGCCGCAAGCGCTGTGTTGCGCGTGCGCCCGGAGTGGACCGAGGCTTCCCGCATGGATCGAGAAGTCGTGGCGTGATGTTCCGAGGGGAACCCCTGCCTTCGGGAGGCAGAGCTTTCGGCCCATCGGACCGCGGCGTCCTCCAGGAGATTCTTGAGCAATCCCTGGATACGCCGCCCCTCGGTGGTTGATGGCTCCGGCATCGCGCGGAGGAGTATTGCCGCTGCAGCCAGGTTCCGGCCAACTCCGCTGGAGTCCGGTGGCGGCCTCACCCTGACGTCGTCGGCGATGCGGTGCTGGATGTCCTGGGGGAGGTGACGCGCTTCTCCGGCCGGGGGTTGGATCGTCCATTCCTGCCCGATGTCCCGGCGGATCAGCACAAGCGTTCCTGCTCCCTCGTCGAGCCTGGCCTGCCTCTCGCAGATTTGCTCGAGCTGTGGGTCAGGACCCCCCACCGGGATGGGGACCACAGCTAGCTCCCGAAGGATGTCAACGCGAGGCATGGGCCTAGGGGGATCACCGTTTTCCGGCATACCAAGATGGTTGCCTTCGCCGGGACCCCCTAGATCGACGTGGAAACATTCACGACTTGGGCTGCGGTCCTCATTGTCGAGGCCGCGGCTACCGTCGGAACAGTCGGAAAGGCAGTAGTCACATGCGGTCATGAAGTCCCGCACGGCACTGGGGTTACCAAGTCCGGAGAAATCCCAACAGAGGTCGGGCTCGCCATCCTCCTCGGACTCCGAGGACTCGTAGGTCGAGTCGGCCGTCAGTCGGTCCCAGGGTGACCGTACATGATACCCCAGAGGGTTTGGACTCGCCTCTAAGAGTGTGCTCACCGAAGCGGAGTCGCTTGGTGGGTCGAGGCCGAATCCAAAAGATGCGAGATGGGAATCGGTCGGTACCTTTCGGTCGATGGTCGGTGACGAGGTCACGTCTGGGACTGACTGCACCGTTGCCTCAGGTACGAGGGTGACGCCCAGCAAGTCCTTCGCGAGCGTGCTGGCGTCGTGTGTTTGCTTGAGATTGGCGTGTTGCGGGGAGGCGGCGCTTGTCTTCGTCTCAGACGCGAGATCGATGCCCGACGCGCCCTCCGTTGGGGCGCCGGCGCCGACGACTCGCTCGACAGCCAACGAGGTGCCGCTTCCCGCTTGGCCTTGGTTGCCCCGCCTCCTCCTCCGTCGACGGGGGAGGGGACGGGACAAGCCCGAATGTCGCCCTTCCACCACGTGGGGAAGGCGTCGTCGATTTCCCCGCCGGCGAGCGGGTTGTCGACCGCCATTGTCGCTGTCGCGCGGCGGGGGAAGGAGTATCATGTCGTAGCTGCCGTCAAGGGACATGAACTCAAGATTCCCAAAACGGAGCACCGTCCCGGGCTGGAAAGGTTGCTGGAGACTGCCCATCTGGAGCTTGACGGGAAGCTTTTCGTCAACACGCAGCAGGCCCCTACCTGGCGTGCCAACTGTCGGTGTTTCGAAACCCGGGGGGGTCCCTGGACCGACGAGTGAATTGTCGCCGCGTGCCCCAGCCCAGATGGGTCGACGCAAAGCGAAACGCGAAGGGGGGAAAGGAGGCAGCCGGAGGGAGGCAGACGTGAGAGAGCGGATCCCGCGGCCTTCGTGTTAGCCCCGCGCCTGAGTCAGGTGCGCTCGCAGTAGGGGGATACAAGCGTTCACGCGGGAGTGGGAGTGAGCGGCCTTGCGCGAGCGCCGTCCCGTCCTTCCCCGCGCGGGCCAACCCTCTATAAGAGGGCCCTGGTCCTTCCTTTTATAGGCGTAAGGAGAGGATCCAGGTGTACAATGGGGGGTGTAGCAGAGTGCTACGTGTCTAGCGGAGGAGAGCTAGCGCCCTAAGTACATGTCGTTGTGGCAGCCGGAGGGGTTTTGGCACACGGTTCGTGTGATGTCGTGGCCGTCGGAGGAGCGCTGGAGTCTAGCGGAAGGACAACTGTTGGGGCTGTCGAGTCCTTGCTGACGTCTCTTGCTTCCGTAAGGGGGCCGAGAGCCGCCGTCGTCATAGTGCGTGCGGGGCACCATCATTGCCTATCTGGCGGAGCGAGCCAGATGGGACGCCGGTCTTGTTTCCCGTAGCCTGAGTTAGCTCGGGGTAGGGTGATGATGGCGCCTCCTGTCGACGTGGTCGGTCCGCGCCCTAGGTTGGGCGATGTGGAGGCTCCTCCGAGGTCGAGGTCAAGTCTGTCTTCTGTGGCCGTGGTCGAGTCCGAGCCTCTGGGTCGGGCGAGGCGGAGATCGTCGGCTGAGGCTAGAGCTGAGTCCGAGCCTTGGGGTCGGGCGAAGCGGAGTTCGCCGTCTTCCGGTGCTGAGCCTGAGTCTAAGCCCTGGGTCGGGCGGAGCGGAGTTCACCGTCTTCCGGGGCTGAGCCCGAGTCCGAGCCCTGGGGTCGGGCGAGGCGGAGTTTCCTATGACGCCCGAGGCCGGCCTTGGCTGATGTCAGCCTCACTCTGTCGGGTGGCTCAGCAGTCGGAGCGGCGCAGGCGACGCTGTCCTCTTGTCAGGCCGGTCAGTAGAGCGGCGAAGTGACTGCGGTCACTTCGGCTCTGTCGACTGGTGGACGTGCGTCAGGATAAAGGTGTCAGGCCACCTTTGCATTAAACGCCCCTGCGATTTGGTCAGTTGGGGTGGCGATGTGGCCAAGGTTGCTTCTCGGTGAAGACTGGGCCTCAGGCGAGCCGATAGTGTGCCCGTTGCTGGAGGGGGGTCCTCGGGCGAGACGTAGGTTCTCCAGGGTCGGCTTCCCTTGCCCGAGGCTAGGCTCGGGCGAGGCACGATCATGTCCCTTGAATGGACCGATCCTTGACTTAATCGCACCCATCAGGCCTTTGCAGCTTTGTGCTGATAGGGGTTACCAGCTGAGATTTAGGGGTCTTCAGGGTACCCCTAATTATGGTCCCCGACAACAAGATTTTTGGTGGTATACTTAGTATTTTAGATCACACTTAGTTAATCTAAGTGGTAAGTTCATTTTGGTGTTCCACTGAATTCTTTTTAAAGCCTTAGTGAGAATTTGTCAATATTTCAAGTTGAACTTATTGGGGCGAGGTTTATCTTTCCTTTCTTTCCCTCTATTTCTTTCATGTTTTTAGAGTGGGTTTGCACTACAAGTTGCCTTAATAAATTTCCAAAAATTCTGTAAAAATTACAGTGGCTTATTACTGGTGTATAATTCTGTGTCCTAAAATTTGGGGCTTAAAAAGTGAATAGTTCTTTCTAGATAAAATTATCAAATGTTAGGGCAGAAGGGGTGGTTTGAACTACAACTACCATTTAACAGCAGGTTACTCTCTAAGACTTTTTTTCTGGCATTTAGATGTTATGACTTGACTTTGTACAAATTTCTAGCCATTAATATCCTCTAGTCATTTTACTATGATTTTCTAAAGTTTCTAGTGAAATGGGTGCTTTCCACTACCACTATATTTGAAAAATATCAAACAACAGAATTCTGATTTTTCCTAGCTTCTTCTTTGTGCAAGAGCAATTATTCTGAAGTTTGGTCTCATTTTGCTTAAGGGAAGGGGTGGTAGTAATTATTTGAATTAAATGGCCTTTTTCATGAAGTATTGGCAATAGGTATTATTTTGCATCTTCCAAATGAGTTTGCATTTTTCTCTGGTGGCCTATCTCATTATTGATCTAGCAAAATTTTATTTGCCCATTATTGCACCATTTTTGGGTTGCTCATGATTTAATTGAAATATGCCTCATTATCAAGTTCTATTTGTTTACCTTACTTAAAATGATGGGCTGGGGTGTTTATCATTTTTGTAATGGGGTTTTAGTGGTTACAAGTCCACTGGATTTTTATTAACATATTTGGTTCTGATTTTATAATTCCAATAATTGTTTTCTAGTTGGAATAATGCTAAATAAAACATTCCACTTTAATTCTGTTCTGGACTAGTGGTCTTTTTATTTTTCCTAGGTTCTCTCTTACTTAAGTAGGTTAGGAAAAATAATTGCACTCACTGTTCAATAATTCCTAATGCCTTTATGATTTTCCAAAGTTTTGGGCAAAAATGGCTTTTAATAGATATCCCTACTTAAATTTTCAATACTGGGGTTCCCACTATTTTTAAACAGTGTTTAAATGGGGTTTGAACATCTACAGATTTTCTTAGGTTCACCACAGAAGCATAACTAATTTTCTTTAATTAAATAAGGTTTTGTCAGTTTCTGTATTTAATTCTAAACTCTAAAATTTAGAACAGAAAGCATGGGGTTTAGTATTTTTAGTTGGTAGTCCATAATATTTAGAATCCAACAAAATTGGTTTGACAATTTTTGGTTAAGTATTTCTCAAGTTATGAATTTCCTAAATTCTCTATTCATTAAAAGATTAAACAGAAATGATTAAAAGGAAAACTACTTTGTAACGGGGTCCCTAGCAGGTGTTTTCAAGTTTCCTTACAGACTAGTCCTTGGGCTACTATTCAAGTGAGTCGCTGACAGTTCAGAAAACCCCCTGGGTTCTTCTAATCCTATCTCGAGGTCCTTCCCCCAAATCAAACAGTACCCGCGGCGAAGGAAAGGGCGGAGGGGCTTACCAGCGGCGAGACTGCTCCGGTGAGGTGGCCAAGGGTGTAGGGGAGGTCCTAAGGGTCACGGCGATGTGCGGGTCACCGTCGGGGATGGTCGGAGTCGGCCGGTCCACGTGCGCAGGCGGGGGAGCTCATCAGCGGCGAGGAGTCCGGCCTATCTAGGGCACAATTGACCAATCAAACGGGTCAGAGAGCTTCACCAGGGATCAAGGAGGGTGTGTGCGCGAGGAATTGAAGAACGGCTCACCGGATTGCTCGGTCTACGCGCGCAGGCGGGCGGCCGAAGTCTGGTGAGGACGATCTTGGCTTTCCGGTGAAGTTCTGCTGGGTCCGAGAGCTTGGGGAGCTTTATAAGCTATTGGCAAAGCTATCCGAGTGGCTGGCGCGGCTGGGAAGCAACTGGAGTGGGCTGGCCACGGTGGCCGAGGCTCGGGTGGCAATGGTGGGCAGAAAAGAGCTCGCCGGAGCTAAGGAGGGGCGTCTGGCCGGCGAAGGTGAGCACGGGGTGAGGTTAGGTGCGCCCGGGAAGGCTTTATAGGCATAGGCGGGCACGGCCAAGGGCGAGGGCGAGCGGCGGACTTGACCGAACGCTGGGGCGAGCGCGCGCATGGGTTGGGCGAACGCCGGCATGCCGACTAGGGTCGAACACGTGTGCGCGTTCATTCTACCCAAGTTCTGGCGTGTGTGGTCATTCATCCAAGCTTGCTCTCGCCTTGGTCAGTGCACAACACCTCTTTTCCTCCCTATAAGCTACCGATCTTGTGTGGGGGTCATAGGATTTTGCCTACTGGTTTCAAAGATTTGGAGCCCTGAAGTCTGGTCTGTCTCCCTGCCCGAGCCCGAGGCAAATACTGGGTTTTGTCATGTCTAGGGCTCGCGTCCGAATGCCATCTTCTGGCATGTGACAGAGGGGTTAGTTAGACACGTTTTTGTTAATGGGGTCATTAGGATTTGAGCTAGGGATCAAGGTGAACACGCTCGGTCTTCAGAAATCCCTATTGAACCCTCACTTGAGAAGCTTGTTTTAGAGTTTTTAATAAATTGTTTTGGCCAAGCTTCCATAATCTTTATTGTTGCTTATTTAGTATACTTCAATGTTTATATTTGGCCTAAGCCATGTTTTTATATTTTTTAATCTTTTGCCCCTTTTCTTTAATTCTACTTAAAGAGCTCAATTAGGGTTGGTATTAGGGTTTCAACATTTTGCTCTTTTGAAAATCTCATCTGTTTTGAACATGATTCCTTTAGATATAACTTAGTGGATCTTTTATTCTTAAGTTAATTTGATGCTCATGCTCAATTTGGTTCACATGAAATTTTAATTCTTGGGTTAGCACTTGAGGGAAACCCTAGGTGACACTGGGGTGTCACAGCCTTCCCCCCTTAAAGCAATCTCGTCTCGAGATTCGGGTCGGAGTCCTCCCGGGGTGAAGCGAAGGGTGAGACTCACAGGAAGTGGGTGCTCTATTATTAGGGCAGACTGCTCTTCGAATGTCATTCTCTTTGCAACTTCAGAAGGAAGTCCTTTTAAGTTTTGTTTCATAATTACTTCATTATGATTTAAGATTATATCTCTGAAATTTAGATTCGAAGGGCAGGAGGAGGGGTTGGGCATGATTACGTACCAATTTCCTTAGGTAGGCAATCGGGGAAGTTAGATCGCAAGAATTCCTCAGTCTCCCAAGTAGCCTCTTCCTCTGAGTGATTACTCCACTAGACCTTATACATCTTGATCGATTTAGCCTGAGTTGATCTTTCTTTGCAATCCAGAATCTTGGAAGGGTATTCTTGGTACGATAGGTCTGGCTCTATCTCCAATTCTGGCTGTGCTATGATCTCGGTTGGCAATCGAACACACTTCTTCAGCTGAGATACATGGAACACATTGTGGATGGCAGACATTTTTGGAGTTAACTTCAATTTATATGCCACGGGTCCACATGCTTCTATGATCTCATAAGGTCCAATGTAACGAGGGGCTAGCTTGCCTTTGATTCCAAACCTCTGCACTCCCTTGGTGGGTGATACTTTCAAATACACAAAATCTCCCACCTCGAACTGGAGAGGTTTCCTTCTCTTATCATGGTAACTCTTCTGCCTGGCCTGAGTAGCTTCTAGATTCTTCCTGATTAGTTTGACCTTCCTTTCGGCTTCAGTCACTAAGTCAGGTCCGAAAACTTCTCTTTCTCCAGGCTGAGACCAATTGAGTGGTGTTCTACACCTTGTTCCATAAAGAGCTTCGAAAGGTGCCATCCTTAGGCTAGATTGATAACTGTTGTTATAAGCAAACTCTGCCAAGGAGAGGTGCTTATCCCAGTTCTTGCCACAATCGATTGCACAAGCTCTCAGCATATCTTCAAGAATTTGATTTACCCTCTCAGTCTGACCATCAGGTTGTGGGTGGTAAGCTGAACTTCTGATTAGCTTGGTTCCCAAAGACTCCTGCAGTTGTTCCCAAAATCTGGCAACAAATTGGGCTCCTCGGTCAGAAACAATGGTCTTGGGCAATCCGTGCAAACACACGATCCGGTCAATGTACAACTCTGCATACTTTTGAGCCTTACCAGTGGTGTGCACAGGGAGAAAATGTGCCACTTTCGTCAGTCGGTCCACAATAACCCAAATCGAATCATGATGACGAGAGGTGTTGGGCAGACCCACAATGAAATCCATGCTGATGTCATCCCATTTCCATGAAGGTATAGACAGGGGTTGCAAAGCTCCAGCTGATTTCAAGTGGCTGGCCTTTATCCTCTGGCAGGTGTCACATTCCGATACATATTGGGCTATCGCCCTCTTCATTCTGGTCCACCAATACAAGGGCTTCTGATCATGGTACATTTTGGTGCTTCCCGGATGCATAGAGAATTTGGAGAGATGGGCTTCATCCAAGATTTTCTTCTTGAGATCCTTGTTCTTAGGAATCACCAATCTGCTTTTAAACCACAATATACCGTTCCCATCTTGGCGGAAACATTTATACTTCTCAACCTTCTGATGGAGATTCTCCTTGATAATCTGAACTCCCTTGTCACTGAGCTGGGCCATGATGATCTGGTCTTGCAAAGCTGGCTCAATGGAAATGTGAGACAAAGAACCAGAAGGAATCACTTCAATCTGCATCTTGCTCAACTCATCACACAAGGTGTTAATGCGAGAATCCATCAGAACACAGTTGCATTGCAACTTCCGACTCAAGGCATCTGCTACCACATTTGCTTTTCCTGGGTGATAATGTACCTCCAGGTCATAGTCCTTGATCAGCTCTAGCCATCTTCTGTGCCTCATGTTGAGATCAGCCTGAGTAAAGATGTACTTAAGACTCTTATGATCAATGAAGATGTTGCAGTGGGTTCCCATCAAATAGTGCCTCCACATTTTTAATGCATGAACCACTGCTGCCAACTCAAGGTCATGAGTGGGATAATTCTGCTCATGAGGCCTGAGTGCTCTTGAGGCGTAAGCAATGACTCAGTTGTCTTGCATCAAGACACAACCTAGTCCAGTGCTAGAGGCATCACAATACACATCAAAAGTCTTGCTGCTGTCGGGTTGCGCTAACACCGGTGCTGTGGTCAGATGTTGCCTCAATGTATGGAAGGCATCTTCGCACTTCTGACCCCAAACAAACTTGGCTTCTTTCTTCAGCAGCTCAGTTATGGGCTTTGCAATTCGAGAGAAATCTGGAATGAATCTTCGGTAATAACCTGCTAATCCCAGAAAACTCCAAATCTGACGGACAGTCGTTGGTGGCTTCCAGTTCATCACCTCTTGAACCTAATCAGGATCAACAGCTATTCCTGCCTGAGAGATAGTGTGACCCAAGAATTTGATCTCCTTTAGCCAAAAATCACATTTTGACAACTTGGCATAAAGGTGGTGTTCTCGCAGACGTTGAAGCACTACATGCAAATGCCCGGCATGTTCTTCTTCGTTCTTTAAGTACACAAAGATATCATCGATGAAAACCACTACGAATTTGTCCAATTCAGGCATGAAAACAGAATTCATCAGATACATGAAATATGCTGGTGCATTAGTCAGCCCGAAAGACATCACCAAGAATTCATACAGCCCATATCTGGTTGAGAAAGTCGTCTTCGGAATATCGCTTGCTCGTATCTTGATCTGATGGTAGCCGGAGCGAAGGTCTATCTTGGAAAACACTTTGGCCCCGACCAACTGGTCAAAAAGAACATCAATACGAGGTAAAGGATACTTGTTCTTGATAGTCACCGCATTAAGAGGGCGGTAATCTATACACAGCCTCAAGCTTTCATCCTTCTTCTTCACAAACAAGGCTGGACATCCCCAAGGCGAAGTACTGGGGCGAATAAATCCCTTGTCTAGCAATTCTTGCAATTGCTTCTTCAACTCTGCCAACTCAGCGGGTGGCATCTGGTAAGGCCTTTTGGAAATTGGTGTCGTTCCCGGTTGCAACTCGATTGCGAATTCAATATCCCGGTCTGGTGGCATTCCTGGCAATTCATCAGGGAAGACATCTGCATACTCACAGACCACTGGAATCTTCTTCAGAGGTAACTCTGTCATAGAGAAAGCACATGACTGAGTAGAACCTTGACTGGGTAGAATTAAGGTGAAGTTCCCATAGAACGGTGAATTGATTTCCACGATGCGGCTGGCTACATCAAGCATTACTTGGTGCAGGGTCATCTAATTAGCTCCCAGAATAATATCCACATTTTCCAAACCCAAAACAAGAAGGGTGGTTTTGACAATGTGGCTTCACAGTTGAATAGGCACACTTTGGTTTAATTGATTAGTTGCAATTTTACCCCCAGGTGTGGCTATCATAAATGACCCTTTTGAGTGATAGAAAGGCAGTTGACATTTAGCACTGAACTTTTGGCTAATGAAACTATGAGATGCACTAGAATCAAACAGAATTAAAGCAGATTGATTATAAACTGAAAAGATACCGGTCATGATGGGAGCTCCCTCAGGTACTTCTTCCAGAGTAGTGAAGTTGAGCTTCCCTTGCCTGACTTGTACCTTCTGCTTTCTTCCCTTGTCTTGATTTGGTGCTGGCGTCTGCCTCTGCTGATTTCTTGGGCAATTCTTGGCATAGTGGCCCACATTGCCACAAGTGAAGCACTTGTTCCCATTGCCCTGGCGGAACTGCTGCTGCTGTGGAGGCTGATTGTTCCTTGGAGTGGGAGCTAGAAAGCGGTTGGGTGTCAGCTGCTGCTGCTGAGGTGGCCTGATCACCCATTGCCTGCCTGCTGCTGAAATCCCCTGCTCTGATTGTGAGAAACAATCCTGAACCTCTGGGCCTGAGAGGATGGTGCTGCCATTGGTTCCTTTCTCTTCTTCTCTGCCCGGTGAGCTACAATATAGTCCTCCTGGGAGATGGCCAGGTTGACCAACTCATTGAAGCTATCAGCCCGGACAGTGTTGAGTCATTCTAACAGCTTGGTGTTGAGACCCCTGCGGAAGCAGTCTCTCTTCTTCTCATCAGAATTAGCATGGTAACCTGCATACTGGCACAGATCGTTGAAGGCCTCAGCGTACTGCAATACCGTGCGGGTTCCTTGATTAAGTGCCAAAAACTCATTCAGCTTGCGATCGAGAATTCCGACTGGAATGTGGTGCCCTCTAAAAGCGGTCTTGAATTCCTCCCAAGACACTTCATGATCAGCGGGGAGCATAGCACGGAAGTGGTCCCACCAAGTCTGAGCAGGGCCGCGAAGCTGCTGCGCGGCGAAGCAAGCCTTGGCATCATCAGGGCAGTCTCCCGTGAGGAGGGGAAACTTGGACTCAACGACGTGGAGCCACACGTTGGCGTCCAATGGATCCTCTGCCTTGGTGAACAAGGGTGGCTGCGTGCTCAGGAACTCCTGGTAGGTTGCCGCTGCTAGAGGTCGTTGATGCTGGCCTCCACCATGGTGCTGAGGGTGGGGCTGGCGCTTCAAGAGCTATCGCAAAATCTCATTCTGCTGGGCCATCATCTCCTGCACTATGGGAGCTGGAGGAGGTGGCGGAGGAACTTGCTCGTTATGCCCACGACGCTGTCTAGCTGCCATCTGAAAATAGAGATTGTCGCCATTGTTATCCCAACTCACAATTCCGAACGACAAGCCATTATCTCATATGGAAGGAAAAATGCCATAGTCATAACATTAGGTTCGAAACGAATATAACATGGTTACAAACATCCCATAGATTTCAAAAGTTCGCGAGGGTTACATCAATTAGGGGAAAGTACCCGTAAGACTAGTCCAAAATCCGACATTAACTAAGCTCGCATAGGTTTCTATCCGCCTAAAGCGTCAAAGTGACTGATCAACCCTGAGTGGTGGAAGCGACACTGGATGCGGGTGAAGGGGGCATCACGGACGTAGTCCCGTTGGCACTAGGGGCTGGTCCTAACTCCTCGGGAGCCTCTTCTCCCTCGCTTCCGGCCTCATTAGCCTCCATCTCCAAGTGGTGCATGTCCAGGTGGTCATTTGCTTCTTCGAGTTCCCGCTGCACATCATGGAGCTGGTTATCCAAGACATCAATAGTGTTGTCTCGGATCTCCACCTGCTGCTCCAAGGTGGTAATGCGCTGGCTCAGCCTTTCCACCTGCAAATCCTTCTCCACCAACTCGGAGGACAAGTCGACCACAAAATCTTCTCGGCTGTCGAGGGTGAGCTTGGTGGTTTGAGCAATGTTAGCAAGGTGTGCCATAGCGTCGCTCTGCAGGGCCTGAAGGCGGTAAAGCGCACTCATGCACTGAACAGTGACCCTCCCAACCAAGTCAGGATATATTGCCCACACATCTTTCACATGGCTCACACGGTTACACCACATGGGGTCATCCTTCTTTTTAGGAGGGAAGAGTCCCAAAGGGTGCATCACCATCTTCAGGGGATGGTAGCCACAGAAAGTCGTTAGAGTCTTCATGGCTGCCGCTTTAGTGGTGTCGTCCGTCCTGGATCTAATCGTCTCGAAGTCAAAAGAACGCCAACCCGGCTGAAGGGGATGAGCCTCCAAGGTCAGCCAGACTCGGCAACAAGGTACCCGATGCTCCTCATACAACTACACCGTGTACAACGGGGGTGTAGGGTAACCGACGGAGTTAAGCACTTCCCACAAGATGGAAGGAAAGCCATCGTGAGAAAGGAAGTCAGAGCTAAAGCGAGTGTCTCCTCCACTGGCGGGGGTGGGTGAATTCATCTACGAAAGGGTATCAAAGGTAAAGATTATGGTGGAAGGAAAAAAATAAAAGAGCCTGGATGGTTTTAAAAGGAAGCGGGTTAGCTCAAGTTTTAATTCCTTTAGTTTTTATAATGCATGCATGCTGAAATCAACGTCTCCTCTCCGAATGAAATGAAAAGAGGGGCTCCTAGGGCACCCTTCAAAAGCTAAGGATTAGCCCACATGGCCTACTTACTTAGCCACCTATTTCTCCCACTATCCCTAAGGCCTTTCGTCCTAGGTCTAGCGGTCTAGTCCTAACGATTCTTAGCAGTTTCTAAGCGAGTTTTAGATTTTGAAAATTGGTATTCATGGTTTATTGTCCTTCTCTATGGTGGTATTTGCTCCGATACCAGCTGTGGCAGAACCGCCCGAATTATTCCATCTTAAGTGCTTAGGTCACGCCCCAGGGGCCGGAACACACTTAAATCGGAATTACCTGTTAGTCCCTCAGATCTAGTCTGATAAAGCCACTTAACCAGGATCAAATTCCACAATCTCACTCGAAGGTGAGTCACAGAAGAAATACAATAAAGCAGGAAACCTCAAATTAAAGTACTGAATTATTACATAAATCAGAGTTTTTCAAGTTGCTGATAAGAGTTCATAAAATAAGATGCAGCGGATAATCAATGTCGTCGGTAGCGAGGAAATGGGCAAGGCCTAGCCCACTACTCCTCATGCTCCTCTCCTGCCGGAGCAGCATCCCACTCAACCGTCCAACCCGGTGGCAGGGTGGTAGGCCAAGTTACACCATCAACCATATCCTAGAGTGTACCTGCAAAAATTATGCCACAAGCAAGGCTGAGTATACTAATACTCAGCCAGACTTACCCGGTGTGAGGAATCTACTCCTCTACCTCTAGACCATGCAGCTGTTTGGCTGAGGGGTTTGGGTTGCCAAAAGCACTAGCTGTATCTAAAATCAAGTTTTAACTTTTCAAATTCTAACATCATTAGCTTTATTAAGTTTGCTCCTTCTAAGCATACATGGTAGCAAGCATTTAGTTTAATCAACAAATTATCTCATGTAACCTCATTTCACTTCTTACTCGATGTAGTACAAGGGGTCAAGCAGTCTCATTAGCTGCGAGAAGCAGACGATTTGAATCGAGTTTTTATCCTTGCAAGGTAAACCTAAACACATGACATGTCAGGGTACTCCGACCCCACACATGTCAACCGTCCCCATCGATTCCCCGTTCGCGTCCAGGCCTCACCGCCTTGGCTCCACTGACCCCGGCTGCCGACGTGCAATGACCGCACTTGTACCCACCATAGCTAGCATGGGAGACCCAGTCTCAGGTCGCGTGAGGGATAAAGTCCGCGCCCGGCTTCACTCAGGTACTAGGTTTACCGGTTACCATATTTCCCGATATGTGCTTAGTACGTTCAAAAGCTTGACTTAGGTATCCACACATTAATCCTTAATTCCTTTTTCCCGTCTCATGGACAAGGCATCCTCCCTGGATCCAAGTCCATAGACTAACATAGATCCCGTTATCAAGATGAATACAATCAATTCCTGACCTCGCGCGAGTGCTAGAAAAATCACTCGACTTCTACCGAGATCCTGATTAGCATAGCAGCTACTCGACCTAGCATACTAGTATCCATCTCAAAAAGAATCCTAAGTTCATGCAACTAGAGGTTTCAAGCAACTCCTACACTTAAGTGCACATTGCAATCCTACAAACATTAAGTGTAGTAAAGTAGCATATAATAATACGGTTATACATAAAATCGGGGCTTGCCTTCAATAGCTGTGGCTACGGGGAGATCCTCGATGCCAGCCTCAGGAGCTTGCTCCTGGTCTTCCTTTTGGACAGTTCCTTGCTCGGGGATGAGCACGTACTCTCCGTCAGCGAGATTAGAATCTAATGAATGCAATGAGTAAGATACTTGCATGATGTGATATGTGCCTTAGCAATTAAACTTTGATTGTGAATGATCCACTTGAATTAGATAGAGTTAAATCTTGTTACACAAGATTTTTGGTGGTATACTTAGTATTTTAGATCACACTCAGTTAAACTAAGTGGTAAGTTCATTTTGGTGTTCCACTGAATTCTTTGTAAAGCCTTAGTGAGAATTTGTCAAGATTTCAAGTTGAACTTATTGGGGCGAGGTTTATCTTTCCTTTCTTTCCCTCTATTTCTTTTATGTTTTCAGAGTGGGTTTGCACTACAAGTCGCCTTAATAAATTTCCAAAAATTCTGTAAAAATTACAGCGGCTTCTTACTGGTGTATAATTCTGTGTCCTAAAATTTGGGGCTTAAAAAGTGAATAGTTCTTTCTAGATAAAATTATCAAATGTTAGGGCAGAAGGGGTGGTTTGAACTACAACTACCATTTAACAATAGGTTATTCTCTAAGACTTATGTTTGCTAGCATTTAGATGTTATGACATGACTTTGTACAAATTTCTAGCCATTAATATCCTCTAGTTATTTTACTATGATTTTCTAAAGTTTCTTGTCAAAGGGGTGCTTTCTACTACCACTATATTTGAAAAATATCAAACAACAGAATTCTGATTTTTCCTAGCTTCTTCTTTGTGCAAGAGCAATCATTTTGAAGTTTGGCCTCTTTTTGCTTAAGGGAAGGGGTGGTAGGAATTATTTGGATTAAATGGCCTTTTTCATGAAGTATTGGCAATAGGTATTATTTTGCATCTTCCAAATGAGTTTGCATTTTTCTCTGGTGGCCTATCTCATTATTGATCTAGCAAAATTTTATTTGCCCATTATTGCACCATTTTTGGGTTGCTCATGATTTAATTGAAATATGCCTCATTATCAAGTTCTATTTGTTTACCTTACTTAAAATGATGGGCTGGGGTGTTTATCATTTTTGTAGTGGGGTTTTAGTGGTTACAAGTCCACTGGATTTTTATTAACATATTTGGTTCTGATTTTATAATTCCAATAATTATTTTCTAGTTGGAATAATGCTAAATAAAACATTCCACTTTAATTCTGTTCTGGACTAGTGGTCTTTTTATTTTTCCTAGGTTGTCTGTTACTTAAGTAGGTTAGGAAAAATAATTGCACTCACTGTTCATTAATTCCTAATGCCTTTATGATTTTCCTAAGTTTTGGGCAAAAATGGCTTTTAATAGATATCCCTACTTAAATTTTCAATACTGGGGTTCCCATTATTTTTAAACAGTGTTTAAATGGGGTTTGAACATTTATAAATTTTCTTAGGTTCAGCACAGAAGCATAGCTAATTTTCTTTAATTAAATAAGGTTTGGTCAGTTTCTATATTTAATTCTAAACTCTAAAATTTAGAACAGAAAGCATGGGGTTTAGTATTTTAATTGGTAGTCCATAATATTTAGAATCCAGCAAAATTGGTTTGACAATTTTTGGTTAAGTATTTCTCAAGTTATGAATTTCCTAAGTTCTCTGTTCATTAAAAGATTAAACAGAAATGATTAAAAGGAAAACTACTTTGCAACGGGGTCCCTAGCGGGTGTTTTCAAGTTTCCTTACAGACTCGTCCTTAGGCTACTATTCAAGTGAGTCGCTGACAGTTCAAAAAACCCCCTGGGTTCTTCTAATCCTAACCCGAGGTCCTTCCCCCAAATCAAACAGTACCCACGGCGGAGGAAAGGGTGGAGGGGGTTACCGGCGACGAGACTACTCCGGTGAGGTGGCCGAGGGTGTAGGGGAGGTCCTGAGGGTCACGGCGATGTGCGGGTCACCGTCGGGGATGGTCAGAGTCGGCCGGTCCACGTGCGCAGGCGGGGGAGGTCGTCGGCGGCGATGAGTCCGGCCTATCCAGGGCACAATTGACCAATCAAATAGGTTAGAGAGCTTTGCCAGGGATCAAGGAGGGTGTGTGCGCGAGGAATTGAAGAACGACTCACCGGATTGCTTGGTCTCCGTGCGCAGGCGGGTGGCCGAAGTCCGGCGAGGACGATCTTGGCTTTCTGGTGAAGTTCTGCCGGGTCCGAGAGCTTGGGGAGCTTCACAAGCTATTGGCGAAGCTATCCAAGTGGCTGGCGCGGCTGGGAAGCAACTGGAGTGGGCTAGCCACGGTGGCCGAGGCTCGGGTGGCAATGGCGGGCGGAAAAGAGCTCGCCGGAGCTAAGGAGGGGCGTCTGGCCGGCGAAGGTGAGCACGGGGTGAGGTGAGGCGCACCCGGGAAGGCTTTATAGGCCCGGGTGGGCACGACTGAGGGCGAGGGCGCGCGGGGGTTGGGCGAACGCCGGCATGCCGACCAGGGTCGAACACGTGTGCGCGTTCATTCTGCCCAAGTTCTGGCGCGTGTGGTCATTCATTCAAACTTGCTCTCGCCTGGGTCAGTGCACAAAACCTCTTCTCCTCCGTATAAGCTACCGATCTTGTGTCGGGGTCATAGGATTTTGCCTACCGGTTTCAAAGATTTGGAGCCCTAAAGTCTGGTTTGTCTCCCTGCCCGAGCTCGAGGCAAATCCTGGGTTTTGTCATGTCTAGGGCTCGCGTCTGTTGGGGCGAAGGCAAAGGCGCCACCCTTCGCTCGAAGCCTTCGCTGCAGCAGCTGAGCTAACAGAAACAAAACAGGCAGGGACACCCTTCGCTTGTTCCGCACCAGACGAAGACCGGCGACGAAGGGCATCCCATAGTGCGGCCTCGTCCAGCTCAGAGGCCCACGCGCGATCCGGCCCATCGTAACGGGCCCCGCGTGGCCGCCGTGCGTTACGGACTGCGCGCAACATAGAGCGGGACTTCGTGCCCGGTCAAAGAAACGTGCACTGCCTCACAGCCCAACGCGAGGTCCCCGCGCCTGCCAGCCCAACCAATAAGCAGCACGACAAGGCACAGCTGCAGAGCAATGACGGGACCAAGACTGTCCCCCTCGACCAGGCCACGCCCAGGCAGACAGTCATTATCAGCGAAGACCTTACTTCGCATGAAGAAGAGAAGCTCCTCTGCTGCCTGTCCAAGAACAAAGATGTCTTCGCCTGGTCGGCCCTCGATCTGGTCGGGGTTAGCCGTTCAATAATTGAGCACAGTCTGGGAATCGACCCTTCGGTACGGCCGAAAAAGCAGCGGCTTCGCAAGATGTCCGACGAGAAGACGGAGGCCGCCAAGGCAGAAGTGCACCGCCTCCTGGAAGCCAAATTCATCGAGCCGGTGGCTTACCCCACATGGCTCTCCAATGTCGTGATGGTGCAGAAAAAGAGCGGGAAGTGGCGAATGTGCATCGACTTCACCAGTCTCAATAAAGCCTGCCCAAAGGACAATTTCCCGTTGCCGCGGATCGACAAAATAGTCGATAGCGCGGCCGGATGCGAGGTCATGTCCCTCCTCGATTGCTTCTCCGGTTACCACCAGATATACATGAAGGAAGAAGACAAGGCTAGCACCAGCTTTATAACACCCTTCGGCACATATTGCTTCATCAGAATGCTGGAGGGACTCAAGAACGCCGGGTCCACCTTCTCCAGGCTTACCAAAACAGTGCTCGAAGGGCAAGTTGGCAGAAACATATTCACATATGTAGACGACATTGTCGTCGCCAGCAAGAGCAAGGAGGACCACCTCGCCGACCTCGCCGAAACATTCACGAACATGCGAGACGCACAACTCCGCCTAAACCCGGAAAAGTGCGTCTTCGGCGTTCGCCAAGGCAAAATATTGGGCTACCTGGTATCACACCGCTGCATCGAGGCCAACCCAACCAAGATTCAGGCCATCTTAGACATGACGCCTCCACAGTCCGTCAGGGACCTCCAGTGCCTGACAGGCAGATTGGCCGCTCTCAACAGATTCATCTCCAGGTCCGCCGAGCGAAGTCTCTCCTTCCTCAAGACACTCCGTGGTGCAAAAGACTTCGCCTGGGGACCAGAGCAGGCGGCGGCCTTCGCCTCATTAAAACAGTACCTGACAGAGTTGGCCGTCCTTACCAGCCCCGACCCCTCGCTCCCCCTGCTGCTCTACATCGCGGCTTCGCCACATGTAGTCAGCGCGGCACTAGTGCAGGAGCAGACTGTCGAGGGCATGGTCCGGCAGTGCCCCGCGTACTATGTCTCCGAAGTGCTGACACCGTCCAAGTGCAACATGACAGAGCTGGAGAAGATTGCCTACGCAGTCATCATGTCGTCGCGCAAACTGCGCCATTACTTCGAAGCATTCAAGGTCCGAGTCACCTCAAACAGGGGACTCGGCGAATTATTCAGAAACCCGGAGGCATCGGTGAGGATTGCCAAGTGGGCGGCCGAACTCTCCGGCTACCACATCTGCTTCGAGCCCAGGACAGCTATCAAGTCTCAAGTCCTGGCAGACTTCATCGTCGACTGGACTGGGCCAACAACACAGCCAGACCCGTCCGCAGAGAAGATTTGGACGATCCATTGCGACGGTGCATGGTGCCATGCGGGGGCAGGTGTCGCTGCAGTCATCACCTCACCAGTCGGGGTCAAGCACAGATATGCAGCACGACTCAGCTTCAATCTGGAATCCGACAGATGCACAAATAATATAGCAGAATACGAAGCAGTCATCCTCGGCCTCCGCAAGCTAAGGGCCCTCGGAGTCACCACCTGCATCATCAAAACAGACTCCAAGGTAGTTGCCGGCCAAGTCGAGAAAGACTATGCAGCAAAGGACCCCGCGCTCATGCAGTACCTCGCGGCCATCCGAAGTCTCGAGAGGCAATTCAAGGGGTTCACCTTGCAGCATGTGGATTGGGCCAAGAATGAAGAGGCCGACGCATTGGCCAAGGCCGTCGCCAGGGGCGAAACCCTACCCTCCGACGTGTTCTTTCATGTCATCGGCACGCCAGCCGTCCGGAGCCCCGAAGGGCTCCAAATAACCAATGACAGCGAGGGCCACCGCATAGTCAACCTTATCATGACCGAAGACTGGCGGGCACCAATAACCCTGTTCCTACAGGGGTATTATCATCCAGCCGACATCAGTGAGGCCAAGCGCCTCAGACATCGAAGCCAAGACTTCGCACTGATTGAAGGCCAACTCTACAAAAAAGGGATCAGTCAGCCAATGCTTAAGTGCGTCACCGAAGCCGAAGGCATGCAGATCCTGCGTGAAGTCCACAGTGGCACGTGCGGCTCACACGCAGGGCCAAGGGCCCTAGCTGCTAAGGTGATCTGCCAGGGCTTTTACTGGCCCGCAATGATCTGCGCCGCAAATCGGGTCACACAGTCCTGCGAAGCCTGCCAGAAGTTTTCTCCTCGGTCAGGCAGCCCCTCGCAGTATACAAAGCTGATCGCCCATACATGGCCTCTCCAGCGCTGGGGCCTGGACATTGTCGGGCCCCTGCCCACCGCTCAGGGGAACCTTAAGTTTGCCTTCGTCGCTGTCGAGTACTTCACCAAATGGATCGAGGCGCGGGCTGTTTCTACAATAACATCAAAGACTGCCCAAAAATTCTTCTGGCAAAACATTGTTTGCCGCTTCGGAGTACCGTCCGAACTAACAGTTGACAATGGCAAGCAGTTTGACAACCAAGACTTCAAGGATTTTTGTTTCTCCATTGGCACCAAGCTTGCCTTCGCCTCAGTCTATCATCCGCAGTCCAACGGGGTCGTGGAACGCGCCAACGGGAAAATCTTCACAGCTGTCAAGAAAATGCTCCTTGATGAAAAAAAGGGCAGATGGACCGATTTGTTACCTGAGGCAGTCTGGGCACTAAACACGACTGAGTGTAGGGCGACCGGGTTTACTCCCTTCCGCCTTCTATACGGATCGGAGGCCATGACCCCGCAAGAAATAAAGCATGGGTCCCCGCGAACAGTTCCGTCAGCCGTCCCCGACGTGGACGAGCCAACTTCAAAGGATCTCATTGACGGAGACCGAGTCTTCGCCCTACAGGCCCTAAACAAATACCAAGCCCAGACCAAAGCATGGCGCGACCACTCAGTCATCCCGAGGGAGTTCAGCGAGGGGGACCTCGTACTCATCCGAACAGCTCGAACGGAGTCCAAGGGCAAGCTGGAGCCCAGGTGGGAGGGCCCCTTTATAGTCAAGACAAAAGCTTCCCCCAGCGCTTACAGGCTCACAACGCCAAACGGCGAGGACCTGGAGCACTCCTGGAACATCGACAACCTCCACAAATTTTTTGTTTGACTCCTCAGGGCTGATTTCGCCCTTGTAATTCGCAAAAACAATCTTGTACCGGCCCGCACTCTTTTCCTCCCGGGGGGTGAGGTTTTTAACGAGGCGGGGCCATGTAATATATGTGTGAAAAATCCCCCGCAAAAACATGTGTCGAAAAAAGACCGCGACGACGGTCTTCGACATTCGACCAACACGAGGTCACTGCGAGGCTAAGCGCTAGCCACCCTCGCGTGCGACAAATCCACGCAGAAGTCGCGTAAGGGTGCAGCCGGACCAGCACAACAAGTGCGAAAAAATCGAAGTCTATCGCGAAGACTATCCGTGCAGAAGTCGCCTAAGGGTGCAGCCAGACTAGCACAACAAGTGCGAAAAATCGAAGTCTTCCGCGAAGACTATCCGTGCAGAAGTCGCCTAAGGGTGCAGCCGGACTAGCACAACAAGTGCGAAAAATCGAAGTCTTCCGCGAAGACTATCCGTGCAGAAGTCGCCTAAGGGTGCAGCCGGACTAGCACAACAAGTGCGAAAAATCGAAGTCTTCCACGAAGACTATCCGTGCAGAAGTCGCCTAAAGGTGCAGCCGGACTAGCACAACAAGTGTGAAAAAACCGAAGCCTACCGCAAAGACTGTCCGTGCAGAAGACACCTAAGGGTGCAACCGGACTAGCACAACAAAGGCAGAAACGACAACATCAAACCGTCCGCGCCAAGACCAACTATAATCAAACCAGCACAGCACAACAAAACAAACCAGACAAAGTACACAACGCCTTCGCACACATATACAAGCGAGGGCACACAACTTCATCATACAAGCCTCTACATATACAAGCGAGGGCACCACACCCTACATCGGCTCAACCTTAGGAATAATTCCCATCTCCCTATAATTAAATAACATTATCCTAAGCTCCTCACCCGCAAAAAGACTTCGCAGTTCCCCTTCACCTGTATTCACGGCGGCCGGCAAAGACAACAGTTCCTGCCGGCCAGCCCCACTCACACGAAGCTGAGCCCCCTCCACCCCACTAACTCTACGTTTCGCAACCGCCCTTCGTCGTCGTCGCCCGGCGCTAGGACCTGGCACATCTCCTGCATCCGCGACGTGCGGCGAAGCCTCCGCCGCAGCCACATCCAAGGCCGCAAAGTAGTCCAAGTCCTCCTTCGACGACTCCTCAGTCCACTCAACCGAGCTCCCAGAGTCAGCACAATCAAAAAACTCAGATGCAAAGCCACCACATTCATTACCATCTTCCACGGTCGAAGCCGCCAAAAATTTAGTAGTAGCGGTTGTGTGCGCAGGCCCAAAATCTTGAACCTGCGCAGCAACCAAAATTCAGCAACATATACAAATTTCCCCAACCCTCTACACCCACTACGCCACCTGCGACGGCCCTGACGTTGCGGGAGCCTCCGCCGTCGGCTCCGCCGTTGCTTCCGCTGTTGCCTCCGCCATCACCGCTGCGGGATCTTCAGCACTCGGCGCGGCAGCTGCAGAGGCATCAGGCGCGCCTTCGGCGACCTCTGGGGGCAGGTCTTCGCCGGCCGCAGCAGATGCGGGGTGTAACACCCGGTTTTAAAGAACAAAGCCGGGTGCATCTCATACATGCGCCAAGAAGACAACATATATAATAACAGAGTGTATAGAGATAAATGTCATTAACATCAGAGTATTTATTACATAGCGGAAGACTTATTACAAAATAAAATAATAAAGATAAAACGAACTAAGGATCGTTGGCGCCAATGTCGACTGGGAAACGCCACCTAGATCAGATCAAACTCCTCGATACTTGACTCCACTTGTAACCACCTGTTCTTCTCCTGTGGGGGGGGTGTGAGACAGCAAGAGTGAGCTCACATACGTTCATCGCTCAACAAGTCGTGGGGAATAATGTGGCATGAACTCACCAAAGGTGGGAGTTCATGTAGTGTAAGGCTGATCAATGAAATAAAGGCTGAAGCTGAGCATTGCTTTTATAAGTTGGTCAAAATTTTATTAGCAGTTACTAAGTGTAAGTAAATACCAAACCATAAATAAAGTAATAGAACACAATTTATAATAAACCCATGCAATGCAAATGACAAAATTGAATTTAAGTTCCATAATTAAACATCAGAGAGTCCTGAGCTGCTCGTGACCGTGAGCTCGGCTAGTATACCAGTTTTACACTCTGCAGAGGTTGTACCCTTTACCCACAAGTCATGTTACCCATCTGCCAAGGGGTCGCGACTCCCCATATACCTCTACCTAGGAAGCACGGCAGGGCAACACTACGAGGCCTTTACAAAGTTCCACTAGCTTCCGAAAACCCGCTACAGTTTATGGGAAGATCCAGTAAAGGGTTCCTGGCTGATAGCCATCGCAGCAAAATCAACCAGGGACCTCCCCGCACTGACCTCTCCCCTACTGCCCTTGCCCCTTTCGGGTAAGGTAGTCTTCCACTAGCTTTCCTAATTAGTCAGCCAAGGGCGTCCCATTCCACCCTTGTGGTGGCACGTGGTTCTCAAGTTAAGCTCTATGTTCCAATTAACATTAATGATATCAACATGAACATAAACAAAATAACAACAAGAATTGGAACATAGAGGTAATAAATGATTATCCCAAAACCATGTAAAGCAATAGCAAAAACTACCCAAGTGATTCAGGGGTAAACAAGGTAATGAGATAAACAATCTAGGGAATCCTATTGGGTCCCATCAAAATTAACCTATGCATGGATAAGTGATATTAAAGAACATTATTGGGTAAAAAGTGGTCAAGGGCACAACTTGCCTTCAATGAGCTCCTGCTCAGCTACCTCAACCTGCTGCTCACCAGGATCCTCAGCAACGGGCTCTTCTACTCGCCACAATACAAACAACACAGTGCATATAGAGAAATTAACATTACACCAAACATATAAACAAAATGCACAGAGATATTCTACATATTAAACTAAAACCCTAGGAACAGAAATCATATTTTTCTGAGTTATAGATTTTAAGTTATGCATTTTCAAAGGCTTTATGTGTTTTAAATAGGATTAAGTGATAAATAAATTTCCTTACTGTTTTTATGCCAAAGCAGAGGCACTAAGTGATAAAGAATAAAATTACAAAATTTTAGCAACTGGAATGAAGTGATTTGGAGCAAGTATGAATTTTCTATGATTTATTGAAGATCTAGCAATTATTTTCCTATTAAAAATATATTTAATAATCCTTTTCTCTGGTTTTATAAAGTTCTGGACTGGGCGTCAATTTCCAGGAAACCCAGGGGGTTCGGTGCACAAATTCCACAGACACAGGGGGCTGTTCAGTGGACGGCGGGTTGATTTCATTAAAACCCGAGGGCTCTTTAGAAAAATACCCACGCCGAAGGGGTATCGGTCACTGTGGGCCGTTGGATCTAAAGTGCGCGCTCCAGATTAGAACTGTCCACATCGCGAATCGGTATGTGATCCCAGCCGTAGGCGTAGGGATCAACGATCATGATTTTAAACAGTCGGCCCCAGTCACACCCGTCCGATCTGGCATCAAAGGTCCTCCTTCACCCGATCGAAGAAAGGCACCAGATGCAATCCTAAGAGCTCATCTCCAAATCGACGGTCCACCCTGACTCTGAGTAAAAAGCTACCCATAGTCATCCTGGCCGTCCATCACCGAATCTAGGGCCCCCCCTGGCTTCTTCAACCTCGCGACGTCAGGTTTGGCCGACCACGCCGCGACTAGCTCCCCGCCATTACCGGCTATCCGGTGCATGCCCAAGACTTGGCAGACGAACACCGATCGTTCGCCAATCCCCAGTAAAAGCCCTAACGCACACAGAACACAGCTAGACCCGCGCCGCGTAATCCAAAACTGAGGAAAGCTATACGGATGGATGAACAAGCAGAAGCGGTCAGAGGATTCTCACCGATGATGATAGCTAGTCGAGGCGCGAAGAAGCTCGGGGAGGTGGCGTGATGGAGTCCCGTGGCATCGGCGGAGGGCTCCCCGTTTTTTTTTGTGGCGGCTCTCAACTTCACTTCCTCGGTTCACGGACAATGGGGTAGCGCAGAGGGGTGGTAAGCCATATATCTGGCGGGCGAGATCTATGCGCGAGTAAAACTCGCCCATGTCGTTGCGCCGGCCAAGGCGGTGTGGTTGGCCACCGCGACGCGCGGGATTCCGCCCGACCGGGTCGATCCCCCAAAGCCGGCAGGTTCGTTGGGTGGTAGAAGAATCGCGTGAGCTGTTATGCGAAGGGAACGAACCCGACAAGTGGGTCCCACCGCGAAGTCACTGCGTGCAAGGGATCAGGAGCGTCGAGGCTGGGTTGTGGGCCCCGCCTGGCAGCCGCAGAGAGGGGGAGGCGTGCGTGTGTTAAGTGGGCTGCGCAAGGGGGAAAAGTGCTATTGGGCCAAATAGGGTTTGGCCGGCCCAAACAGGATTTCTTCCTCTTTTCTTTTCTTTTTTTTTTCTTTTTCTTTCTCTTTTCAAATTCAAGTTGTGTTCAAATTTAATTCAAACTCTTGTGACCAAATATTCTTAGATGATATTGCGCCATAAACAGTACTACTTTGAAGATATATTATTATTTATATTATTTTTTTATATCTTTTCTCTTTTTGGTTTCACTTCTAGAATTTCTTTTAGATGTTAAATTCCACTTTGGACTTTAATGTATTTCTTGTCACATTGTTTTTTTATATTGTCACAAAATGCACACCAAATAAAATCCGAGCATGATGCATTGATTTGGGTGGCATATATTTTATAATTATCTATTTTAAAATATGGTGTTCACATGCGACAGCACAAAAAGTTCAAACTCCCATATAGATAAAGTGAACTTGTTTTCTCCCTTTGATACTAGCCCTTGCAAATTACAAATTGGGTATTACAAATCCTACCCCCCTTAAAAATAATCTCGTCCTCGAGATTTAAGAAGAACTAGAGAAAAGGTGGGGAAAATCTATGCGGAGCTCTTCTTCTCTTTCCCAAGTTGCTTCATCTCCGCTGTGGTGACTCCATTGAACCTTGCACTTCTTTATCACCTTATTCCTTGTAACTCGAGCCAATGTATCCAAAATCTTGATCGGGTACTCCGTGTAAGTCAAATCACCCTGAACACTGAGCTCTTCCAAGGGTAACTGTTCCTCGGGAACACGGAGACACTTCTTTAGTTGAGACACGTGGAATACATTATGCACATCTGATAGGCTAGCAGGTAACTCGAGTTGTATGCCATCTCTCCAACTTGCCTAAAAACTCAGAATAGTCCAACAAAGTGAGGGGACAATTTGCCCTTGACTTTAAATCTTCTCATGCCCCGGAGTGGTGACACCTTCAAATAGACATAATCTCCTTCCTTAAACTCAAGTAGTCTTCTCCGGGTATCAGCATAGCTTTTCTGCCTGGACTGTGCAGTTCTCAGATTCTCCCTTATTTGCTGAACTTGTTCCTCTGCTTCTTGTATAACTTCAGGTCCAAACAACTGCCTTTCACCAGTTTGATTCCAATACAAGGGAGTTCTGCACTTCCTATCATACAGAGTCTCGAACGGGGACATCTTCAGACTGGCCTGGTAACTATTCAGCATAAGGTAGGCTCTTGTCCCAACTACTACCATGCTGAAGGGTACAAGCTCTCAACATATCTTCCAGTACTTGGTTAGTCCATCAGTCTGAGGTAGGCCAAACTAAAATTCAACTTCGCATCCGTATTCTGATGAAAACTTTTCCAAAATTCTGGGGGTAAACTGTGATCCTCTATCCAAAGTGATCTTCCTTGGTACATTGCGTAGAGACTTAATCCGAGACATGTATAACTTAGCCAATTGCGATCCCTTATAAGTAGTCTTAACCGGGATGAAATAAGCCACTTTGGTCAGTCTATCCATAATAACTCATATAGAACCATATCCTTTCGAGGTGCGAGGCAATCCAGTAATGAAGTCCATACCAATCTCTTCCCATTCCCACTCGGGTATCCTTAATGGGTATAATAGTCCAGTTGGTCTTTGGTGTTCTGCCTTAACTCTTTGACACGCATCGCACATAACCACATGTGCACCACATCTCTCTTCAATCCATACTACCAGAACTTTCTACTTCAAATCCTGATACCTCTTGGTACTACCAGGATGAATAGAATAATCCAAGTCATGGGCTTTATTTAAAATAGTCTCACGAAGGCTTTCAATCTCGGGAACACATATCTTGTCCTTGAACCATATTGTGCCTTGCTCATCTTCCGTAAATTCCGGAACTCGATCTTCGGTAATCAGATCCTTAATCTCTTGTGTCTTAGCATCACCAATTTATCCTTTGCGGACCTCTTGCTCCAAAGTAGTTTCCACATCAATAATAACTCCTTTAGTGTGAGTAACTATCCCCAGGTTAAGTCTCCTGAAATTCTCAACAATCTCATCGAGTAGCTGGGCAACAACAGCTAAATGAACATGCTCCTTTCGACTCAAGGCATCTGTAACCAAATTTGCCTTGCCCGGGTGATAGTGAATTTCCAAATCATAATCCTTAATAAGCTCCAGCCAACGGCGTTGCCTAAGGTTGAGGTCCTTCTGAGTAAATATGTACTTCAAGCTCTTATGGTCCGTGTATACTTGGCACTTCTCGTCCCATTTGAATTATCTTTCCTTCACCAAAAGCGAGGTCATAAGCTTAGCAATCTTAGAAAATCCTTCAATCAATCTCCAATAATGTCCTGCAAGTCCCAAGAAACTTCGGTCCTCCGTAACCGTAGTGGGTATGCTCCACACCACTATCTCCTTGACTTTAGCAGGATCCACTGATATCCCTCCATTAGAAATGATATGTCCAAGAAATGGCACCTCGCCAATCCAAAACTCGCATTTGCTATACTTAGCGTAGAGTTGATCATCTCGTAACTTCTGTAGCACCAACCTTAGATGTTCTTCATGGTCACTCTCATTCTTAGAATAGATAAGAATATCGTCGATGAACACCAGGACGAATCTGTCCAAATACTCCAAAACATCTTATTCATCAAATCCATAAAATAAGCTGGTGCATTCGTTAATCCAAACGACATAACGATGAACTCATATAATCCATATCGAGTCGAGAAAGCCGTCTTAGGAATATCTGATGGTCTAATCGTCATTTGGTGGTAACCCGATCAGAGATCAATCTTCGAGAATTCCCTTGCACCTCTCATCCGATTAAATAAATCCTTAATGCGGGGTAACCGAAACTTGTTCTTCACAGTGTCATCATTAAGGGACCTTTAATCCACGCGCATCCCTTGCAATCCATCTTTCTTCTTTACAAACGAAACTGGTGTTCTCCAAGGTGAAGAATTCAGACGAATGTAGCCATCCTCTTGTAATTCCGTTAATTGTTTCTTAAGTTCCTTTAGCTCTTCTATGGACATCATGTATGGCCGTTTAGAAATAGGGGCAGTCTTAGGTAAGAGATTAATGACCAACTCAACTTCCATATCTGGTGGCAGTAGTTACTGCAATTCCAACTTCAAATCTTTCTCCTTTGGAACTGGTGAGTTCTACGGTTCCCTTAGCGCAGTGTATAAACTGCCTTTGCCTTTCTAAACCATGACGTACCAAGGATCACGTCTATACTGCTCTCTTCTAACAGTATAGGGGTAGTCCATCTGGATTAGAAATACAGGGTAAGAAAGAAAGAATTGTAGACAAGGCGAGTCATTATGAGGTATGTTACTACGGTTGATTTATTAGCTAAGTAGATTAGTGTGTTATCCACTAAAGCTAACACAATACCTTATGGTGGTACATGCTAAGATGCCCAACTATAATGTTGCAATCAACCAAAGAAGCAAATCAAGCATTTTTCATCAGAACAATCAAACAACATTTTTAAATATAAGAAATAGTTTTGATTTTTTTGTCTTAGGTCTCCTATCTCTTAAAAATGTCGTAGGGGTAGGGATTCCAAAGTTTGAAATCCATCTTGTCTTAGAATAGAGAAGATAAGAATGATCAGAGTAGAATAGTAGAAGGTGAGACAGGATTAAGATAAGTATAGAAAGAATCAGAGTAAGGTAAGTATAGAATGAATCAGAATGAGATAAGTAGGTAAGGGTTGCCACTTCTATCTAGGTCTCGTCCTACAGTCAACATTTCCTCTGATACCACTTCTGTAACACCCGGTTTTAAAGAACAAAGCCGGGTGCATCTCATACATGCGCCAAGAAGACAACATATATAATAACAGAGTGTATAGAGATAAATGTCATTAACATCAGAGTATTTATTACATAGCGGAAGACTTATTACAAAATAAAATAATAAAGATAAAACGAACTAAGGATCGTTGGCGCCAATGTCGACTGGGAAACGCCACCTAGATCAGATCAAACTCCTCGATACTTGACTCCACTTGTAACCACCTGTTCTTCTCCTGTGGGGGGGGTGTGAGACAGCAAGAGTGAGCTCACATACGTTCATCGCTCAACAAGTCGTGGGGAATAATGTGGCATGAACTCACCAAAGGTGGGAGTTCATGTAGTGTAAGGCTGATCAATGAAATAAAGGCTGAAGCTGAGCATTGCTTTTATAAGTTGGTCAAAATTTTATTAGCAGTTACTAAGTGTAAGTAAATACCAAACCATAAATAAAGTAATAGAACACAATTTATAATAAACCCATGCAATGCAAATGACAAAATTGAATTTAAGTTCCATAATTAAACATCAGAGAGTCCTGAGCTGCTCGTGACCGTGAGCTCGGCTAGTATACCAGTTTTACACTCTGCAGAGGTTGTACCCTTTACCCACAAGTCATGTTACCCATCTGCCAAGGGGTCGCGACTCCCCATATACCTCTACCTAGGAAGCACGGCAGGGCAACACTACGAGGCCTTTACAAAGTTCCACTAGCTTCCGAAAACCCGCTACAGTTTATGGGAAGATCCAGTAAAGGGTTCCTGGCTGATAGCCATCGCAGCAAAATCAACCAGGGACCTCCCCGCACTGACCTCTCCCCTACTGCCCTTGCCCCTTTCGGGTAAGGTAGTCTTCCACTAGCTTTCCTAATTAGTCAGCCAAGGGCGTCCCATTCCACCCTTGTGGTGGCACGTGGTTCTCAAGTTAAGCTCTATGTTCCAATTAACATTAATGATATCAACATGAACATAAACAAAATAACAACAAGAATTGGAACATAGAGGTAATAAATGATTATCCCAAAACCATGTAAAGCAATAGCAAAAACTACCCAAGTGATTCAGGGGTAAACAAGGTAATGAGATAAACAATCTAGGGAATCCTATTGGGTCCCATCAAAATTAACCTATGCATGGATAAGTGATATTAAAGAACATTATTGGGTAAAAAGTGGTCAAGGGCACAACTTGCCTTCAATGAGCTCCTGCTCAGCTACCTCAACCTGCTGCTCACCAGGATCCTCAGCAACGGGCTCTTCTACTCGCCACAATACAAACAACACAGTGCATATAGAGAAATTAACATTACACCAAACATATAAACAAAATGCACAGAGATATTCTACATATTAAACTAAAACCCTAGGAACAGAAATCATATTTTTCTGAGTTATAGATTTTAAGTTATGCATTTTCAAAGGCTTTATGTGTTTTAAATAGGATTAAGTGATAAATAAATTTCCTTACTGTTTTTATGCCAAAGCAGAGGCACTAAGTGATAAAGAATAAAATTACAAAATTTTAGCAACTGGAATGAAGTGATTTGGAGCAAGTATGAATTTTCTATGATTTATTGAAGATCTAGCAATTATTTTCCTATTAAAAATATATTTAATAATCCTTTTCTCTGGTTTTATAAAGTTCTGGACTGGGCGTCAATTTCCAGGAAACCCAGGGGGTTCGGTGCACAAATTCCACAGACACAGGGGGCTGTTCAGTGGACGGCGGGTTGATTTCATTAAAACCCGAGGGCTCTTTAGAAAAATACCCACGCCGAAGGGGTATCGGTCACTGTGGGCCGTTGGATCTAAAGTGCGCGCTCCAGATTAGAACTGTCCACATCGCGAATCGGTATGTGATCCCAGCCGTAGGCGTAGGGATCAACGATCATGATTTTAAACAGTCGGCCCCAGTCACACCCGTCCGATCTGGCATCAAAGGTCCTCCTTCACCCGATCGAAGAAAGGCACCAGATGCAATCCTAAGAGCTCATCTCCAAATCGACGGTCCACCCTGACTCTGAGTAAAAAGCTACCCATAGTCATCCTGGCCGTCCATCACCGAATCTAGGGCCCCCCCTGGCTTCTTCAACCTCGCGACGTCAGGTTTGGCCGACCACGCCGCGACTAGCTCCCCGCCATTACCGGCTATCCGGTGCATGCCCAAGACTTGGCAGACGAACACCGATCGTTCGCCAATCCCCAGTAAAAGCCCTAACGCACACAGAACACAGCTAGACCCGCGCCGCGTAATCCAAAACTGAGGAAAGCTATACGGATGGATGAACAAGCAGAAGCGGTCAGAGGATTCTCACCGATGATGATAGCTAGTCGAGGCGCGAAGAAGCTCGGGGAGGTGGCGTGATGGAGTCCCGTGGCATCGGCGGAGGGCTCCCCGTTTTTTTTTGTGGCGGCTCTCAACTTCACTTCCTCGGTTCACGGACAATGGGGTAGCGCAGAGGGGTGGTAAGCCATATATCTGGCGGGCGAGATCTATGCGCGAGTAAAACTCGCCCATGTCGTTGCGCCGGCCAAGGCGGTGTGGTTGGCCACCGCGACGCGCGGGATTCCGCCCGACCGGGTCGATCCCCCAAAGCCGGCAGGTTCGTTGGGTGGTAGAAGAATCGCGTGAGCTGTTATGCGAAGGGAACGAACCCGACAAGTGGGTCCCACCGCGAAGTCACTGCGTGCAAGGGATCAGGAGCGTCGAGGCTGGGTTGTGGGCCCCGCCTGGCAGCCGCAGAGAGGGGGAGGCGTGCGTGTGTTAAGTGGGCTGCGCAAGGGGGAAAAGTGCTATTGGGCCAAATAGGGTTTGGCCGGCCCAAACAGGATTTCTTCCTCTTTTCTTTTCTTTTTTTTTTCTTTTTCTTTCTCTTTTCAAATTCAAGTTGTGTTCAAATTTAATTCAAACTCTTGTGACCAAATATTCTTAGATGATATTGCGCCATAAACAGTACTACTTTGAAGATATATTATTATTTATATTATTTTTTTATATCTTTTCTCTTTTTGGTTTCACTTCTAGAATTTCTTTTAGATGTTAAATTCCACTTTGGACTTTAATGTATTTCTTGTCACATTGTTTTTTTATATTGTCACAAAATGCACACCAAATAAAATCCGAGCATGATGCATTGATTTGGGTGGCATATATTTTATAATTATCTATTTTAAAATATGGTGTTCACATGCGACAGCACAAAAAGTTCAAACTCCCATATAGATAAAGTGAACTTGTTTTCTCCCTTTGATACTAGCCCTTGCAAATTACAAATTGGGTATTACACGGGGGCACCCGTCGCGTCCCCCGCAGTCTCCGAGGTCGGCTCCAGGGCGACCCCAGACACGGCCTCCGCCGGGGTCGGCTCCGGGTCAGACAGCATGCTGTTCAACGCCCCGAAGTCGTCGACCCTCTCACCACGCGCCGCCTAAGACAAAACACACAAAATTCATCAAACACACACACAGCCTACACCCAACAAACACCAAACAAACGAAAACGTTACCTGAGCCCTCGCCGTCTCGGCCCGCTCCCTGACCACCTCGCGACCGTGCGGACCCCACATTCGGTCGTAGATAGCTCCGGCGGATTCCTTCACTACGGGGTCCTCAACCTTAAAGATATCTTGCTCAAAATCTTCATCGACTTGGTCGAAGACCTCGAAGTGCCGGCACCCTTCGCGGGAGAGCGTGTTCATCGCCCCCTCGCAGGTGACCAGGGAGGCATACGCCATAAACCCCTCCACGACAGTGGGGAGTGCCTGCAACTCCTCCTGCACCCACTCCAGGCAGCGAAGTCCGGGCTCTCGGTCCGGCACTTCGAAATCACCGGTCCCCGCGCCCAGCCCACGGTATGTATCTATAAGCAGTTGGCGCGTCCGCTCTGCCTCCGCGCGTGACGCGGCCTCGGCCCTCTCCACGCGGCTCTCCAGGGCGGTGAGCCGCTCCTGCAGCTGCTCGGCGCGCTCCCTGGCAAGATTGCCCTCCGCCCGTGCAAGGTTGGCCTCCGCCTGCGCAGCCTGCGCCTTGACAAGGGCCTCGTTGGTCTCCCTCCTTTCCCCCGCCAGCTGGCGCCGGAGGGCAGCCTTCTCTCCCTCCAGTGTGGCCACCTTGTCCGCCAGCTTGCGACACTTGCTGTCGGCGGCCGATTTTTCGCGGACGGCGTCAGCATGTTGTGTTCGAAGTCTCTCGACTTCAGCAGCCACAGCTGCCGTGAGGGCCCCCGACGCAGTGCGGCTGGCGAAGTCAGCCACCTGCAGAGCAATCGTAAGACCGCGGCCCCAGCAAACCGATATTAAAAAAAAGAGGACGAAGTCCAACTCAGCGGACCTGACTTAGCGCCTCCGTCACCTCCTTCAGCCGGCGGGACGCAGCGCCCGCCTCATCCATGACAACCGCGAGGGCCGACACCTCGCCTCTGGCGCTAAGAGCCCCGCCCTTCGCCTTCGGTACTGCGGCAGCCGTCGTGGTCGCCGCGGCAGGCGCAACCATAGCAAGTTGGCCTTCGCCCGACCCTGCGACGTACCAACGAATAAATTAAAATATATATATATAAATAAATAAATAGAGCCAACGACTTACCACCGAGATAGTCTTCCACACTAATATTGGTGGCGAAGTCGGCGACACGTTTGCCCGACAACGGCAACGCTCGGGCCGCCTTCGCGACCTCCGCCACTCCGCTGGACGGCGGCATCGCCTTCGCCGATTTCGAGCCTCCGGCGCCTTGCTAGATGCAGGGACGCCCGACTTCGCCGCCAGCGGCGGCCGGCCTCCGCCGGGGGCCGCAGCCTTCGCGGCCCCCCGCTGCCTCTTCGGCCTGGCTTCAACGAGCCTGACAGCCGCCTGGCGCTTCTGCGCAGCTCCCTGGCGATCCTTGTCCATCACTGCTGACACAACAGCAGCAATATTCTGCCCGTAAGGAAAAACCCTCCATTCACGAACCATGCGAGATGTAAAAAAGTCCTCGCCAGCCGCGCGGGGGATAGGAACATTCCTAGGCCAACAACCCCCGGTAACCCTCAGCATCCGAGCCGAAGACTTCCGGAGCTCGGGCGAAGACATCCTTTCCCCCGGGGCCGCGCACGTCCTCATCAACTCTCTAGCAAAACCATCAGAAACCCCAAGTCCTCCCATAGCAGTACCTAATTTTCTCTTTTTAGAGGATGGGGCGGCCGCCGGCGCAGGGTCGTCTCAAGTCTCCACCGCCGGTTTCTTCCCACGGCGGTCCACATCGTCTTGACCAGGGTAGCCGTCATATGGCAATTGATTTAATTCAAAAACCCTGTTCAAACGGTCATTCGGCCCGCGGATATCCCAGCTGCGCTGGCCCTCTGTCCTCGGCACGTAACGTCCAACGAGCCGCACCGCCCCATCCTCCGCCTCACGCACAAAGGCGGCCGGGTCGCGGTTTTGCAGATTCAGGGCGAAGGCGGGACTCCGCACCACCCTTCCGCCATGGAAAGGCATCTGGCGAGGGCACACTTCGCCCAACGCCCAGCCATGCGCCAAGGGCCATACCCCGTACGCCACAAATTCTTCAACCAAGTCGCGCCCACTACTCAGGCCGGCGGCGCACCGAAGGGCCCCTTCGTCCACATCCTCCTCCGCCACTTCAAAGGGCGGGTACGCCAAGTAAAAGTGAGAACACATCTCGGACACGGGGAGTCCCTCATGGCCTTCGATGGTACCCTCAGCAACGTAAAACCAAAATTCATTCCAGTTACCCCACTTGTTGCGGGCGCAAGGAACCAACTCGACTACCTGCATCGTGGTTTTGCCGGTCTTCGGCGTGAATGTGCAGGACCCAAACTGAGCGACTTCGTCTCCAATCATCCTCTTTTGCCAGTGCAAACAATAATACTTCGCAAAAACTTCGACCGATGGCTGTCCGCCGTACGAAGTCGTCGCCCAGACATACTTCGACAGAGCCACTATGGCATTCGATGTCAGCTGATGTATTTGAACGTTGAACCTGCGCAGGACTTCGCCAACAAAGCGGTGCGCAGGCAAGCGGAGTCCGGCGGCGAAGAACGCCTCGAAAACAACCAACTCGCCCTCCAGCTCGGGGACTTCCTCCGTCCCCGGGACTCGAGCAACTCCACCGCCGAAGTAACCCAACCGCTGCATATCTTGCACGCGGACCGACGACATCCGCGATACGCCAAAATCAACAGAATCGCCGGCGCGCAACTCCTCCGCCATTAAACTACTCAGCGTCTCCTCAGACGAGGCGGCGGCCGGCGGCGAGGGAACGGCCGGCGGTGTAGCGGCAGCGAAAGAAGACGAGGACGGCATCGCTACGTACCGTCGGCGGTGGCGGGCGGTCTGCTTCACTCGAGCCAGATCTCCGGCGAACAAGAGCACGGCGGGCAGACGAGCAGCAAGACGGCGGAAAGGGCGGCTAGGGTTTTCGCGGAGCGCGGAAGGTGAAGTTCAAAAAGCGCCGACCCCCGCCCCCTTTTATAGGCAGGGCGCGGCTCTTCGGGAAACCCGCAATCCAACAGGGCGCGGTGCTTCGGGAAACCCGCAATCCAACAGTACGCCGTCAATCAACGGTCATATCAAAAACCCCCGCGGAACCACTTCGAGCGAGGGCAGCGTCTCCGCCATCTAGCGACGTCTTCGGCACCAGGTGACTTTGTCGAACTGGTCCCTCGGAGGGCAAATGTTGGGGCGAAGGCAAAGGCGCCACCCTTCGCTCGAAGCCTTCGCTGCAGCAGCTGAGCTAACAGAAACAAAACAGGCAGGGACACCCTTCGCTTGTTCCGCACCAGACGAAGACCAGCGACGAAGGGCATCCCACAGTGCGGCCTCGTCCAGCTCAGAGGCCCACGCGCGATCCGGCCCATCGTAACGGGCCCCGCGTGGCCGCCGTGCGTTACGGGCCTAATTTGTAAAGGCACCCCTGTAATTACGGTCTGTAACCCCGCTTTATGGGAATATTCTGGGGATAACCTAGGTAGCTGAGGGCACATGCGTCCTTAGCTCAAGGCGCTGCACGCTCAGGTACCTATAAATACCCCTGCACAGTGCCCGTGAGAGGCCAGATTAACAGAGCTTTTGTCATCTAGCGCGAGTGCCCTGTTGACGCCACTATTCACCCTTGTTGGATCCCCTTGCAACTGAGAGCAAGTTCCAACAGCGTCCCAATGCCATCTTCTGGCATGTGACAGAGGGGTTAGTTAGACACGTTTTTGTTAATGGGGTCATTAGGATTTGAGCTAGGGATCAAGGTGAACACGCTCGGTCTTCAGCTCAAGGGCTGAAATTTAGAATTCTGAATTTCAGAAATCCCTATTGAACCCTCACTTGAGAAGCTTGTTTTAGAGTTTTTATTAAATTGTTTTGGCCAAGCTTCCATAATCTTTATTGTTGCTTATTTAGTATACTTCAATGTTTATATTTGGCCTAAGCCATGTTTTTATATTTTATAATCTTTTGCCCCTTTTCTTCAATTCTACTTAAAGAGCTCAATTAGGGTTGGTATTAGGGTTTCAACATTTTGCTCTTTTGAAAATCTCATTTGTTTTGAACATGATTCCTTTAGATACAACTTAGTGGATCTTTTATTCTTAAGTTAATTTGATGCTCATGCTCAATTTGGTTCGCATGAAATGTTAATTCTTGGGTTAGCACTTGAGGGAAACCCTAGGTGACACTGGGGTGTCACACATTTCCTTTATTATTTAATCAATTTACAAGTTTTTGGACTGCGCATCAATTTCTGGGGAGTGCAGGGGCTCCGGGGTAAGAATCCCCAGACATAGTGAATAGTTAGACTGGATCGCGGGTTGTTTCTAAAATAACAGAGATTCTCTTTTGCAGTTTTACAGGGCCGAAGGGGTATCCTTTAATCAGAGTCGTCTGATCGGACATTGACGACCTAGATTAGACCTACATTATTTTGAACCGGTACGCATCGTCGACCGCAAGATCTGAAATCTACAGCCCAGATCATATTTGTGTCTGATCTGCCCCGTCCGCCCGATCGAATCATAACGGCTTAGATCACCCCATCCCAATCGTTATGCCCTGAACAAATAAGAGCCACCCCAACGCTATCCAACGGCCGGCAATCATTGTCGTACACTACCCCTCACCGTGATGATCGAGACGGTGGCGCCACCCCTAGGTCACGGCAGGCCATCACCGGCGCCCAGCCAATCGACGATTGCTCACGCTAGTCACTAATCTAAGCATCGCTACGCCTACTAGGAATGAAGACGAATACACACAAGAGGTTTGTACCGTAAATCGCCGCGTAGAGGTCATTGGCACCGGAGAAGCGCGGACCGACGGTGGTGCGGAATCAACGACGATGAATTCCTTGGATCCCTGGACACCTCCGTACCCAAGGATCACGCGCCACCACCCAGGAAGGCTCTGGGAGGTTCAGCACCCGCTGCGGAGTACAACTCGTAGCACACCACGAGCGCGTGAGCAGCGGCAATCTTCCCCTCGACTCAAGGTGATGGCAGGACGGCACTGGTTAGCTACGTTGGCGCGGGCACTATGGAATCGGGAGGGCAGTAATGCGATGGCGGTTGTGGCCTTTATCTCCCCGCGTGGCGGGTTGGAGCGCGTGGCCTGGAATCCCCACCAACGGCGTGCCCGACATGGTCGGTGAAGCCGTTGGGGGAGGTGGATCTGATAGGTGGGGCCACGGTCAATGACGCAGCGGAACAGGTGCAGTCAATCGGCGCGTGGGTCCCACGGAGCAGCGACGGAGGTATTGAGCTGCACGGTTAAGTGGGCCCCAGCCGTCGGTTGGATGTGGGCGCGCGGTTGAAAGCAGATTGGGCCACGCAGATGGCTTCTCCAGGTGGGCCGGCTGCGTGGGATTGGGCCCATTGTGCCATTTCTCTCTTTTTCTTTTCTTTATTCTTTTCTCTTTTCTTTTTCAAATCTAGATTTTGCTTTCCCCTTTTGGATTTCAAATTCAAATTTGAATTTCAGTTATGGATTTGCACATATATTAGATGTGCCAAATTAAATTTGGGGATGAAGAGAATATATCTATGTATACATTTATTTCCTATGTTTTATGTGGTATTTCTTTTCTTTCTCCACTTCTAAATTCTATGTTTTCTTTTATATTCTAAATTCCACTTTGGGACTTTAATATATTTCTTTTCATATGATTTTTATATTGTCACAAGATGCACACAAAAATGGAAACCTTAGCATGATGCATGATTTATTTGAGTGTCTTTTGTTAATTATTTATTTGTGTAAGTGAGGTGTTCACATGTGATGGTGAGTAGAAATAACACACATATATAGATAAAGGAATTAATTTCTCCTTTTATATTTCCTTACAAATTGGGTATTACAAAAGTTGTTCCTACAGGATGCAGAGCCAAAATGCCACCTAAATAAGAGGTGAAGAAGCTCCAAAGTCATTCCTACAGGGATGCAGAGCTAAAATACCACCGAAATAAGAGGTGAAGAAGCTCCAAAGTCGTTCCTAAGGGAATACAAAGCTTAGCTCCAAAGTCATTCCTACGGGGATTCAGAGCTAAAATACCACCTAAGTAAAAGGTGAAGAGACTCCAAAGTCATTCCTAAGGGGATGTAGAGTCTTATTTTTTATATTTCATGCGCCTACATCATTTGCATCATGCCATTACATCATATTGCATCATGACATCGCATCATACATCATTTTGCATCAACAATAAGAATTCTTCATTCAGCTTCGGCAAAGACTAATGAGAGCATTGAAGAGGCATGGTTCATGCCTGCGACAATACTGTCATACGAAGTTCATGTTTTCGACAATGCTATTCATATGCAACATCTACAGCAAGAATCAAACATCATACGGTTGCTTCGACAAAAGAAGGGGGATTCCTTTCCGAAGCGTGAAAAGAAGGGAAGGTGTTTTTTTGCCGCTGGCTCAAAAACGGTATGTACGAAGGTTCCACGCTTCACAAAGAAATATATTACATCAATATACATGCAAATTGTTTACAAATGTTTCTTACAAAACCAGGAGTTATGAACAAATACATTAAAATATCGAAAATACAAAATTTCAGTCCTCCTTTAGGACTTTATCGGCAACTTTGTTAAGCAGCTTGTCGACAACTTCGTCCATAGCATCATTAGCAATTTTGATTATATCAAACGCTTCCTTGACAGAAGGGTCAGCTTCTGGGTTATATGGCTCGGGAGGCGAAGAAAGCTCAGCTGCATTGAAACACAAATATCTATCAATGCTGAAGCTAAAAAACTTTCGAAGCTGAATTATAAACGCCATACCTTTAAGTCTGGCTCCCTTTAGCCATACTTCGTAATAAAATTTCACACCTAAGGTAGTAGCTTCGGCTGAAGGGTTTCTAATATCATCAGCTGAGAAGACGAAGTCTGGCTGAGCTACAACCTTAGCATGATCGCAGCCAACCTTCTCCAAGATGGACATAGCCCCACGGGCACCAGCGAAGGCACAAAAGTCCCCTCTGTCGCTAAGAACTTCCTCGAAAGCTTCGACTTCGCCATTTATCCATTAAATGACTTCATTAGGACTTCCACAAATAAATTTCTGCTCGGAGGAATATGCTCCAACTTTAGAAAAGTTGTTCTTTAGATTTTTAGCGCATTCCATGGATATTTCATAGCATTTTTCCTTGGTGGCATGAAGCTCATCGACATTCTTTTATACCCTTGATCTCTCAATGTCACATATTTCGTGTTTCACCACTTCAACATCAAAGTTCTCAGTTGCTTCGGCTACTTTCTTCTTTAGCTCTTGCAGCTCGGCTTCATGATCTTCAGCTTGAGCAGAAAGCCTGGCTTTGCTAGATTTTAATTTTTCCACTAAAGAAAGTAGGATCTTATTCTTCTCAAGAGCTTTGTTTCCAATCGCTATTCAACAGCTCTCATCATCTGCATCTTTCTGGGCCTTTAGAGCTTTGCTTAGAATCAAGCCTTGGAAAATGAAGAGTGAACATATAATGACAATAAGAAATATCACAAAAATAGCTTATCATAACACAAATTGCAAAATGACAAACCAAAGTATACGAACCTTCAGGTTGTTGTAGGCAAAGCTATCTGCAAGCTGATCCTTAGTCATCGCAGACAAGCCGAGTCCAAGCTTCAGATACCCCATGTTATCCATCATTTCACGACAAACATCGATCTCCTTACCGTCAGGTAGACAGTAGAGGAAATCATCATCATTATCTCCTCTGTATTCTAAGGATCCCTGGGGGTACTTCAGCTCCTTAGCATAATGTTCAGTTTCAGCGACTTGCTCTGCCGACAGCTGTTTTCCCGAAACATATCGAACAATAAAATTCAAATCACTCTTGGAAGGTGCTTCAGGAGCAGGTGTCGAAGGCTTTTCTAGAAGCCTCTCTTCCATAAGATTTTCTGGCGCAGTTTCCGAAGGTCTCGCCTCAGCACGAGAAGAAGAAGTGTTGGCAGTGACCATCTCTCTGGCATCTTCAATTTTGCCGCCAGAAGCTTCGACAAAAGTAGGAGGCGGTGTTTTCATAGATTTTAAAACAGTGTCCAAAACACTAGCCATCCTCCTTTTCCTCGGAGTTCCTGTTGTAGTAGCTGACAGCTTCGGCAGCGCTGTCACCATCATCTTAGGCTATTCTGGTACCTTTTCTGCTACCTTTTCTGATTTTGGCTCTCTGGTCGGGTCTGCAATAGCTTCAACAGGCATAGCAGGGGCAATCTCTGTGGCTGTGGGGGTAGTTTCCGCACTTTCAATTAACTTTGGCACATCGACTGTCTCGATGCCCCTCGGTCTACGTGTTAAGACCTTGATTTTCTTTATTTTTGGCGCACCAGTAGATGTTGAAGCAGCGACTTTCCTTTTCCTCCCTTGCTTTTGGACGGGATAGCAGTAGTCTGGGTAAACGAACCCAATAACATCAAACACTCTATTCAACCTCTTTTTGCCACGGGCGCCGAAGGCAGCTGTCATAGCTTCGCCTTTTGCCGTCGAGTATGCTCCAAGTAGTTCATCACTTGTTGCCTCTATAGCATCTAGCCAGTCATTGTTTGGCTCATCAAATTGGTTTCTAAACCAAGCCACTCTGGCTGGAGCCAGCGACGGCTTCCTTTGACATTTCTCATTTGCTTGCAAGAGGCCATACTTCATAAGCAATAGGCTCTTGAACCAAATCTCTTGTGCCAATATAGGTGCATACGGTGTTGAAAGCAATTCGGCACGCTTGCACTGCATTTTCAAGTGCGATGGATGGCCTTCTAATGCCAAAGTGTGACCATATAGGACATTGGATAATGCCTTTCACATGTTCCCTCTCACTCAGGTCATTCTTCATGTAAAACCATTCCTTCATCCAAGAACCTAGCCACTTCTTCCGAAACATGGGCATAGGGTAATTCGCCTCAGAGCGAGGCATGGAGCTTTAACAACCAAAATTGTTATGATATTGTTCCATTCCAGTTGCCTTCGTCTGATATGACAACTCATGAATATTGCAGAAGCATCTTGCATCTGGCTCCAGTCCTTGGCTCTTCATGGCCCATATAAAACTCCCACTCTAATAAGAGCTTCGGGGGTAACCTGATGAAGGTATATCTCAAACATCTTCAAAACTTCAACCAGCATCTTCTAGAGCGGAAAGTGAAGCCCAGCTTTCATGAAACTCATGAAGACTACCACTTCATCACCTTTTGGCAGGGGAATGGTGTCTTCTCCCCCAGCCCTCACTATAGACACATAATGAAAGTATTTGTCTTTCATCGCTTCAGTTTGCCCTTGTCTAATTGTGGATTTCCCAAAAACAACGTGGCATGGTCTCCACGGCCTATCTTCGGCATCTTCATTCTCACTCTCAACATCGAAGCTTTCACTGTCACTTGAATCACTAGATAGTCCAGCTAACATTTCATTGGTGGTTTTCTCTACGTTGGTCCTTTCCATGGCTTCGTAGAAGCCAGCCAGTGTGGGATCAGTGCTTTTCTTATCCTTAGCCATTTCGGTGATGTTCACGGCAGAAAGCTGAGGCTCACAAACAATTGCACTCACAGAAGGAAGACTAAAATGACAACTGTAGCACGAAAGCTAGATGGCACGAAAAATATCTGCAACACAGCCTTCTATATATATACCTAGAGCCCCACAATTCGGTGGGTCCCATGGCTCAGAGTGATTCGCTATTCTAGCGAAGGGAAGGTGTTTTTTCGGATCTTCGGCTAAAGGCCTTCGTTCACGTCTCAGTTTAAATTTGTTACAAAGAAACAAATTAATACTGCGAGGGGCTACTGTTGGGGGCCTTCCTCTTCCGAAGGTCCTCAAAAACATAATTAACCATTTGTTTTCAGCATAAGCTATTATAAGGAGCTTCGTCTTTAGGATGGAAGTCTTTTACTCATGATGAAGGCATACGAGATGAAGATATGATCTAAGGATGATAAGAATAAATGCCGAACCTATCGATAGATTGACAACTTCGGCTTGTAATGATGATGATGTATGATGATGATGATAACCGAAAGGGAAAAGACTACTTAGTCCTTAATGACTTAAATTGCGATCATAAGTAAATATCAGGGACATAAATGTCCTTTTACCCGGGCTGCTTCCTGTACCTATAAATAGATGAATAGTACCACCGTACTGTTCACGCTGATTTGTAATCGCTCTCGCATCAACACCTTCGAGCAAATCGAAGGTATCATTGTAATATGAATCTTGTTAATGTTTATACATGTTCTATGGAATGCAAATACGAATGAATCAACGCGATACACTTAATGTTTTCGTCTCTTTGCATTCTGGTTTATCTGTAAGATGATGAAGGCATGTCCTTTATGACCTTCGTCTGATGATCATTATGTCCATGAGGAGATAATGCTTCGAAAGACAAAGGTTCCTAATACTTAATGATTGTGTTGCCTTGTTCTTGTTTCACAACATTTGAGAACAAGTGACCAACAGCCCTACTATACTATTTCAGTCAATCAAAAAAGCAAATCAAGCATTTTTCATCATCACAAACACTTAAATAAAGGAAAAATATTTTTTCTTGGGTCTCCTATCTCTTTAGGAATTCGTAAATATAGGATTCCAAGGTGTGAAAGCCTTTCTATCTGTCTAGAGTAGAAAAGATAAGAATAGTCAGAGTAGAACAACCAAAGGTGAGTTAGGATCAAGAAGAGTTTAGAAAGAATCAGAGTAGAGGTAAGTAGGTAAGGGTTTTGTCTAGTTCTATCTAGGTTTCGTTCTACAGTCAACATTTTCTCGGATACCATTTCTGTCACACCTAGATTTAAGGGGTAAACCCGGGTGCGTCTCATATGTACGCCAAAGAAGAACAACACATATAATGACCAAGTGTATAGAGATAAATGTCACAAAACATTATTACATAGCAGAAGTGTCTTACAAAAATAAATGATAACAAATAAGCGAACTAATAATATTTCCTTGGCGCCATTAATTCAACCAGGAGACGCCACCTAGACTTCATCAAACTCTTCATAGTAGTCCTCCTCCTAGGCTACCTGCTCTTCACCAGTGGGGGGGAGGTTTATATATTGCAAGGGTGAGCTCACAAAAGATCATAGCTCAACAAGTTGTGAGGAATAATGTGCATGAACTCACCAAAAGTGGGGGTTCATGTGAAGTGTAAGGCTGATCAACAAATAATGGTTAAAGTTGAGCAATGCTTTTAATAAGTTGGTCAAATTTTTATTAGCAGTTAATAAATGTAAGTGTATACCAACCCAAAGTAATAATAGATCAAAATTGACAATAAAACCATGATGCGATGCATATGACAAATTAATTTTAATTCCATAAGTTAATCATGCGAGAGTCCTGAGATGCTCATGAGCGTGGGCATGGCTAGTATACCAGTTTTACACTCTGCAGAGGTTGTACCCTTTACTCACAAGTCATGGTAACCATTTGCCAAGGGGTCTAGAACTCCCATTCATCTCTACTGAGGAGACGAGGCAGGGTAACACTATGACGCCTTTACAACGTTTCACTAGCTTCAGAAAATTCGCTATGATTTCTGAGGAGAGTGATATAGGAATCCCCCGTCTGAAAAGCCATCGCAGCGTGATCAACCCAAGAACCTCCCTATACCAACAACTCCCCTACTGCCCTTGCCCCTTTCGGGTAAGGTAGCCCTCCAATAGCTTTCACAATTATTCAGCCAAGGGTGTCACATTCCACCCTTGTGGAACCACGTATATCTCAAGTTAAGCTCCATGTTCCAATTAAAACAATAGTCTTATCATGAATGATAAAGAATTCAACAAAAGTAAGGAACATGATCATGAATAATAATTATCTTAACACCCAAAACCACATAAAGCAATAGGAGAAACTACCCAAAAGGTTCAGTGTTAAACAAGGTATAAAGATGACCAAACTAGGGTGACCTATTGGGTCCCATCAAAATTAAGTCTAAACATCCCAAAGTGATTATAAATAAAATTATTAGGTAAATAAAAGTGGTCAAGGGTACAACTTGCCTTCAATGAGCTCTTGCTAAGAAGTTTCCCCATGCTTATTACCGGGCTTCTCAATTACTAGCTTGCTTGTCTACTCACTTCAATACAAACAAACATGGCATAGGAGAAATTAACATCACATCAAACATGAGAACAGAATGCATGATAATAATCTATGCATCATAACGAGCTACTAGGTTCGAGAACCACTAAATTCGGAGTTACGGTTATAAAGTTATGATTTTCGAAAGGTCCAAGTGTTAACTATAAAACAAATGAGGTACACAATTTTAACCATAGGTTTCATAGTAATACAGGGTTACTAGATGATAAACAATATTAATATGAGATTAATGCAACTGGAATGGACCAAAAAGGAGTTAAAATGAATTAATTATGAGTTAAACAAATTTCTGGAATTAATTCCATCCTAAAAATCATTTTCTGGCTTATTTTATTACTCTTGGTATTTTATTTATGATGTATTTTGTAGATGACCCTTCTTAGATGCACCGCACGTAAGTCAGTGATCCCCTTTTTGCCCTCTCGCCTTGCGAAGCGCCCACTGCGCCACACGGTGATAGGTTAGTCTAGCCACCTAGAGAGACTGCATCGTCGCGGGCACGAGGAGCAGGAGCACCGACGCCAGGAGCAGAACCAGTAAGACTCTTCCCCCTCACCTCAAAAACAGGTGGAGTCTGGGAGGCAGCCTTCCCCTACACCTCAGCCAGAGATGCCCCCTGCACCACCACAGGGCATCTCGGCTGTTGGAGGAGACCCTAACGGAGACAGAGACAACGACGGTGGCAGTTCGAGCCACAGCACGGAGCTCTCGGAGGAGCAAGAGCCGGAAGGATGGATCGCCCGACCCTTCACTCGTGATGCCTCTTGTGGTTGCCATTTCCACAGCGCTCTCGACACCTTGCTGCGTCGGGCCTTCGATCGACACACTTGGTCCAACGAGTACCATTGTGTAGTCTACCAACATTGTCGCAGGTTATACCCGGACCAGTGGGAGGCCACTTTCTTGGTGTGTCATTCGGACAATGATCTCCGTTGTGCAGAGGCCTTCTCATAACACTATTCTATCACTAAGAGGGACACTGCTGAGGCAGCCATGCAAGATGTTGTAGGGCGTGCGCTTTTGCAGTACTACTCGTTGTTTAGCGGGGTAGCTGACGGCCTCGACCTGAATTACTACCCTCGCCGCTTGACCGACAGTGCTGGAGGTGTGATTGTCTCGCCCATTGGTGAGGGCAATCCCAGGCTGAATAGTATGGTCAACTTGGCTGCCGGGCTCAACACCGAGCTGGACCATGCCCTTAAGCACGCAGCCACTATCAGGATGGTGGTTCCCCCGCTCCTATCAGGATTCAGCACCCTTACCGCTCGCCACCCTATGGTCGTTATGCTTATGGCACCCTGCTGTAGGACCTAGATAGATTTAGAGTCATAGATCAATAGAGTCGTAGTCTGTAATAATGCTTAATTCAGTGTCTTAGTCTTAGTCAGTCTTAGTTAGAGTTAGTTTGCTTATCATGTTTTTCTATGTCTATCGTGATGAACTCATGATAAAGTTGGATCTTTGTAATGATTGTCACCAAGGTATGGATATCCCCTGCCACTTGGTGTAGTTATTAATAAAGACAGTTATTTAGTTGGGTAACGTTTTATTTCCACTTTCCTCTTTATCTGAGAAGATGTGTTTGGCTGTTTTGGGAGTCAGTGAAGATGCTCATTTGTTCAGTAATGTGAAGACTTCTATATATCTTTTCTCATGCTGAAAGACTGTAGAATCAGATCTGATGTGTGTATACTTTCTACAGATGTCTGAAAACAGGCATAGAGGTGAAAGGCGTGCTCAGTACGAGCAGCAAGCACCCAGGAGGAGGCACCTCAGCAGCAGTTGCCACCTCCACCCCCAATGACTATTGAACAGATGTTCCTGATGCAAACACAGGCAATCCAAGAGATTAGCCAGACATTTGCAGCAATGCAACAGGTGCAGCAGCAAGCCCCACCTCAACCTCAGATGCAAGTTCAGATGCCGCATGTGCCCAAGGACAAGCGGGTGGAGTTCATGAGGGGTCATCCCCCTGCCTTTGCCAATTCTGCTGACCCTATGGGTGCCAAAAATTGGCTGCATACTGTGGAGCGTGAGTTGCACACTACTCAGTGCAACGATCGTGAGAAGGTTCCGTATGGTCCCCGCCTGCTAAGGGGAGCAGCATAGTCCTGATGGGAGTCTTACCTCGCCACCCATGTAGACCCTGAAGCCATCACCTGGGAGGAATTCAGGGACAACTTCTGTCGTTATCGTGTGCTTGAAGGATTATTGATCGTGAGGGAGGATGAATTTCTAGCATTTAAGCAAGGTTCGCTGTCCGTCAGTGAGTACAAGGACAAGTTTCTGCAGTTATCTCGTTATGCACCTGAAGATGTCAACACAGATGCCAAGAGGCAGTACCATTTTCTGAGAGGTTTGGTTGACCCCCTTCACTACCAGCTGATGAACCACACTTTTCCTACCTTCTAGCATTTGATCGACAGAGCAATCATGACCGAAAGGAAGCACCGGGAGATGGAGGACACAAAACGCAAGATTAGTGGATCTCAGGCTAGGAGTAGCAGCCGTCCTCGTTACTCAGTCAACCCACTTCAGCAGTTCAAGCAAGGTCACCAGCATCAGCATCAGCGTCAGCACTAGAGTAGTACTAGAGACAGTTCCCTTAGCAGCAGCAGTAGCAGTACCGCCAGACCAACCAAGCACCTCGCCTTCCTGCCTCAGCGACCAACTAGAACAACCAAGCAACTCCATTGCAAGGAGGAGGCCGCAGATGTTTCCATTGTGGGGAACAAGACCATTGGGCAAATCATTGCCCAAAGAAAGCAGCTCAGCAGCAGCCAGCTCCTAATGCCCCTGTAAAACAGAATGCACCTCAACAAGGAGGCAACAACCGTGGGCAGCCTCGTGCCCAATACAGAAAGGTGAACCACCTGGACGCCGACACAGTCCAGGAGACCCTAGGAGTGGCACTAGGTATGTTCTCAGTCGAATCCCATTCTGCAAATGTGTTATTTGATACTAGAGCAACACATTCTTTTGTATGTGCATCATGGGTAGAAACACACAATATACCAGTAGTACCCATGTATCCACCTATGAGGGTTAGTTCAATTGGTGGGAGGACTCAAACAGATAGATTTTGCCCGAGTGCAAGAGTTCAAATGTAATACCCAACTGGTGAATAATAAGAAAAGAGTTAATCTTCTTATATGTATGGTCTTCTATTTATTAGAACCTATGAATAACCATATTTAAAGTTAATAATTAACTAATGACACCTAAATAATATATGCATCATGTTGGAGTTTATTTGTTTGTGCATTTATAAATAATAACAATAATAATAATAATAATATATTAGTGTCCAAATTGGGATTTAGGATTTAATTTGCAATTTAGAAATTGAAAATAACATAGAAAGGAAAAAGGAAAAGAGAATACCTTATAAAGCAAACCTATATAAAAATAAATATATCTTTTTCAAACTGGTACCCTAATTTATATCTTTAATCCAAGTACAAAGTTCACAACAAATTTGGATTCAAAATTTAAATTAAAAAATAAAAAGAAAAGTAAAAGAAAAGAAAAACCCTAACATGCCGCTTGGGCCAAAACCCCAAAATCGGCCCACTTGGCCCATTCTCTGCGCGCGCTTGGATCTCGCAGGCTGCTGGGTTCTCTCCCGGTGATAGGTGGGGCCCGCCGTCAGTTGGTCACGCCTGCGTGACTCCACGCTGCCCTAATCACGCACTGACAGGTGGACCTGTATTGTCATCGTGCTCCTCGCATAACAAACGCCGGGTCTATAGCCGACCACGTCGAGATCGTGTGGTGGGAGCTTCCCCCTATCCTCGCAAACGTCGGGCACCAGCTTGGACCCACTGGCTTCTCTTTACCCGGGTATATATCCAGGGTCGGATGCCTCCTCCGCTTGTTCTCCAGGATTTCCCTCGTAGACACCGATAGAAAGAGGGAGAGTGAGTGAGGGTTGGAGGGGGTTGCGCTCGTGGTTGGAGACCGGACTGGTGGAGCTATGGGGCCTCTGGTGTTGTACGCACGGATCGGAGTCGTGGCTGTGGGCAAGGCGTGATCAAAATCGCTATCCAGAGCTTGACATCGCCTCGGTTCTGCCCCGCGTTGTGGACTAGCTCCATCACAACAAATCCGCGGGTATGGCCGCTTCCGTGGTTTTCATTGGTTAATCCTTGAGGGCTTGTTCAGTTATTGATATTACATGTGTATTGGAGTGTATTGGATGGGATTGAGATGGATTTTGACTTGTTATGGATTTAAACCGGCTCAATCCCACCCAATACATGTGGATTATCACCAAAACGAAGAAGCCCTAAGGTGTGGTGTCCCGTGGGGGGAGTGAATTGTTCTTCGATGGGTCAGGAATTGCTCACCTAAGTCCCTCTGGCTTCGGTTAGCCGTGGTTCGCCGTGGTCAGGGATCCGTACATGTCAATCGGTGGCGTGTAGTAGACTTTCGGGTTTAGGAGGGTTAAGACTTTGTGTGCTGGCGATTACACTTGAAATCCGAGTTTGGGGCGTTTAGCGGAGAGCGACGGCGACTTGCTCCGCCATGGGGGCTCGGCGACGCCACCCAGTTGGGTCACGAGGATGGTGGTGATCCCTTGGCCGTCCGATGGGCTACGAGCAACCCGGATTAGAAGTGCGTACCCCTTTGTGCATAATTAAATTCTAGCCGCTACCTCTAGATCGTGCGGAGGATATTAGATCGTGCGTATTTGAAACCTATGTCGTAGATCGATGAACCAACGACTGTGGTTGCGCACCGGTTCAGTAAGAGGTTCATTTAATCTAGTGCGTTGGATTTAGACCTGACGGCCAGAATGCATCCTATACCCCTTCAGCCGAACCTTTATGGATATGAGCCTCGGGGTTCTAGGAAATTAACTCGTCGTCCACGCTTATGTAAAGACCCTCACAACCAGGCCCAAAAATTTACAGAAAGAACCCCTAGCTTTCAGAATTTTATATCCGTAGTCCATGGTCCCGGTTATTGGTAAGAAATAACTTGAAAATGATTTATTATATAAAAATAAATCTAGAATTTTGTTTAGTTCATAACTAATCCATTTTAACTCCTTTTTAACCCATTCCAGTTGCATCAATTTGGTATTAATATTATTTATCACTTGGTAACTCTGTTTTAGCATGAAACCTAGATGAAAATTAATCACTTAGTTACTTCCGTACCAAACACATAAAGACTTCAGAAAAACATAACTTGTTATCCGTGACTCCGAATTTAGTGATTCTCAAACCTACGATCTCGTTACGACGCGTAGATTATTATTATGCATTATGTTCTCATGTTTGGTGTGATATTAATTTCTCCTATACCATATTTGTTTGTATTTCTTTGAGTAGACGAACAAGTGACCGAGGACCCAGGTATTCAGCAGGTAGAAATTGCTGAGTAGGAGCTCGTTGAAGGCAAGTTGTGCCCTTGACCACTTTTATTTACCCAATAATGTTCTATATAATCATTTCGGCATGCTTAGGCTTAATATTGATGGAACCCAATAGGTCACCCTAGTTTGGTCATCTTTACACCTTGTTTACCCCAGAACTTTTGAGTAGTCTTTGCTATTGCTATATGTTGTTTTGGGTGTTAAGATAATTATTACACATGGTCATGCTTTATTATTGTTATTCTATTCTATTCATGATAAGACTATTATGTTAATTGGAACATGGAGCTTAACTTGAGAAACACGTGCCACCACAAGGGTGGAATGGGACGCCCTTGGCTGACTAATTAGGAAAGCTAGTGGAGTTCTACCTTACCTGAAAGGGGCAAGGGCAGTAAGGGAGTTGTCAGTGTAGGGAGGTTCTCGGGTTGATTTAGCTGTGATGGCTTTTTAGACGGGGGATTCCTGCATTGCGCTCCTTAGAAACTGTAGCGGGTTTTCTGAAGCTAGTGGAACTTTGTAAAGGCCTCGTAGTGTTACCCTACCTCGCTTCCTTTGTAGAGGTGTATGGGATTCATGGCCACTTGGCAGATGGGTAACATGACTTGTGGGTAAAGGGTACAACCTCTGCAGAGTGTAAAACTGGTATACTAGCCGTGCTCGCGGTCAAGAGTAGCTCAGGACTCTTGCATGATTAATTTATGGAATTAAACTCAATTTGTCATTTGCATCGCGTTATGGTTTTATCATTAATTTTGATCTATTATTACTCAACATCGAGTCAACCCGACTCAGCACGTCCTCCTCAGATATTCGCTTATTGGTAATTCGAGTGGGGTCATTAACACCAGTGTACAGGTAAGCAGGGTAGACTTTATGCTTCGAAGGCTGAATATTCTTGAAAATAAAGTCAATAACGACAGCTTCAGGAGTCAAGCATCTATTCCTCAACGCACATATCTCGGCAAGCAACACCCTAGACTCAGCAAGCTCTAAACTTGTTGGGGACCTCTATCCAGCTAGGCGTTCGGACGTCGAGCTGTCTCCATGATCAAGCGGGAAGCGATTTGTTATGATTCTCCATAGTGAACCACTCGAAGCGCCATCACTTAATGCTATCTTTCGTAGGAATGTTGAGATACTTAGTCTTCCTGCCTCGGCAAAGTTCCAAGCTAGCACCTCCAACAAGTTGATGCTGCCCTCTAGCCATCCCGGGCCGGCAATGGTAAAGGTACTTCCAAAGCCCAAAGTGTCGAAGAATTCCAATGAAAGCTTCGCAAAGGTGAAAAAACACAGCAACTTAAAGCACAAAATTGGGATTCAGATGCGTAAGGTTCAGAGAGTAAAAATCGAGAAGACCACGAAAAAAGGGAGAAACTAGCAAGGCCAATCCCCGGATGAGAAAAGGCACGAAAATAACCGCCTCTTGGGTATCCTCCATCGGGAAAGTAACTCCCCGCCAAATCCGCTAGGAACATAGTTCCTTAGGCGGTAGAACACCAATTTCACAAGATGCAAAAGGTCAGCTTCAGAAACGACAGAAACATGGTTACCAGCAAAATGGAGATGGCTATTAGGATCGATCGGAGGGATGTCCAGCGTAGCAACACTCTGTTTTCTCTTTCTGGGTGCCATCATGATTTTTCAAACATCGCGGTTTAGGGACAAAATGCAAAAATATGTGGGAACTTAGAAAGCTAGAAAGCGGTGGAGGAAAACAAACAGGAACTAGGGTTCAGGGGCCAAGAGGACGTCGACAAAAGTACAGGTTGGCACACTAAGTCGGGCGCTGAAGGACAGGCCGATGGCTCGGGAGAGTTTTGGTCGCAAAAAAGTAACAAGACTCTGTCATTACCGCTAGAAAGCTAACAGATCGTCAGAAAAAAGAATAGAATACACAACCGCGAAGTGGCATGAAAACAGGCTTCATTCATCATTCCATCAGTTGGGGATCATTACAAAAGGAAGACCAACTCATTATGAGTCGGCCAACTGCCCCTCGATCCAACACTACATTACATTACTAATTAAATTACATTACACTATTGGTTAAACTACATTATACTACTACTAAACTACTACTACTACACTATACTAATACTTAAGCATGTGGCACTCTAGCACTGGCATTGCCATTGCCGCCACTACCCTTGTCGTCGTCGTAACCGCCCCTGCTGCTGCCGCCGTAGCCCTCATCGCCGTCGCCGCCTGTAACACCCCGGGATCCACAAACACCTCGGAATGCTACTAAACTACACATCTAACATTCATATATAAAATTTCGACAGGATCTCCTTTAAAAAATTGCATAAAAGAGGAAGCAACAGAGTATAAACAGATATCATGATAAGAAAACATATTAGACATTAAAAATCTGCTAGCAATGGGAAGATAACCATAATGACATGCATTGAATTAACTAGTGCACACGACTAGTTAAAAACAAACATCCTTTGACAAGAAGTTTCTAATTAAATCATGGCTGCGCCTGGGCAGCGTTATTATGAAAGTGAAGGTGGACGTGCTGCTACTTCCCTCATTCCCAACATGAATCAAGTACCTGCATTGAGTAATGCAAGAGTGAGATGACACATCTCAGCAAGTAAAATAATTTCAAACTGTTTAACCACATAAGAGCATTGTTTTACCAGCACTTGATTTCACAACCTTCTTATTATGAAGGTGCAACATGAATACAACGTACAACACACCTAGTTACCACACCTCATAGGTAGAAACCACAATAGTAACATAGTAATGTCACACTTCATATATACCTCATGTTGGTCACTTGTTCTCAAATGCTACGAGCTAAGAACAAGGCAACACAAATGTTAATTGTGAAAGACCTTCGTCCTTCGAAGCATTATCTCCCTTAGGATATAATGATCTTCAGACGAAGGTTATGAAGGACATACCTTCATAAACTCAATATGTAACGAAAAGCAGGAACATTTGATACACGTAAAGAATATGAATAATCATGTCAAATCTTTAGATTATCTATATTCTCATTATATAATCATGAACAGACATTAATGATATTAATTTACATTTATACCTTTGGCTTGACAGAAGGTAAGAACTCAAGAGTGACGTGCAAATGAATACAAGTCAGCGTGAACAGTACGGGGGTACTGTTCACCTATTTATAGGCACGGGACACAACCCGGTCAAAATTACATTTATATTCTTGATAACTAATTATAATCATGACAAAAATCATCAAGGACTAAGCGGTCTTTTCCTCTTTAAGTCGGTGCTGCCCTTCGTCTCAGTCGTGTCATCATGCTGAAGCTCCCTTGATAACAGCTTCGGCATATACCTTCGTGTTGTGCCCGCTTGCATATGGCCTTGCCGAAGGTGTTTTTGCTTAGAGGGCCTTTGGCAGAGAAGAAGGCCCACAACAGTAGCCCCTTCGCGGTGCTAGATTGTTTTTCATAACGAGCTCGATCCACGAAAAACTCGAAGGCTTCGGAATGCCGAAGGTCCGAAAAACACCTTCCCTGAGCTCGTTGCCGAGAAACGATTATAATATTTCGAGTGCTAAGTGGTCCACCGTTCGGTGAGTGCGAGCGACCTGGCGGTTCGTCTACCCACCTGCAGCACTATATAAATAGACAGGTTGGTGAGGAGTTACCATAGCATTCATTGCCATTGCACTGTTGTGATGTTAAAAATTTAACCATAGCTGAAGCTTTCTGCACTGCGCTCTCTAGCGAGCACTTCATCATTTAATGTAAACTTCGTCAGACGAGTTAGCTTTGTCAAATAGTTAAAAACGTCCAAATGGCCAGAGTGCAATCAACTGCAAGAGTGTCTCGTGACGGAGAAGAGACTGAGGTTACTGAGACAACGCCAATTTTAGAAGTCATGGAACGATCAGGACTAGTTGTGATAGAGGGAGCTATTGACGAAGGTACTCCTGATGCCGAAGCTGAACAAGCTGTTGTTGAAGAAGAAAATGTTGATGAAGTTGAGGAAGAATAAAAGTATTTTGATCCCCACATAACCCAGCCATCTAGATTTTGAGAAATCTACTGTGTCCGAAGACGACATGCCCATGATGATGAAGCTTGGCTACTTTTGGGAAACTGAAAGAAAACTTGTCCGATTTGCCGGAGAAGAGACTACCCCCGCACCGAAGAATTATGAAGTAGTGGTTTTTAAGAGCTTCTTCAGAGCAGGACTGTGATTTCCTCTGAACGAGATGATAGGGGAGGTACTAAAGAATTTTGAAATATATCTTCATCAGCTGACTCCTAACGCTATCGTTAGGCTCAGCGTCTTCATCTGGGCCCTCCGAAGCCAAGGGATGAACCCAGATGTCGAAGCCTTCTGCCGCGTGCACGAGCTGCATTATCATACGAAGGCTAGGGCAGATGGCCTTCACAAAAATTTTGGATGTTATAATTTTGCGTATCGCAAGGATACGAACGCACCAGTCCTCAGCTACTGTACAAAGTGGCTGACTGGCTGGAAAAATGAATGGTTTTACATGAAAGCTGATGAGAAAAAGAGAGGGAAACTGATGACGATGGTCATGAGTCCGCTGTCTCTGAACTTTGGAATGGCCGGGCCTCTATGCAACATGCAGCTAGGGTTGCCATGTCAGCTGGCTGAAGTAGAGTTCAGAGTGGTAGCTGAGCAAATCAGTACCAGGGACCTGGTGCAAGAATATCTGGCTAACCGGACATATCCAACATCAAGCAGCTGGGGAATGCCGAAGATGAAAGAAACGAAGAAGAAGCATGAACTTGTTTGACTAGCTTATCGTTTCAAGTTTGAAAAACAATTTAAAGAACCTTGCCAAGAATGGTTGGACATGATCGAAACAATGTGTAATTAAATACTGGGGAATTACACCAAGAAAGAAGACCAATTGATGACGGCAGCCTTCGGCACCCGGCCAAACGAAGGTTAAACCGGGTGATGGATGCCCTGAAATTTGAATACCCTAATTATGAAAGATTTGATAAGGGTGCCGAAGGTGCAAAAAGAAAGAGAGTTGTCAGTATTCTGAGCAGGCAAGCTGCTAGAATGGTGAAGGAGGATGAAAAGGCTTCAAAGAAAAGGAAAACCACTCTTGAGCCGAAGGCTGCTGCAAAGAAGAGGAGGAAGGCCGAAAGTCCAGAGCCGAAGATATCCGAGGTAGCAGAGGAGACTCCTTCGATGCCTCCTACTGCCGAAATAGCAGAAATTTTAATGGTAATGACTGAATCTTTACCCGTCAAGCTGCTAAGTCCTCTGGGGCCAGAACTGATGAAACTTTTACAGAAGAAGGATGAGCCTTCGGCAACAAAGAAGAAAGCGGATGGGCAAAAAAATGAAGAATCGTTACTGTTATGCAAGCCATTGAACGAACACCACCGTCGGCCTCGGCATCCGAAATAACACCCGTTGCAAGCGCTGAGGCCGCTGCCGAAGCTAAAACCTCTGCCGAAGCTGCAGCTGCCACCGAAGCTGCCAACTTGGAGAGCACACTGTCTGGAATTGATAAAATACTATTGGGTATGGCTGCGGAAGAAACAGCTGCATCTACAGAGGAGGCCATGGCCACAGTGCCTGGCAAAGGGAAAAAGATTGCCGATGCCGCTTCGGAGGAAATGGACTTCGACCTTCGGAACCTGGTCGGTTAAGAATTATCCGAGGTTGAAAAGAAGGAGCTACAGGAATATGGTATATCCTGTGGCTACCAGCCAGGAGCCATGCTCTTTGGTGGAATCGATGAAGGGGCCCTAGGATGTATTCGAGACCACGCCGGGGCAAAGATAATCGGCACTCTTTCGAAGAGTGTCAAATTTCTGAAGCTTGAAGCTGACATTAGCGGCTACCAGCGACAACATATCGTCGGCAGTCTGTTCTACTGCAATTTCAAGGTAAAATTCCTTTTGCAAAGTTTCTTTTAATTTTATGATGAAGCAAAGTTTCTGATGAAGGCTTATTTCTACAGAGTATGCAACTGTGTAAAGCAATGAGGATGCAACAAGACCTCGAAGACAAGAAAAACGAAATCATAATCGAGGGCTTGGAAAACAATATTAAAGACTACGAAGCTTCTCTAGAGAAAAAAGACTTCCTACTTTAGGCAATGGAGGGTTCACTTGCGGAAATTCAAGCCGAAAATGCTAAATTAAGCAAGGAACTTGTCCAAAAATCAGAGAGCTTCGAACAAGAGAAAAAAGATTTGCAAACAAAATACGAAGCCGAAGCTGACAAAAATACAAAGCTATAGCAATCTTTGAAAGAGCTTTGGAACATGTGTTTGAACTTTGGCAGCCGCTGCGTACAACGATTGAAAAGAGTCTTTAGCTCGGTTGAAACCAGCTCCGAAGAGTTTACCCCTTCGGCTGAAGACATAGCAAAAACCTTCGAGCATATTGAAAATGAAGTAGAGGCGCTTGATGAAGTGATAGCCGGGCATGGTGACTTCTGTGCCTTGCTAGCTTCTCGCGGTACAGCTGTAGCATTTATGAAGGTTGGTTGCACGCACGGAAAAACGGTAAATAAACCAACCTTCAGCCTATCTCCGACAGACTTGGTTGATATCCCCAGCGAAGCCCGAAGCATTGGAAACAAATTTATAACTCAAATTTGGGCTAAGGATGGGCGAGAGCTGGCTAGTGACGAAGCCCAAAGCTTGCTTAAGCCTGTATTAAACTTATACCTATTGATTGACTTAGCTCATGTAATTACTTTTTACCTTATACCGCTTGTTTGTTTGTGGGATGGTGGTGCCGAAGATTGATAATCCGAAGCACATTCCGAAGGCTGCTGAAGCTACTCTTTTAAGCCTGCCTGTATAGAGCTTAGAAGCATTTGTATTATCTTTGTAAAAGAAAATTGTAATCGAGAATTGAACAGTACTTTGTACACTTGTCCATACCTTGTAATATAGTTTTACCTTTCCATCCATGTATAAGTTGCTTTGTTGTGGACGAAACTTTTATCTTTTGAGCCGAAGGCGAAAAACACCTTCCCTTCTTTTCATACACAACGAAGCATGTCCTTGCAAAAAATGTGTATGTTTAAAACGAAGCTTCTTCGTGTTCATCGAAGCACTATCGTTGAAGATGGAGAGTTTCTGTTCATGCTTCATGTTATGATGATGATGATCCTACGAATGTCTAAATGAATGTCTGTATGAATGCAATGAATGATGTGATGTAATGTGTAAATGGTTGTCCCAAACACACATGAAGCCGCACCCAGACTCTGCATCCCCTTAGGAACGACTTTTGAGTCTTTAAGCTCTGCATCCCCTTAGGAACGACGTTGGAGCTTCTTCACCTTATATTTCGGTGGCATTTAAGCTCTGCTTCCCCTTAGGAACGACTTTTGAGCTTCTTCACCTTCTATTTCGGTGGTATTTGGCTCTGCATTCCCTTAGGAACGACTTTTGAGCAGAAAACTTACTCTGCGCTCCCTTAGGAACGACTTTTCGTAGCTTCGTCATGCTCTGCATCCCCTTGGGGATGTCTTTTGAGCTTCTCCCTGTTTTTTTTCTTTTTGCACTCGATGGTGCAAGCTCTGATTTTACATATTACATCTTTGGGGGATTATGGCCCTTGTAGTATGTAGGGCTAAATAAGAATGAAAAATTACAAGCTATGGCCCCATTAAAAACCTTTCTCCCCTCCTGAAAGGAAAAGGGGGCCATAGAAAAAAAATGGAAAAAGATTACATCAAATTACACATAGTATCGTCGAAGCTCATCCGCATTCCAAGATCTGGGTATGTCGTTGCCATCCATATCCTTCTATCTGTAAGAACCGGGTCTTGACGAAGATACAACCAGAAAAGGACCTTCCCATTTCAGTTGTAATTTGCCTACTGTATCTAGGTTGGCCACTCTCCGAAGCACCAGAAGCCCTGGCTTAATGTTTTTCAATCGAACCTTCCTATCATGCCACCTTATTGTTTCAGCCTGATATTTATTGATGTGTTCTATAGCCTAAAGTCTGGTCCCTTCTATAGTATCTTTTGTTGTTTGATAATCAGCTTCATCTTTTGCCGAAGCTGTTGTTCTTATTGATCCTGTCTTTGCTTCTTCTGGTGCTATTGCTTCGTCACCAAACAGGAGCCTGAAGGGTGTAAATCCTGTTGACCTTGACACGGTTGTGTTGTGGCTCCACACCACTTTAATCAACTCATTTGGCCATTTTCCTTTGGGCTGGTTGAAGATTAACTTCCTGTCATTATAATGCAATTTGCTCTTTCTACCAGTCCATTTGATTCTAGATGCCTTACTAATGCAAAATGAATCTTTGTACCAATTCGGTCACAGAAATCCTTGAATGTTTCGGCATCAAGTTGTGTTCCATTGTCCACAGTTATTGCCTTCGGCACGCCGAAGCGGCAAACAATATTTTGCCAAAAGAACTTCTGTACTGTGGCCGAAGTTATTGTGGCTAAAGGTTTTGCTTCGATCCACTTAGAGAAATATTCCACTGCTACAACGACATATTTCAAATTTCCCTGTGCAGGTGGAAGTGGACCTAACAAATCAAGACCCCACCTTTGCAGTGGCTAGGTTGGCTGTATTAACTGGGTTAGAGATGAAGGTTGCTTCTGGTCTCTTGCACATCTTTGACAATTTTGACACTTTTGAACCAGATCTGCTGCATTCAAAGCTGCCTTCGGCCAATAAAATCCTTGTCTGAAAACCTTCCCCAATAAAGGCCTAGACCCATTATGAGATCCACATAAACCTGCATGTATCTCCTTCATCAGCTCTTAACCTTCGGTTCTGGATAAACACTTGAGTAGTGGAGAGCAGACTCCATGTTTGTATAAATCCCCTTCTATTATCACATATGGTCTTGTTCTTGCTTCCATTCTTTTATTATAAACCTCGTCATCCGAAAGACAGTTACCTTGGAGGAAAGATATAATTTCAGTCCTCCAATCTTCACTATGTACAGGTGATATTGCAAGTACTGCTCTCTCCATAAGTTCAACCGAAGGTGCTTTTATTGTCTCAAAGAATACTTTCGAAGGTAGAGGGAGCACCTGTGCCGCTGACTTAGCTAGCAGATCTACATGCTCATTTTCCCCTCTTGGAATATTTTTTACAGAAAATCCTTCGAAAGATGCCTCCAATCTTCGGACTGTATCCAAGTATTTTTTCAAGCTTCAGATTCCTTGCCTTGGTGCTCTTGTATACATGGCCAGAAATAACTTGAGAATCAGTTTTAAGGACTGCCCTTCTTATTCCCATTGCCTTTGGCTTCTGAAGCCCCAACAGAAGGGCTTCGTATTCAGCATTGTTATTTGTACAACTAAAGTCCAGCCTTGCTGCGTAGCACGTCCTAACTTTAGAGGGCGCTACTAAAAGAGCAGCCGCTCCTGTGCCGAAGGTTCCCCAAGAACCGTCATAGAATATTGTCTAGGCTTCGGCATCTTTTATTGCTTCTTCTCCCTGATCCCCTGGCGTCCAATCAACAATGAAATCTACTAACGCCTGGGACTGAATTGAGGACCTATATACATAATCAATAGTGAATTCATTGAGTTCCGCAGCCCATTTTCCAATTCTTCTTGTAGCTTCTCTGTTTCTCATTATGTCCTTCAGAGGTTATGATGAAGGTACAATTATATGATAGGTTTGAAAATAATGTCGAAGCTTTCTGGAGGCCATCAGCACAGCATAGAGTACCTTCTCCAATTCTGTGTAATTTTGCTTTGATAAACTGAGTACTTTGGAGACGAAGTATACTGGTGCTTGTCTTTTTACTTGACCATCTTGCTTCTCCTGCACTAATGCCGCACTAACTGCAGAATGGGAGGGTGCCACATACAGGAGTAACGGAGTCCCTGATGAAGGTGGAGTTAAAGTTGTCAAGTCTATAAAGTATTGCTTTAATTCTTTAAAAGCCATTTGTTGAGCTGGACCCCGTTGGAAAACTTCGGCTGACTTTAGTATTTCAAAGAATGGCAGATTCCTCTATGCTGATCTTGATATAAATCTACCCCCTTCTTTGAATTTGGCGGCTCCATCCAAAGGATAGCTTCGATCTTACTTGGGTTAGCTTCGACTCACTTTGTTGATACCAGACAGCCAAGGAACTTGCCCTTCTTTACTCCAAAAACACACTTTTCTGGATTTAGCTTAAGACCAGCTTGCATGACATTGGCAAACGTCTCTTGCAAGTCAGCAATATGATTCTCTTGTTTTGTGCTTTTTACTATGATGTCACCAACATAAGTCAACACATTCCTGCCTATTTGAGAGTGAAGGACCTTGGCTGTCATTCTGCTGAAGCTTCCTCCAGCATTCTTGAGCCCCTCAGGCATCCGAAGGTAACAATAAGTGCCACTGGGAGTTATGAAGCTTGTCTTTGGCTCATCTTCTTTCTTCATCCATATTTGGTGATAGCCTGAGTAGCAGTCCAATAGACTCATGAGTTCTGAAGAAGCTGCGGCATCTACAAGGGAGTCTATTCTTGGTAAAGGGAACTCGTCCTTCAGACATGCCTTGTTGAGATATGTGAAATCAATACACATTCTCCATTTTCCATTAGCCTTCTTCACCATAACAGTGTTGGCTAGCCATTCTGGATATGTTACTTCTCTGGTAACGCCAGCACTAAGAAGTCTTTTTACTTCATTCTGAGCACCTTCGACTTTATCCTTAGACATTTTCTGAAGTCTTTGCTTCCTTGGCCTGAAAGATGGATCCACATTGAGTGAATGTTCAATGACATCTCTGTTAGCACCACAAAGATCATTAGATGTCCAAGCGAAGACATCTTTGTTATTGAACAAAAATCTTAGCATAGTTTTTTCTAGTTCATCAGATAACTGAGATCCCAGCAGTATCCTTTGATCTGCTATATCTTCACACAGGAGCATAGGCTTCGGCTGATCTGCCGAAGCGGCCTTCTCTCTTTTGTGTTTATATTACTGACAAGCTTCGGCTCCATCTATGTTATGGATCGCCTTTGAATCCGTCCAACTCCCTTCAGCCCTCCTAGCAGCTTCTTGACTCTCGTGAACAGTAACGGGCCCTTGTTCTGAAGGTATCTTCATGCATAAGTATGCTGGGTGAAGTATAGCTTCGAAGGCATTAAGCGTCCCTCGACCAATGATTGCATTGTATGGATATTCCATGTCAACGATGTCAAAGACGACTTGTTCAGACCTTGTGTTGTGGCATAACCGAAGGTAACTGACATTGTCATTTTGCCAAGTGCCACAATCTGTCTTCCTCCAAAACCACAAAGAGGGTGTGTAGCATCATGAATCTTGTCTTCTGGCTCTTGCATCTGTCTGAAGGCCTTTGCAAATATAATGTCCGCTGCACTGCCTGTGTCAACCAAAACATTCTGAACCAGAAATCCCTTGATGACACAAGATATAACCATGGCATCATTGTGAGGATAGTCTTTAAGCTGAAGATCCTCCTGGGAAAAGGTGATTGGGATATGAGACCACTTGGATTTGATGAAGGGTCCTTGTACCCCCAACATGCTTCACTCTTCTCTGTGCTTCCTTCTTCTACTTCTTGTTAGCTGGCTCTAAGCTTGAACCGCTTGTGATTAGGACCACCAGCTTCGTGACCGAAGGTGCTTCAGTTTGGTCGTTGTACGAAGCCATGTCACAATTAGTGGAAGTGAGTTCACCGGAGGTGGGCGCCAATGTTGGTCACTTGTTCTCAAATGCTACGAGTTAAGAACAAGGCAACACAAATGTTAATTGTTAAAGACCTTCGTCCTTCGAAGCATTATCTCCCTTAGGATATAATGATCTTTAGACGGAGGTTATGAAGGACATACCTTCATAAACTCAATATTTAACGAAAAGCAGGAACATAAGATACACGTAAAGAATATGAATAATCATGTCAAATCATTAGATTATCTATATTCTCATTATATAATCATGAACATACAATAATGATATTAATTTACATTTGTACCTTCGGCTTGACAGAAGGTAAGAACTCAAGAGTGACGTGCAAATGAATACAAGTCAGCGTGAACAGTACGGGGGTACTGTTCACCTATTTATAGGCACAGGACGCAACCCGGTCAAAATTACATTTATATCCTTGATAACTAATTATAATCATGACACAAATCATCAAGGACTAAGCGGTCTTTTCCTCTTTAAGTCGGTGCTGCCCTTCATCTCAATCGTGTCATCATGCCGAAGCTCCCTTGATAATAGCTTCGGCATATACCTTCGTGTTGTGCCCGCTTGCATATGGCCTTGCCGAAGGTGTTTTTGCTTAGAGGACCTTCGATGGAGAAGAAGGCCCCTCAACACCTCATGAGTGCAAACGACTGCAAATGCAAGGGTGACTTCTGCCTTCATACCTCTAAGCATATGAAACCACATCGTACCCCTCCTCGGGCAATGTACGATGCTAAATGTACCAGTACAGTCGGTCCATAAGATTACGACATAACTTCAAGATGCAAGATGGATGATGCAATGTGCATGATATGCCAACAACACTTCACTACATATAACATGCTTCATAATAGAAACTTCAACTTCCTCAAAGACGTGAGTCAACCACAGATCCATTCTCAAATCATGTTCATCAACATTATTAACATATACCATCAATACTTTCGATCAAATAAAACCTCATCGTAGAATTCCATGTTTAACACATGCAATACTTATGAATACTAAATGGCAGGGAATAAGATACGAATCAAGTAATAGCAAATCACCACTGCATTTTACTTGCCTTCGCTGGGAATTCAGAATGGAACTAGGTATGATCCAGAGCCCCACCACCAATTCTTGGAGAGGAACGAAGACGATGGGCGACGGTATGCCCTCATCTCCCCTCTCTTCTCTCCCTTGTTCTTCCTCTCTTCTCTTGGGGCAAGGCATAAAAGGGTGATGGCTGCTAGGGGTGGGATGACATGGCTGCTAGGGTTAGGGAGGTATAAATAGAAGAAAACTTCCACAATCCTAATATCCAATGGCTCTGATCAACCGACACTCGAAAAGACTCATCAGGACTCCAGACAAGGCAAACTAGTAATTGATTGGAATCATCTCGATGAGATCTATACATCATGGCCTTCGATCTTCCATAGAACACACCATATTTGGATTATAAACATGGTTTAATTTTTAGGGTGTTACATTCTACCCCCCTTAAAAGAATTCATCCTCGAATTCTGCCATTTCTACAAATCAAGACATTCACCAATGGTAAAACTCAGTCAAATTCCCTAAATAGACTCATATAATAGACTAGTAGCATTGATGCCATCTTGAAAAAAGTTTTTCCCGAAACAACCTCTAACTCAGACTAATTAATCAAAGAAAACAATACACCTTGACAACAATCATAAAACAATATAAAATGAAACCCAAGGCATTGTCATAGGTGCAATCAACACTAGGATTTCCCATCATCGAATTTGAATGCAGCTCCCCAGTCTTTAAACAACACTTCACCAAATACTTTAGAACACTATGTGCAACAATCATCGAATTCAACAACATTGTTTGTTAATGCCACTAAGGCCAAACATCCATATATCATCAATGTATCAAACACCTGGCATACCACTCTCAAGCACTATAAAACATGGTTGTTATTACATTAGAATCCAACTACTAGAGTCCTCCAAACTATTCTGTTGACATGAAGCAAATGGTGCTCATGTCATATAACGTCTTTTTCTCCTCTCAAAAGAGATAAAATTTGCAATACTCATAAAGCAATGAAGGGATAACAACAAGAAAAACTAATGTACTTCTTGACACGGACTCATGGAAAAGCTTCATAAATATTACTTGCAACACTAAAATAATAACACGATACTATGCTCAATAGGAGTAATTGGACTTCAATAAGACAATCCACATAACCAAACTACCTTGATTAACCTCACATACAACAAAACCTCCTATTACTGCACTTGAACAATTTGTACCTCATGATATCACAGGATGCATTCAAAGTAGTAGACATACATGATCTATCAAATCATCATTCATATGAAAAAATCTCAATCTGATGCAACAACCACATCATTATAGAGATAGATGACTAACAAACATAAGCAACTCCCATTTAAGCATTCACTTCGTTTAAGATAAAGCAGTCCAAATAATGATTCAATAAGCATGCATAGAGAAACTGATCATAAAAAATCAAACTACCATATATCGTTGGCGAATAAAAAATATAAAACGGGTTGTCCATATTGTCCACATGACTAGCCTGCAACAACTAAAAATTATGCATAGCCTTTATGTCTATTGAAATAAACCATAGAAGGAAAACATGCACGCCTCTTCAACTATAATATAGACATAAAATCCACTTGAAACCACCCTATTTATTGTTAAAAATAAGGTTGGACACCATAAGAAAACCTATCAGGTAAACATGGTTGGACTTATCTATCCACGTCATCTTACAAATTCACTTGAGTTCTACCAGTCTCAAGATTTCATAGACAGTACAACATTGCCTTTGCTCTATAGAGACAAACCAATTGTATACTAAGATCAAGTTGGCAAGTAGTCACACTAGCCAAAAAGGGGTGAGGCACAAAGCATTGCATCCATGGAAATATTACATTGATAAGTTGGGTTGTAACCCACCAGTCAATTAAACTCAACAACACCATAAAACTACATTATATAGTGTTTTCACACCACACCAAGTCGGATTAGACCCACTATACAAAAGCTCAATAAACAATCGGTCCTACAAGTATTCGAACCCAAAAATCCTTTTGAAAAAAACATCCACAGTCAAGCATATAGAAATATATGATAGTAATAGCTCAGAGAATTCAAAACATTGCATCCAAAAAACGTCATGATGATATGTATATAAAACGAGTACATTAGTAGCTTCACTTGCATAATAACTTCAATAACAACCACATCAAGAAACCAATATTAAATAGTAGTAACATATCATATCAAGCATTAAGTCATTAACCATATACCCCATCAAACCATAAAGGAATTTGGAGTAAGGAAATTCTAGTCATCTATACTTTAAAATACTAATATGAAAGATATACGAACCCGTACCCTTCCTATATGTGCAAGTGTGTCAAATTTATCTTCAAATTGCCTAGAATCTAAAGCCTATGCTTTAATACCAACTGTAACACCTTGGGATCCACAAACACCTCGGAATGCTACTAAACTACACATCTAACATTCATATATAAAATTTCGACAGCATCTCCTTTGAAAAATTGCATAAACGAGGAAGCAACAGAGTATAAACAGATATCATGATAAGAAAACATACTAGACATTAATAATCTACTAGCAATGGGAAGATAACCATAACGACATGAACTGTATTAACCAGTGCGCATGACTGGTTAAAAACAAACATCTTTTGACAAGAAGTTTCTAACTAAATCATGGTTGCGTCTCGGCAGCGTTATTATGAGAGTGAAGGTGGACGTGCTACTACTTTCTTCATTCCCAACATGAATCAAGTACCTACATTGAGTAATGCAAGAGTGAGATGACACATCTCAGCAAGTAAAATAATATCAAACTGTTTAACCACATAAGAACATTGTTTTACCACCACTTGATTTCACAACCTTCTTATTATGAAGGTGCAGCACGAATACAACGTACAACACACCTAGTTACCACACCTCATAGGTACAAACCACAATAGTAACATAGCAATGTCACACTTCATATATACCTCATCAGTGCAAATGACTGCAAATGCAAGGATGACTTTTGCCTTCATACCTCTAAGGATATGAAGTCGCATCGTACCCCTCCTTGGGCAGAGTACGATGCTAAATGTACCGGTACGGTCGGACCATAAGATCACGACATAATTTTAAAATGCAAGATGGATGATGCAATGTGCATGACATGCCAACAACACTCCACTACATATAACATGCTTCATAATAGAAGCTTCAACTTCCTCAAAGACGTGAGTCAACCATAGATACCATTCTCAAATCATGTTCATCAACATTATTAACATATACCATCAATACTTTCGATCAAATCAAACCTCATCGTAGAATTTCATGTTTAACACATGCAATACTTATGAATAATCAATGCCATGGAATAAGATACGAATCAAGCGATAGCAAACCACCACTGCATTTTACTTGCCTTCACCGTGAATTCGGAATGGCACTAGATACGATCCAGAGCCCCTCGAAGGCTGGATTGCAGTGGAATGAAAGACCCTTCGAGTAGGTTGCAGCGGAATTGAAGTTCCTGTCTTAAAATACCCTGCACTTTGAAGACAACTTGTACCACATATAAATATTGAAGTGCAAGTATAAACAACAAATAAGACAAAGAAATATCACACAGCACAGAGCAGAGCACACAGACATAGAGATTTATCCCGAGGTTCGGCCAAGCCTGAAATGCTTTCCTAGTCCTCGTTGGAGTTAGCCACACCTTGGCTTGGAGTCTATTTTAAATCCTTCCTCCGTTTGCTCAGATCTGTCAGTGCGACAGATAGAGCCTTCCACTATGTTTATATCAATTACAACGATGTCGTGGATGCTTACGATCTTCTCGATAGCACTCTGGCAGAGTAACAATGCGCTCAAGATATTGCTCTAGCTCTCAGTAGCACTTCCCCTCTCTCTAAAGGCTTATAACTTCGCCTCTACACAAACTAGAGAGATACACAAGAGAGGGAGAGAGAGAGAATTGATCCAAATGATGTATGCACTTGTTGGCTGCACTTGTGTACTTGTTTGAGGCGCCTAGGGGTCCCTTTTATAGCCCCAAAGGGCCTAGGAGCCGTTGGAGCTTCATTTGGAAGCTCCTAGCCTTCCCTGGTTGCGGGTGCACCGGACTGTCCGCTGGCGCACCAGACAGTGAACAGTAACGGATCTGATTGACAGTTTCCTTCTCTAGAACAGCTAGCCGTTGGTGCACGGGACAGGTTACTATTCACTGTCCTGTGCACCGGACAAGGCTACTATTCACTGTCCTATGCACCGGACACAGGGACTATTCACTGTCCTATGCATCGGACATAGCTACTATTCACTATCATATGCACCGGATAGGTCACTATTCACTGTCATGTGCACCGGACAGAGTTACTATTCACTGTCCTGTGCACCGGACAGCTACTATTCACTGTCCTGTGCACCAACCAACAGCACACTAAGTGATTTTTCCTCCGTTCTTTCTCCGTTTGACTTCAAATTTTGGGAGGATTTTCCTGAGACTTAAACAAACACATTTAGAGTATAATCCAATTGATTTAGCCCTAGAAACTTACATCTTTCTTGTTCTTCTCCTAGCTTTTCTGTTTCTCCTCCAGAAGAGCTCATAATGGTACTTTCTCTACAGAAAGAGTTAGAGAGCAAACCAAAGCATCAAACTTGTAGTAAGTGGTGTATGCAACATTGTTGAACACTCAAACCTTACATACTTAACCTTTTTCATTGTTTTACCCAATTTGGCATGTGTAACACCCCACTGGTCGCACAGAATGGATAATACCACAAACCCCACCCACCAAACTGACTCAACACAAGAGATGTAATAAAGAAAGAATATAAAGCAAGAAAAATCCGGCAGCACCTCCTTTGAAAACTAGCATAACGAGGAGGGGAAACATGAAGTTCATACAGGATATAAAGACATATAATTCACGTAGTAGAAACTAAAATGCAAAAGTGGTAAAACTTAATTATGACCCAACTGAAGTAAAACAAATGGGTTAAACAAACTCAGCCCACCCAAAACAAACGCTCAACCAAGAACAACGTAATGCACTGGACTTGACCAACTCTGATTAACAACATTATTAAGTGGGGGTTCCTTTAATTAAAGGTGAAGTGGTCGTGCTGCTACATCCCTCTATTCCCCAAGCAGAAATTAGGTGCCTGCATCAAACAATGCAAGATGTGAGATAACACATCTCAGCAAGTAAACATAACCACAACAAATAGGACATTGTAAATCAACTGTGCTTATACAACCACGTGGTTCAGAACTTCTTTCTTATTTTTCTGGACAGTAAATTGCAGCAAGTAAACAAGTAAATAAATACTTAACGCCAAGAAGAAACACCATACACAAGTCCAGATTATCCACATCCACATAATAGATTCCACACCTCTCCCATGAATGCACATGGCTACAGATGCAATAATGACTTCTGCCTCCATATCTCTAAGGATATGAAGCTGCACCATACCTCTTCTCGGGCAACATATGATGCTCAATGTACCGGTACGGTCGGACCATAAGATCGCGACGAAACTTCAATGCAATGGATGATGAGTGCAATATGCATGACAACATCATAAGTTCTTCCCAAATAAAAATGTGCTAGTCATATACTTCCACCCATTCCACATAATAACCACTTGAGTAACATGATCAAACCTCAAACTCAACATATGAAATCCATGAAACATGAACATTCTCAAATGATGGTACTCAATAAACAAACAAAATATGAATATGAACACAATAGCACAACATATTCAAGAATAAGACTCCTCATTTGCCAGACGGAATAACCATCACAAGTTTACTTGCCTTCACCAAAAGTTTGGGCAAAATCCCTAAGAACGATCCGGAAGTCCACCACCTATTTTTGACACCCAACTTAGTGCACCAAATTCACATAAAAAAAACTCAAAGACAACACCGCACCTACGCGCAATCTCAAACCCCGCCGCAGGTAACAATTCTCCCCTCACCAACCAAACTGCAGCGGCGCTGCTTAACAATTCCATAACTTAAAAATTAGGACAGCAGTGGTGTCAAACAAAAACTCCAGAGACAACTACATAAAATTCCCCACAAGTTTTGTATACAACTCATGATTAAATTCTAACATCTAATTACCTCTAAACGGTCCACAACATAAACCCTGCAATCTGTTTTTTCTGATTTGGGCAGCGACATACTCGGATTCAAACAGCGATAACTTTTAAAATATAATTCCGATTTGAGCGCATAAGTACTTGTTGGAAAGATAAGAAAAAGCCCTACATGATTCTCATACTGATTAACACTAATTACTCCCGAAAAATCCCCAGAAACTGCTAATACTGCTGCTGTTCATCCTTCTGAAAAGTCTGTTTTTTGGACAGCCACATACCCGGATTCAAACGATGATAACTTTTAATTTATAACTCCAAATTGAGCGCATAAATACTCGTTGGAAAGGTAAAACAAAGTTCTACATGGTCCCCAAATTGATCCCCATTAATTTTTCACGAAAAAACCTAAAAACTGCTAGGACTTCCGCTGTTCATCCACCACGTAAAATTCTGGACAGCCCCCTCTATCCAATCGCAAACACAACATCTAATCAATTGAATCGCAGCGCAAATGAACAAGGGATGAACACAAAAATCACCTTGGATTCTCCCCCTTTTCTTCCTCCCTTCTTCCCTCCACCAAAACGATTGGAGATTCGCACCACGAGACGATGATCCGAGCGGCAAGGATTGGCACCTTGGGAGGAGGAGATTGAGGGGGGCCGGCTAGGGTATGGGTTGTGGCTGCAAAAATTGAGAGAGGAGGAGATGGGTAGGGGGGCGGCGGCCAAGATGTGGGAGGAGTGGGGGGCGGCTGCACAAGGGGGGAGGGGGTTAGGAGGGAGGCGGCTAGGGTTTGGGGGGGAATTAATGGGCCGAAACACCAATCGCGGCCCAACTAACCCACGCGACAGCTCCCGACCCCAACGCAGGCGTCAAACCAAAACAATTCTACTGCCCCAGTTGAATGTTTTCCACAAAATCCCAAATCCCCAAAACAACAACCGGATGAGGGAAAAAAACAAAAAGAACAACCCCCAACTTCTCTTCTTTGCAAACCGGGTATCACACTCTACCCCTCTTAAAAAGAATTCGACCTCGAATTCTGACGCTTCTATCGGAATGACAAAAGAAAAGATTAATGAATCAACAACACTTACCCACAACGAAAAGTTCCGGGTACTTCTGCCGCATTAGCTCCTCAAGTTCCCATGTAGCCTCGCTCTCAGACTGATTAGTCCATAAGACCTTGACATACTTAATTGATCTCTTCCTCAACACATGCTCCGAAAATTCCAATATACGCACCGGACGACACTCCAGAGTCAGATCCTGCTGCACTGCAATTGGTTCCATCTCAATCTGATGGTCCGGATCCCGTAAGAACTTCCTCAACATAGAGACGTGAAAAACCGGGTGTACCCCTGCCATGGAATCCGGCAGTAGCAAGCGATAGGCCAGGCTGCCCACTCGGGCCAAGATAGTGAACGGTCCAATGTATCTCGGGCTAAGCTTCCCAGAGACACCGAACCGAACAACTCCCTTAGTGGGTGATACCCTGAGAAGGACTTGGTCACCCACAGCAAATTCCAGATCCCGCCTCCTCACATCAGCATAACTCTTCTGACGACTCTGAGCTGCCAAAATATTCTGACGAATTTCCTGAACCTTTTCAGAAGTTTGCTGAACCCAATCAGGACCAACCAGGGATCTCTCTCCCAAAGTCTCCCAGCACAGAGGAGAGATACACCGCCTGCCATACAAAGCCTCAAATGGTGCCATCTTGATGCTAGCTTGGTAGCTGTTGTTATACGCAAACTCTGCCAGAGCAAGATGATCCTCCCAGCTACCCTTCCATGACAAAACACAAGCACGCAACATATCCTCCAAGGTTTGGATTGTTCGCTCTGACTGACCATCAGTCTGAGGGTGAAAAGCGACACTAAGCGAAAGCTTGGTGCCCAATGCATTATGGAGACTCTCCCAGAATTTGGATACAAATTTGGAGTCTCGATCAGAAACAATAGACTTAGGTACCCCGTGAAGTCTGACTACTTCCTTCATATACAAGGGAACCAAATCTGAAGCTGAATTTGTGGTCTTCATGGGAATAAAATGCGCAGACTTAGTCAAGCGATCCACTACCACCCAAATAGCATCCCTGCCACGAGGGGAACGAGGTAGACCCACCACAAAATCCATGGTGATATGCTCCCATTTCCACTCTGGAATTTCCAATGGCTTCAGCAAACCTGCAGGCCGCTTATGTTCGGCCTTCACGCGTTGACATACTTCACAGGCGGCCACATACTTAGAAATGTCAACCTTCATCCGCTTCCACCAGAAATTTTGTTTCAAATCTCGGTACATTTTGGTTTCGCCAGGATGGACGGTGTAAGGCGTTTTATGAGCTTCTCGCAGGATATCCAGCTTCACCTCTGATTTCTGAGGCACACAAAGACGTCCCGTGAAACGAACCAAATCATTCTCATCAATGGTGAACTCCCGCGGTTTACCATCACCAACCCTCTTTCGAACTTCCTGCAAAAGACGATCCTGCTGTTGAGCCGCACGCACTCTCTCCATGAGAGAGGATTGAATAAGCATCTGAGTCTCCTCGCTAGCGGTGCCGACATAACACAAAGAGATCCCCAAACGGTCCAGATCAGCGATCAACGGCAAGGCCACCTTTGGAACCCTGGACCTGCTAAGGGCATCCGCCACCACATTAGCCTTCCCCGGGTGATAATGAATGGACAAATCATAATCTTTAATCAATTCTAGCCACCGACGCTGCCTCAAATTCAGCTCCTTCTGAGTAAAAATATATTTGAGACTTTTGTGATCAGTGAAAATGTCACAAGCCTCGCCATAAAGGTAATGCCTCCACGACTTTAGAGCAAAAACCACCACAGCCAATTCCAGATCATGAGTTGGATAATTCCCCTCATGCTACCTCAACTGCCTTGAGCCATAAGCAATCACTCTGCCTTCCTGCATCAGCACACAGCCAAGACCAATACGCGAAGCATCCGTATAAACTATGAAACGCTTACCGCTCTCAGGCAAAGATAGGATTGAGGCGTCCACCAACTTGCTCTTCAATGACTGATAACTGACCTCACAATCGCCGGACCAGACGAAGGGAACACCCTTCTCCAAGAGCCTAGTCAAAGGCTTAGCAATGCTGGAAAAATTTGGTACGAAGTGCCGATAATACCCAGCAAGCCCCAAGAAACTTCGAATTTCAGAGACACTAGAGGGTCTCTTCCACTCCACCACAGCCGCAACATTTTTGGGATCAACCGCAATACCCTGCTGATTAATCACGTGCCCCAGGAAAGCCACTTCGGATAGCCAAAAGGCGCACTTCTTCAACTTGCCATAGAATTGATTCTTCCTTAGGGCACCCAGAACGAGACGGAGATGCTGCTCATGCTCGGCCTCGGTCTTTGAATAAATCAGAATATCATCCAGGAACACGACCACAAAGTCGTCCAGGAATTCATGCAACATCCTATTCATCGCTTCCATAATGGCAGCAGGGGCATTAGTTAAGCCAAAAGACATGACTATGAACTCATAATGCCCATACCTGGTGCAGAAGGCAGTCTTCTCAATATCCTCCTCACGAATCCTCAATTGATGATAACCAGAGTTCAAATCAATTTTGGAGAACACCCGGGCACCCCTCAACTGCTCAAAGAGGACCTCAATTCGGGGAAGCGGATATTTATTCTTGATTGTCACTTGATTCAAAGCGCAATAATCCACACACAGCCGCTTGCTTTTATCCTTCTTCTCAACAAACAATATTGGGGAAGCCCATGGAGACCTGCTAGGCCTAATGAAGCCTTTAGCCAGCAGATCATCTAATTGTCGCTTTAATTCAATCTGCTCCTTTGGGGCCATTCGATACGGGGCCTTATGAATAGGCTGCGTACCCGGAATCAGCTTAATCTCAAAAGCTGCATCGCGCTCCGGAGGAATGCCTGGAAGCTCTGCCGGAAACACGTCAGCAAAGTCACACACCACCCAGATGTCCTGCACCCGCGAGGCTGCCTCACCCTCCACCACCATGGAGAAAAAGATCCCCGACTTCCTTGATCGGCGATCAGGAAGCAATTGCGCCAACAGGGATAGCGAGAACTTCGGGGAACTTCCCAAGAATACCACCTCCTTTCCCGACGGCGCCTGTAATAACACTGTCTTCCAGAAGCAGGATATAACCGCGCGATACTGGGATAACTAGTCCATACCCAAGATAACATCGAATGCCCCCAAGGAAATCACCACCAGGTTGGCCGAAAAGATCTCATCAGCAAGAATGACAGAACACCCCCGACAAACTGAGCAGCTACTAATGGAGCCATTAGCAGATCTAACCAAAATTGGGTGACCCAGCCTCTGCACCGAAAGACCAGCCCGCGACACAAAATCCTCCGAAACAAACGAATAGCTAGCGCCAGAGTCAAAAAGAGCATGGGCAGCAAACGAATCAACTGAAATCGTACCTGTCACCACGTCTCCTTGCTCCCTGCCATCTGCAGCGGGTAGCACATAAGCTCCAGAAATACCCGCAGAAGAGGAAGCTCCCGGAGTGAAATTAACAGAAGAACCCCACTGAGCCACCGGAGGAGGCTGGCGCGGAGCTCCAAACTGAGTCAGCACAGGGGTAGACGGTGCAGGAGTAGGCACAGCCTGATACTGAGGAAAACCTTGCATCGGCACGAACTGAGAAGTCCCAGGCACATAAAGCTGCTATGGAGGAAGAGGAACTAAAAACTGCTGCTCAGCACTTGCCATCATGTTGATAGTGCCCTGAGAAGAGGAGGAAGTCACCGGCTCCCATCTGAGCTTCCCATTGGGGTTCCTCCTACACACCACATCCTTGTGGTCCTGACTGCAGATAGAACACCTGCCACTCCACTGGCACTCTGCACGGCGATGCGCATCTCCACAGCGGAAACACACCAGCCCCAGCCTGGGCTTAGGAACGGCCCGAAACCTCTGAGTACTTCCTCCCGAAGTACCTGAGTCAGAAGATTTGCCACGGTACGGATGGTGGCGCTGATGCTGAGACTTACCCCTCTTGTGAGCTGGACCTCCAGTATTGCCCCTCCTCGCGTCCTGAGTACGAGGCTGATCAACACCCGAAGACTTCTGCGACTCCATGGTATACTGGTGTTGCATCTCCACACCCAGCGCCTGCTCCACCGTGGTACGGAAGTCCACCAATGGAAAAGCCCCCAGTGCATGCCTGATAGAAGGCTTCAGACCCTGACGGAATTGGCTTGCCTTCTCCATCTCATTATAAGCCACATGAGGGACAAAGCGGACCATCTTGTTGAAGCCCACCTCATACTCTGTGATAGACTTCTTCTCCTGCTTGTAGGACTACAAGTCAATCTTCATTTTCTCCAGAAAGGTGACCGGGTAGAACCTCCTTTCAAACTGCCTGATGAAAACATCCCAAGATAGGACTCCTGGTGAGGAGGAGTGCGCTGCCTGCACGCCTCTCCACCAAATTTGAGCCTCTCCCTTCAGCAGCTGAGTGCCAAAGCGAACCCGATCTCCATATGCAATCTCGAAGACATTCATCTTATCCTCCACATAAGTCAACCAATCTGCCGCCTCGACCGAAGTACCACTGCCATCAAAAGAATCCAACTTCATGCCCATCCACTGCATCAGAGAAAGACCACTGACTGGAAGAGGCACCTCGGCCCCACCACCTGGAACAGCACCCGCAGGGACAGCGCCCCCGGGCACTTCTCCACCTCCAGCACCCTGAGCAGCACCCGCAGGGGCGACAGGAATGGGTTGCCTCAGAAGGGCCAACTCTTGCTGCATGGCCTGCATCGCGGCTAACATTGCCGCCGGACTCATCGAGTCCCCACTAGGAGCTTGCGGACTACCCCTAGCTCTACGAGGCAGCATAGCTTCACCGGAAGTTTGGGCAAAATCCCTAAGAACGATCCGGAAGTCCACCACCTTGGATTCTCCCCCTTTTCTTCCTCCCTTCTTCCCTCCACCAAAACGATTGGAGATTCGCACCATGAGACGATGATCCGAGCGGCAAGGATTGGCACCTTGGGAGGAGGAGATTGAGGGGGGGGCGGCTAGGGTATGGGGTGTGGCTGCAAAAATTGAGAGAGGAGGAGATGGGCAGGGGGGCGGCGGCCAAGATGTGGGAGGAGTGGGGGGCTGCACAAGGGGGGAGGGGGTTAGGAGGGAGGCGGCTAGGGTTTGGGGGGGAATTAATGGGCCGAAACACCAATCGCGGCCCAACTAACCCACGCGACAGCTCCCGACCCCAACGCAGGCGTCAAACCAAAACAATTCTACTGCCCCAGTTGAATGTTTTCCACAAAATCCCAAATCCCCAAAACAACAACCGGATGAGGGAAAAAAACAAAAAGAACAACCCCCAACTTCTCTTCTTTGCAAACCGGGTATCACAGCATGTTTGAGGTCGATGTTGGACTCTAAACCATTAAGTCAACTTGACTTGATCCAGATTGACATATCTGAGCTCCAACTCCCTTGTTCATTTCTCGAGCTTGATCTTGAGCCTTATGACTTACACCACATAACTATAGATGTTACCTCATTGGTTGTAAGTCATGTCCTTATGTAGTGATCCTTGATGCACCATAACTCTTAACTCGATCAACCTTGACTTTGCAAGTCTTCTTCTTCACCCCTGGCTTTGGGTTCCTGGTCTCCTTGACCTTCTCCCGTGCACTCGGTGCCTCGAAGCTCTTCTTGCCTCCATCCTTGGCTTGATCGGTTGTCTCTGAGTTACGCACACCGAGTCTCACTTAAGGAGTGTTCATTATCTATAGATAATTCAGTCTTTGGACCATCACACTTGTTCACTTGTGTTGAACCCTATTAGCTTTGCATTAAGCACCTGTTCAACACTTAGCACACTTGTTAGTCCTTTAATTGGGTTGTCATCCAAGCACCAAAACCCACAAGAGAGCTTTCAATCTCCCCCTTTTTGGTGATTGATGGCAACACAATTAAAGCTTACACAAGAATAAGATTTAAAGCACAAATTTTGAATTCTAAGTTTATAGAATGCTCCCCCTAAATATGTGCTTACATTAAAATCTTAACTTTGGCCTTATATGCCAAATTGCACATACTTAGGCTAATTCGAAGCATTACTACACCTTAGCACATGTGGGATGCGTTGTGTCAATAATTAAACCGTGATGCGTATAACGCACAAATGCACAGAATCAGAGTTAAACACCAACTAAATGGATATACCACAGGAATATCAACCTACCACTATTCACCATTAAGATACCAATTTAAAGCACCAGAACCAAATGGATATCTATTATAGGACAAACACAATAGATACCAATTGATTCATATCATCGGAAGCACTAATTATGTATTATCACCATATAATACAACAAGAAGCATATGATCAGTATTATCAACAAAACTAACACATTCTTCCTTAAGATCATAGGACCTCAAGGAAACCCCTTTGAGTCCTTTAGCACACACAAAAATTAATCTTCACCCTCTTCACACTTAAGATAAGTTTTCCTCTCAGGTCGAGGTAAGCTTTAATGCACAAATTCTCCCCCTTTGACATCAAACACCAAAACCATATTCAAGTAAGAACATAGGATGATGTCAAGGGACAGCAGGGTAAAATGCAACACACTAACATTACTCCCCCTTACACATTAAACATATGCAACACAAGCATTGGAGAAAAATTAAGGTACAAATACGCAAAAAGGTCAATACCTCTTTTTGTACCTTTACCATTGTTATGTTGTACTTTCCATCTAAGTAGGCGGAGTTGCTTTTGTCATCAATTTAAGATTTCCATCTTGAAAGTTTTATCTCTAGGGAGCTCCTTCACACTTGTGCCTGATCCTTTATCCTGACCTTTTCTTGATGCTAAGACACCAAACTTAGAACAAGTTATAGTATTGTGGCACAAGATGAAGCTTCTATTCTAGTGATTACCAAAAGATACCAATTGAAGCACACTACCAAGGCTACCGATTGAAAGATCATCACTGTCATAGCTCCATGATATTTAAAGATAAGCACCTAGGATCACCAACTATTATAGAGCACGGGTAATCTTTAAATATGCAATTACTCACAACTTTAGATACCAATTACTCGACTTATGGAGGTACCCAGGTCCTGATTTCTCCATTTCTTGCTCATCTTCCCTTTTCCACCTTGATACTATATAGGATCACTCAAGAAATAGTTAGTCTCAAAAGACACAAGTTATGTGTGCTCCCCCTAAAGTTGTGCATCAAGTATTTGAATGACTTGCACCTTGCACATTCTAGTGTCCACAGAACTAGAGGGGATCACAACATACCTTGGTCTAGGCATAATATATCAATTGCATCACAAAAAGATACCAATTGAATAGATGACATAATACAACTTATGACTAGTGTAAACAATGCATGCCTCAAGATATATAACTGTCGGCGTTTCGAGACCGGGGGGTCCCCGAGCCGACGAGTGAGAGTGCCGCGTGCCCCAGCCCAGATGGGTCGAGCGCGTGGGCGAGCGCGAAGGGGGGAAAGAGAGCGAGAGGTCGGTGGCCGGAGCCGGGTCGTGACGAGGGAGACGGAGATTCCCGCGGCCTTTCGTGTTCGCCCCGCGCCCAGGTCGGGTGCGCTTGCAGTAGGGTGTTACAAGCGTCCGCGCGGGTGAAGGGAGCGAGCGGCCCCAAGAGAGCGCCTGCCCCTGCCCTTCGTCCCCGCGAGGCCAACCTTCTCTAAGAAGGCCCTGGTCCTTCCTTTTATAAGCGTAAGGAGAGGATCCAGGTGTACAAAATGGGGGTGTAGCAAGGTGCTACGTGTCTAGCGAGGGAGAGCTAGTGCCCTGAGTACATGCCAAGGTGGCAGCCGGAGAGATCTTGGCACCCTGTTAGTGTGGCGTCGTGGCTGTCGGAGAAGCAGTGGAGCTTGATGGAGGGACAGCTGTTGGAACAGCTGTGCTCTTGCTGACGTCCTCCTGCTTTTGTAAGAGAGCTGGGAGCCGCCGTCGTCATGGTCCAGCGGGGCGTCATCATTGCCCATCTGGCAGAGCTAGCCAGATGGGACGCCGGTCTTGTTCTCTGCGACCCAAGTCGGCTCAGGGCAGGGTGATGATGACGCTTCCTGTTGACGTGGCGGTCTTGTGTCCTAGGTCGGGCGACGTGGAGGCTCCTCCGAAGTCGAGGTCGAGTCCGTCCTGCATGGCCGAGGCCGAACCTGAGCTCCTGGGTCGGGCGAGGCGGAGGCCGTTCGGCAGAGGCCAGGGCGGAGTCCGAGCCCTGGGTCGGGCGAGGCGGAGTTCGTCGTCTTCCGGGGCCTTAGCCCGAGTCCGAGCCCTTGGTCGGGCGGAGCGGAGTTCGCCGTCTTCCGGGGCCTTAGCCCGAGTCCGAGCCCTTGGTCGGGCGGAGCGGAGTTCGCCGTCTTCCGGGGCCTTAGCCCGAGTCCGAGCCCTGGGTCGGGCGGAGCGGAGTTCGCCGTCTTCCGGGGCCTTAGCCCGAGTCCGAGCCCTGGGTCGGGCGGAGCGGAGTTCGCCGTCTTCCGGGGCCTTAGCCCGAGTCCGAGCCCTGGGTCGGGCGGAGCGGAGTTCGCCGTCTTCCGGGGCCTTAGCCCGAGTCCGAGCCCTGGGTCGGGCGGAGCCTCCTATGGCACCTCTGGCAAAGCCTGGTTGCCCGTCGGTCTTACCTTTTGCGTTAAATGCCCCGATGACTTGGTCGGTTGGCGCGGTGATTTAGTCAGGGTTACTTCTTATCGAAGGCAAGGCCTCGGGCGAGCCGGAGATGCGTCTGCCGTGAAAGAGGAGGCCTCGGGCGAGACGGAGTCATCTCAGGGTCGGCTGCCCTTGCCCGAGGCTAGGCTCGGGCGTGGCGTGATCGAGTCGCTCGTATGGACTGATCCCTGACTTAATCAAACCCATCAGGCCTCTGCAGCTTTATGCTGATGGGGGTTACCAGCTGAGAATTAGGCGTCTTGAGGGTACCCCTAATTATGGTCCCCGACAGTAGCCCCCGAGCCTCGAAGGGAGTGTTAACACTCGCTTGGAGGCTTTCCGTCGCACTTTTTGCAAGGGGACCAGCCTTTCTCGGTTGTACTTTGTTCCGGTGGGTGCGCGCGAGCGCACCCGCCGGGTGTAGCCCCCGAGGCCTCGGAGGAGTGGTTTCACTCCTTCGAGGTCTTAATGCCTTGCGTAATGCTTCGGCTGGTCTGGCGGTTCCCTCATGCGAACAGGCCGTAGCCCAGATGCTCTGTCGGGGCCCAAGTTCTCGGGCTGGTATGTTGACGCTGTCAACGGTTCGGCCGGAGCCGGGTTTGCGAGAGCAGCCCCCGAGCCTCCGCACAGAGCGAGAGGACGATCAGGGACAGACTCGGCTTTTTTATATACGCCCCTACGTCGCCTTTCCGCAAGGAGGAGGGGGGAGAGCGCCATGTTACCCTCGATGGGCACCGAACATGGTGTCTCCGGTGAGCTGCAATCGGGTAATCCGAGTGGACATCCGTAACCCGTTCGTTGGGGGACGGCTAGGGGCCCGGAGGCACGCCCAAAAGTACCTGCGGGTGATCTGCCGGACCCGGTCCCCTGGCGATGGGGTCCGAGGGCTCGTTGCCTCCCTCCGATGGGATTCCATTACAGAGTCGTTCCCGCTGGTCTCGGAAATGTCCTAGGGTACCTCGGGAGCGCATCCCGAGCCTTGGTTATGTATCGAATGTACCCCTGGTCATCCCTCGCTCGGCGTCTGAGACGACTGTGAACCCTTCGGAGGGCCAGCCTTCGAACCCCTGATCAGTAATGGGCGCGGAGCCCGAGTAGCCTGAGGCGGTCGTGGAACCTTTCGGGGGGCCGACCTTCGAACCTCTGACCAGTAGTGGGTGTCGGGCCCACGCGATCTGAGGCGGCTGTTTGAACCCTTCGGGGGGCCAGCCTTTGAACCCCTGATCAGTAAGGAGGCTCGGAGCCTAGTTCCTTCACGGGGAAGGATCCCTTTGGGGGTGTCCCCCTTCCCGGTCCCTGTTGCAAGAGAGAGAGAAAGGGGAAAGGAAAAAGGGATACGAAATTTGAACGACGTGGCGTACCTTTTTCAGTGTGGCCGTTTTGGCAAAGGCGAAACGTCACCAGCTGCTTCCGCTAGAAGCGCTGCCCGTCGAGTCGCGGAGTTAATGCGCCGGGGCGAGCGGTCGGCGAGGCTGCCATTGCGTGCGCGAGCCGTTCGAGGAACGGCTGTTTTGCTTTGCGTTTTTTGAACCCCGCGTCCGGTTCGGGCGATGCGTTGGTACCGTCTTCACCTGGGTCTTTATATACCCCGAAGAGGGCCCGGTGACGGTTCTCGACTCCGCTTCTCGCCTCCCTCCCAGGTTTTTTGCAGCCTGAGAGATCTAGCCAGGAAAAGAAAACCGCCCTCCCCTGTCCTTCGCGCCGCCACCCTTTCTGCCTTGGCGATGGCTGACCGGGTGACCATCATCCCGCCGCGCGACCCGTGGCCCTTCTCCACGGTGACGGCGGGTGATCTGGAGGACCTCGTCGGCGAGGGTTTGCTCCGCCCTCTCACCGATGAGCAGCGGCCGGAATGGATTCCTCCCACGGGCGGAGTCGCTCCATCCCCTCCGCCGGGGTATGTCGTGAGCTTCATCTCCTTCCATGAGCGGGGATTTGGTGTGCCGTCGAGCCGCTTCATGCGGGCCATCCTGTTCCATTACGGGGTGGAACTGCACAACCTCACTCCCAACTCCATCGCGCAGGCCGCTATCTTTGTAGCGGTGTGCGAGGGGTATCTGGGGATCGCCCCCCATTGGGATTTGTGGACTCATCTCTTCTTCGCCGAGCTTTTTGCTTCGCCGACGGGGGAGAGGAAGGTCCGTGCAGCGGTGCGGGCCGGCGGCTGTACCCTTTTGTTGAGGCAGTCGCGGTCGTTGCAGTATATCCCAGCCGTCCTCGCATCCTCAAACAAGGGTTGGCAGCGCCGGTGGTTCTACCTCCGGAACGACGGAGAGTCGCTCCCGCCGTTCTCTCAGCGGGTTGTCACCGCCGCTCCCGACGCCTGGCGCCACGGGACTCCACACGAAAGGCAGAAGAACCTCGAACCCCTTCTCCAGGCCCTGAAGGCGTTGCGGGAGGAAGGACTCACCGCCGCGGGAGTGGTTGCCGCTATCCACCGTCGGAGGGTGCTCCCCCTGGCGGAACGGCGGCTGTCGCTTTGGGAGATGACCCCGGAGGCCGACTGGGAGGGGTCACGGATGTCCCCTGATCCTCTTCCCCGTGACGCCCTCCAATGGCGGGTGTCAACCGCGATGGGGAAGCCAGACTCCCACGCCTTCTCCCAGCCTCGAATGCGCCCCGACCAGGGGTGCGTCGCTCTGGTGAGTGTTCGCTCCTTCCTTCCTCATATACCGGGTTGGCCCCGGTTCTCACGATTGGGTTTCTTTCCCTCTCCTCCCCCTTTTTAGGAGGTGGGGCGGCACAAACCCTCCTTACCGCGGGTCCCGGAGGACGCGGTGGGTCGGGCAGCGCGGCGGGTCGCCGCGGAGGAGGAGAAAAAGAAAAAGGACGCGGAGAAGGCCCGGGCCCGCAAGCGGAGGCGGGCTCGGGACGCCCTGGAGAAACGCCGTCGCCAGCAGGAGAGGGAAGGACTTCCCAGGGAGCTGTCGCCGGAGACGTCCGACGATGACGACGACGACGACGAAGAGGAGGAGGACGACATGGCCGCCCGTCTCGGCCTCAGCCTCGGCTTGGGGTGTGGCCGGGAGCTGTCGAGTCAGCCCCCGAGCGGGCCGATGTCGTCGGTTTCTGGAGCCGAGGCGCCGGATCCCCGACCTGAGGGGCGGGGGCGACCCGAGAGGGTTCTTGACCCCTCGGCTGGAGGAGCTGACGCGACTCCAGGGAGCCGGGCCGAGGGGTCCGTTCCTCGGGAACCGTCGCCCGCGCCGGCAGCATGGGGGAGCGATCCTCAGGTTGTCATGGCGGCGCCTGGGCAGTCCGCCTCCCGGGCATTAGGGGCGTCCAAGGTGAGGGCGGCGCCGGGGCCGCTGGCGAGGCGGACCTCGGCGGTGGTTCCAGGGAGCGGGAGCCAAGAGACCTCCCCCCAGGCACAGTGGATCATGGCCCGGAGCGGGTGAGTACCTTGGAGTGTCTCCGTCCCGGCGCTTCATTCATACGTCTTGGCCGTGATTTTCCCTTCCTTCTTTTTTCCAGCAAGCGGAGCCATGGCCCTACCGACCTGGCGCCCCGGAAGGCCCTTAAGACGGCGTCAGTCCAGGCGGCTGGCGCCATCTCGGGCCCCGCCGCTCAGCCGACCCTTTCTCAGGGCGCCCCGCCGCATGGGGCTCAGGCGTCGCGTGTCCCGGGGGAGCAGGTCCCCGAGGTGGGCTCCTCTGCCGAGGCGGCCATCGTGATCGGGGAGGCGGCCGGCGCCGACGCGGTCCCGAGCCCGCCTGCCGTGTCGGCCATGCCGGCGCCTGCCGCCACCACAGTTGGCATCGCCCCAGTCGGAGAGCATATGGTTGCTGCCGGCGTCGAGACGGCCGCAGCGTCGGCGCCCGGGGCTTCAGAAGAGGTGGGCATGGACGCGCAGTTCACCCAGGCGGGCAGCAGCCTTGTCGCTGTGCGGTGGAGCCCCGAGGCCCGGGGCCAGTTGCTCCGATTCCGGACCCGCGAGGCCCCGGACCCTATCTTCGTTCTTGACGACGAACAGGAGGACCGGTCCTGGGACGAGCTCCGCAATCGTGCGGAAGCAGCGGTGGGGTCGCTCCGATCGTCGTTGGAGGTCCTCTGCGGGGACGTCCCCAAAATCCTCCAGGTAACGGTTTCAGGCATACCTTCTCCCTTCTGCGAGCGAGGCGTTCGCCGTGATGCCTTGTCTCCCTTTCCAGGATCTGACGGACCGGAGCGCCGCCAAGTCGTCGTTCATCCGCCGCGAGGTCGACGTCTGGGGCTCGCTGCGGTCCCTGAGGACTTCGCTCGCCGGGGCTACCTCGCGCCTTTCCCAGCAGGACGCCAAGATAGTGGACCTCCAGTTGCTCTGTGCTGACCTGAGGGCCGAGGCGGCGGCGGCGCGCACAGAGGCGCTAAGGCAGCGGTCGGAGCTCGTCCAGGTCGCCGAGGAGCGGGACCAATCTCGGGGCCAGGCTGCCGAGGCCGAAAGCCGGGCCAAGACCCTCGCGGCCGATCTGGCCGCAGCCCAAGTCGCGGCCTCGGAGCAGCGCGTCCGAGCCGGAGGTATGCCTCGGCCGTCCTCGGTTCCCGTTCTTGTCCGTTTCTTCCGCTTGTATTTGAGGCCTTTCTTCTGGATGTTCGCAGAGCTCGAGTCTGCCCTCGACGAGTCTGCCCAAGCGCTCGCCGAGGCGCTCGCTGGGGCTGCTGAGCAGAGGGAGGCCGATCTCGCGGCCATGTCCGAGGCTGTTTCGGATGTCTATCGGACCCTTGGTCCCGGCGACGTCCCTTCAGGAAGCTCCCCCCAAAGCCGTCTTCAAGCCCTAGGTGGTTACGCGCGCGGTAAAGTCCGCGGGGCGCTACACCACGGCGTCAGGCGGGCCTTCGCCGTGCTCGCTTCCCACTACGTCGTGGACCTGGAGCGGGTCAGCGAGGGGTATTGCCTTCCTGACGAGGACGAGGCGACCCTGGCGGAGGTCCAGCGGCTCGACGCGGTCGCTGCGGGTCCGAGCGCGGCGCTGGCGACCATCTTCGAGGCGGAGATTCTTCCTCCTGTGCCGCCGCCGGAAGCGGAGGCGGACCCTACCGACGGCGGGAGTGGAGCTGAGGGCGCGGCGCCCTCCCAAGGCGACGCCTGACTTTTGTTGGGACAATTTCTGTTGGATGTGTGATTTGCCGCGGCCGCCGAGGCCTGGACACTTTATTTCTCTTGCGTGAAGTCATACTCTTTTCTGTTTCAATTTGCGCGCCTGGCCCGACTTGTCAACAACAGGGTGATTTCCCGAGCTGGGTCTTTTTTCGTGGCAGGCGATGAGCGAGGTGTCCCTCGCCCGGAGGCATAGGCGTTCCTCGGCTCAGTCGGTCTCGCCGCTTATTTGTACCCAAGTTCGCTCCTCGGGACCCTGCTTCTGACGCATCCGGGAGAACGCAATAAAACCCCTTTTTGATCGAAAAAAGAATTTCTTTTTTGACGCGGAGAGGCGCGTCCAAACTCGACGAGAGGGGTTCCCCCCTTTTTAGCCCCCGAGGGAGGGTCGGGCTCCGCCGGAGCGAGGCCGACCCTTCCTTGATGACTGATTCTCGTGTGTGAGTGGGGGAAGGGCGTAGCCCCCGAGCGTCGTCTGTGCAGAGGCCGTTTGACGAGTCGGGCTCCTGCCCGAATATCCGGCGAGTGCTCAGTGACATCCCTCGGTATGCCAGGCATGTCCGAGGGACCCCACGCAAAAATGTCGGCGTTTGCGCAGGGAAAGTCGACGAGTACTGCCTCCTATTTGGGGTCGAGCCCGGAACTGATCCGGATCTGCGTAGCAAGGCCTTCCCAGCGCTGCGTGGTAGGTTCCTCGGAACCCGACCACCTCGAACGTCAAAGTCTCCCTTCGGAAGTTGGAGGGTGTTCCGAAGCAGACAGGAAGGTCGAGCTGTCCGAGGGGCTGGACGCGCTTCCCAGGAACGATCCCGTGGAAGGGCGCAGCGCCTGCTCGGACGGACGACAGGTCGACGCGCAGGAGCCTGAGGGTCTCGGCGTAGATGATATTGAGGCAGCTGCCCCCATCCATCAGGACCTTGGTGAGCCTGACGTCGCCGATGACGGGGTCGACGACGAGCGGGTACTTCCCCGGGCTCGGCACGTGGTCGGGGTGGTCGTCCCGGTCGAAGGTGATGGGCTTGTCGGACCAGTCTAAGTAGACTGGTGCCGCCACCTTCACCGAGCAGACCTCCTAACGCTCTTGTTTACGATGCCGAGCCGAGGCGTTCGCCGCATGCCCTCCGTAGATCATGAAGCAGTCGCGGACCTCGGGGAACTCTCCCGCTTGGCGATCTTCCCTTTTGTCGTCGTCGCGGGCCTTGCCACCCTCCGCAGGTGGCCCGGCCCGGTGGAAGTGGCGCCGAAGCATGACGCACTCTTCGAGGGTGTGCTTGACGGGCCCCTGATGGTAGGGGCACATCTCCTTGAGTGCCTTGTCGAAGAGGTTAGCACCTCCGGGGGGCTTCCTAGGGTTCTTGTGCTCGGCGGCGGCGACAAGGTCTGCGTCGGGAGCGTCGCGTTTCGCTTGCGACTTCCTCCTGCCTTTCTTCTTGGCGCCGCGCGGAGCAGACGCCTCGGGAGCATCTTCCGACGGGCGGCCCTGGGGCTGCTTGTCTTTTCAGAAGATGGCCTCGACCGCCTCCTGACCGGAGGCGAACTTGGTGGCGATGTCCATCAGCTCGCTCGCCCTGGTGGGGGTCTTGCGACCTAACTTGCTCACCAGGTCACGGCAGGTGGTGCCGGCAAGGAACGCGCCGATGACATCGGAGTCGGTGATGTTGGGCAGCTCGGTGCGCTGCTTCGAGAATCGCCGGATGTAGTCCCGAAGAGATTCTCCCGGCAGTTGCCGACAGCTTCGGAGGTCCCAGGAATTCCCGGGGCGCACGTACGTGCCCTGGAAGTTGCCGGCGAAAGCTTGGACCAAATCCTCCCAGTTGGAAATCTGCCCGGGAGGCAGGTGCTCCAACCAAGCGCGAGCAGTGTCGGAGAGGAACATGGGGAGGTTGCGGATGATGAGGTTATCGTCGTCCGTTCCTCCCAGTTGACAGGCCAGGCGGTAGTCCGCGAGCTACAATTCCGGCCTCGTTTCCCCCGAGTACTTTGTGATAGTAGTCGGGGGTCGGAATCGGGGCGGAAACGGCGCCCGCCGAATGGCTCGGCTGAAGACCTGCGGACCGGGTGGTTCGGGCGAGGGACTCCGATCCTCCCCGCTGTCGTAGCGTCCCCCACGCCTGGGGTGATAGCCTCGGCGCACCCTTTCGTCGAGGCGTGCCCGACGGTCGCGATGAGGGTGCTCGTCGCCGAGGTGGCCCGGGGCCGCAGGCGCGGTGTTGCGCGTGCGCCCGGTGTAAACCGAGGCTTCCCGCATGAGTCGGGAAGTCGCGGCACGAGGTTCCGAGGGGTACCCCTGCCTTCGGGAGGCAGAGCTCTCGGCCCGCCGGGCCGCAGCGCCCTCCAGGAGATGCTTGAGCTCTCCCTGGATTCGCCGACCCTCGGTGGTTGATGACTCCGGCATCGCGCGGAGGAGCATTGCCGCGGATGCCAGGTCCTGACCAGTCCCGCCGGATGCGGGTGGCGGCCTGTCCCTGGCCTCGTGGGCGATGCGGTGCTGGAGACCCTGGGGCAGGTGACGTATTTCTCCGGCCGGGGGCTGGCTTGCCCATACCTGCCCGACGTCCCGGCGGATTGCCTCGAGCGCTCCTGCTTCCTCATCGAGCCCGGCCTGCGCCCCGCGGACTTGCTCGAGCTGTGGGTCGTGACCCCCCGCCGGAACGGGGACCACAGCTAGCTCCCGCGGGATGTCGGCGCGAGGCGCTGGCCTAGGGAGATCGCCATCCTCCGGCATGCCGAGACGGCTGCATCCGGAGGGATCCCCTAGCTCGACGTGGAAACATTCGCGGCTCGGGCCGCAGTCCTTGTCGTCAAGGCTGCGGCTGCCGTCGGAACAATCGGAAAGGCAGTAGTCGCATGCGGTCATGAAGTCCCGCATGGCACTGGGGTTGCCAGATCCGGAGAAATCCCAGCAGATGCTGGGGTCGTCGTCTTCCTCGGACCCAGAGGGTCCGTAGGTTGAGACGCCCGTCAATCGGTCCCAGGGCGACCGCACACGAAACCCCAGAGGGGTTGCACTCGCCTCAACGTGAGTGTCCGCCAAAGCGAGGTCGCCAGGCGGGTTGAGGTCGAGTCGAAATGACGAAAGATGGGAAGCAGTCGGTACCTTTTTGTCGACGAGGAGCGATGAAGTCACGTCGGGGGCTGATCGCGCCGTCGTCTTGGGTACGAGGGCGACGTCCTGCAGGCCCTTCGTGAGCGCGCTGGCGTCGTCCACCTGCTCGGAGTCGACGTGTTGCGGGGGGATGGCGCTCGCCTTTGCCTCGAACGCGAGGGTGACGCTTAGCGTGCCCTCCGTTGGGGCACTGGGGATGTCGATTTGCTCGACAGCCGTCGGAGCGCAGCCTCCCGGTCGGCCCCGGTTGCCCCACCTCCTCCTCCTGCGATGGCGAGGGAGAGGACGGGGCGAACTCGAAAGTTGTCCTTCCCCCACGCGGGAATGACGTCGTCGATTCCGCCGCCGGCGGGCAGGCTGTCGACCGCCATTGTCGCTGCCGCACGGCGGTGGAAGGAGTACCATGTCGTAGCCGCTGTCGAGAGACATGAACTCGAGGCTCCCGAAACGGAGCACCATCCCGGGTTGGAGAGGTCGTTGGAGACTGCCCATCTGGAGCTTGACGGGAAACTGCTCGTCAACACGCAGCGGGCCCCTACCTGGCGCGCCAACTGTCGGCGTTTCGAGACCGGGGGGTCCCCGAGCCGACGAGTGAGAGTGCCGCGTGCCCCAGCCCAGATGGGTCGAGCGCGTGGGCGAGCGCGAAGGGGGGAAAGAGAGCGAGAGGTCGGTGGCCGGAGCCGGGTCGTGACGAGGGAGACGGAGATTCCCGCGGCCTTTCGTGTTCGCCCCGCGCCCAGGTCGGGTGCGCTTGCAGTAGGGGGTTACAAGCGTCCGCGCGGGTGAAGGGAGCGAGCGGCCCCAAGAGAGCGCCTGCCCCTGCCCTTCGTCCCCGCGAGGCCAACCTTCTCTAAGAAGGCCCTGGTCCTTCCTTTTATAAGCGTAAGGAGAGGATCCAGGTGTACAAAATGGGGGTGTAGCAAGGTGCTACGTGTCTAGCGAGGGAGAGCTAGTGCCCTGAGTACATGCCAAGGTGGCAGCCGGAGAGATCTTGGCACCCTGTTAGTGTGGCGTCGTGGCTGTCGGAGAAGCAGTGGAGCTTGATGGAGGGACAGCTGTTGGAACAGCTGTGCTCTTGCTGACGTCCTCCTGCTTTCGTAAGAGAGCTGGGAGCCGCCGTCGTCATGGTCCAGCGGGGCGTCATCATTGCCCATCTGGCAGAGCTAGCCAGATGGGACGCCGGTCTTGTTCTCTGCGACCCAAGTCGGCTCAGGGCAGGGTGATGATGACGCTTCCTGTTGACGTGGCGGTCTTGTGTCCTAGGTCGGGCGACGTGGAGGCTCCTCCGAAGTCGAGGTCGAGTCCGTCCTGCATGGCCGAGGCCGAACCTGAGCTCCTGGGTCGGGCGAGGCGGAGTTCGTTGTCTTCCGGGGCCTTAGCCCGAGTCCGAGCCCTTGGTCGGGCGGAGCGGAGTTCGCCTCTTCCGGGGCCTTAGCCCGAGTCCGAGCCCTTGGTCGGGCGGAGCGGAGTTCGCCGTCTTCCGGGGCCTTAGCCCGAGTCCGAGCCCTGGGTCGGGCGGAGCGGAGTTCGCCGTCTTCCGGGGCCTTAGCCCGAGTCCGAGCCCTGGGTCGGGCGGAGCGGAGTTCGCCGTCTTCCGGGGCCTTAGCCCGAGTCCGAGCCCTGGGTCGGGCGGAGCGGAGTTCGCCGTCTTCCGGGGCCTTAGCCCGAGTCCGAGCCCTGGGTCGGGCGGAGCGGAGTTCGCCGTCTTCCAGGGCCTTAGCCCGAGTCCGAGCCCTGGGTCGGGCGGAGCCTCCTATGGCACCTCTGGCAAAGCCTGGTTGCCCGTCGGTCTTACCTTTTGCGTTAAATGCCCCGATGACTTGGTCGGTTGGCGCGGTGATTTAGTCAGGGTTACTTCTTATCGAAGGCAAGGCCTCGGGCGAGCCGGAGATGCGTCTGCCGTGAAAGAGGAGGCCTCGGGCGAGACGGAGTCATCTCAGGGTCGGCTGCCCTTGCCCGAGGCTAGGCTCGGGCGTGGCGTGATCGAGTCGCTCGTATGGACTGATCCCTGACTTAATCAAACCCATCAGGCCTCTGCAGCTTTATGCTGATGGGGGTTACCAGCTGAGAATTAGGCGTCTTGAGGGTACCCCTAATTATGGTCCCCGACAATAACATTTTAAAAGCAACCTAGGCATGCTTCACACATGATGATCATTGCAACACATATCCCAATTGAAAAACAACAAGATTATGCATATAAAGCACAATGTCTAAGCACACCATGATTAAGAAGTATTTTTCTTAGGCACACCAAAGGAAACAACATTTTAAAGCATAGTGCACCTAAGCCAAGATACTACCAATTGAAAGGCAAGAACATAGCTATGATCACAATCAACGGAACTTCAAGATATTTAATGAAATTGCATAGTTCCATTCTCCATACCTTTGCCTTTTACCTGAATGCCATGAGATCCATTCTTTTAGGTAGTGTCGAGTGAGAGCACCTGTTGTCACCAATTTAGGGCTCCTTTTGCTCATGCACCTCATAGCTCGAGAGGGTGCATTAGAGACACAACATGGATTTCTTGTTTTGGTATACATAGAGTACCAAGACAAGGTAACCATGTGAACATGGACTAAACAAAACTATCATGCTTGCACATAGGTTAATACATAATAATTAAAACCACACAACATTATTTACAAAAAGATATAGGTTTAGCCACATACACCAAGAGAGTTAATCATGGTTGTTGGGGGCCTTCGGCTCCCGAAGGTCCTCAGAAGTATAGTTTGATAATATTTTCCAAGTGAATATGTGAACAGGCACCTTCGGAGCAGACACCTTCGGAGTCAGGTCGCGAATATACAAGAGCATGGTTAAGACGAAGCGTGACTGGAATGAAAAACGATCATGACGAAGGATAAGACGATCACGAAGCTATGTGCAGAAAGGTTTCGTCACAATAACAGAAAAGAGGAACCGACTTAAGGATGAAAGGTCAAATTGGACCCCGAAGAATTAATGTAGTTATTGATAAATGTAAAGGGCATCAATGTAATTTTACAGTGCCTATAAATAGGTGAACAGTATTCCCGTACTGTTCACGCTGACTTGGCATACGCTTTTCGCATCACGTTTGTACCTTTACTTTGCATCAATCGGAAGGTACATTTGTAATTCGTTTTTATGAATTTAATAATGGAAATATATCTATAATAATGCTGATATTATTACTCGCACATTAGATATATAATTACTCTGTTTAATCATTTATCAACCTAACGAAGGTCTTCTCCTTCGTAACCTTCGTCCGAGATTCATTATATCCAAAGGGATATACTGTTTCTAAGGACGAAGGAGCTCGATATTTAACACTTTCATGTTGTCTTGTTCTTAATTCATAGCATTTGAGAACAAGCCCCCAACATTGGCGCCCACCTCCGGTCAACTCACTTCCATTTTTTGGGTTTTGAAAACCTTCGGCAAACGTCATCTTCGTCATGCCGCCGAAAAAAGCTTCAACGACAGGGGCTGCCACTCTGCAGCCGCTGGACCCCAATCAGGATGTCATCTCTCTTAGGGAGGCCCAAAGCCAGAAGAGGAAGGCCATCAGCCCAACGCCTCCGGAAGACGACTTGGACCAAGAAATACAAAAAATGGAGATGCTCCATCAACAGGTTCAACGGAAGAAGGAGAAGATGGCTCGTCTAGCTGATCTTCAAAAGCAGATAGACGAAGCCTCTGAAGAGCTTCGACATCTCGCTCAAGATGACCAGAATCAAAGGCCCCCGCGCAGAGAGCTTCATCAAGAGGGTTTCTACAACGAGGATGACTGGTATGAAGATTTCCATCACGGAAATTTTGCTTTTGATGATGCTTCTCCCTTGTCAACAGAACTGCAGGCTGTTCCTTGGCCATAGTCTTACAAGCCGCCTCAGCTCCCCATGTACGACGGTCATTCAGACCCGAAACAATTCTTGATGAGCTATGAGGCAACTATATCTTCGTACGGTGGCAACACGGAGGTCATGGCAAAGTCCTTCGTCATGGCTGTCAGAAGCGTTGCACAAACTTGGTACTCTTCCCTTAGGCCAGGGACAATCACCTCATGGCAAAAGTTGAAGGATATGCTGATAACCAGCTTCCAAGGGTTTCAGACGAAGCCAGTCACTGCTCAAGCTTTATTCTAGTGCACCCAGGATCACGAAGAATATCTTCAGGCATATGTCCGAAGGTTCCTACGTCTGAGGGCGTAGGCACCAACGGTGCCTAATGAAATTGTCATTGAGGCCATGATCAAGGGGCTTCGGCCAGGACCTGCAGCTCAGTACTTTGCCAGGAAGCCTCCTCAAACTCTGGAGAAGCTGCTCCAGAAGATGGACGAGTACATTCGAGCTGACAATGATTTTCGCCAAAGAAGGGAGGAAGCCCTCAGGTTCTCTGAAATGACTAGGGGCTTCGGAGGAAGATTTTATCCAAGGCACGTCAGGTCAATTCACAATTCTACTCAAAATGACGACAAAGCGAGTCAATAGCAAAGGCCATAGTGCTCCTCGCAAGCTTCAGGGCAACAGCAAAGCTCCTTCCGGCCGCCAGCGCCAAGGGGCAGAGGCGCCAGGGGCTTCGAGGGAAGATTTGGGGATCAACCAAGAAAAATATACTGCCTATTCTGTGGTGAAGGTAAGGGCCACACCACCAGGATGTGTCACATTACCATCCAGAAGCAAAAGGAGCTAGCAGAAGCTGCTGCACAACAGAATCAGCCGAAGCAGGTCATGCATACTGCTTCGTACCATTCGCCTTACATTCCAGAATATGTAGGCAATCACACTGCAGCCTCTGTTGCTTCGGCAAGCCAACCCCAAGCTTCCTGGCAACATCTTCCACCGCCACCACCAATACAACGAGCTTCGCAGCCAGAAGGGAGCCAGCACTCTCACCCCCAAAGGGACTTCAGAGAAGAATCCGAAGCACGCACAGTCAATAGCACTGTGCCAGAGTCGAAGCACATTTACTGACAAAATATCCTATTCCCACAGCAGCTTTTTATGCTTTCACATTCAGTTTTATTTTCTTCGTAGTAAAGAACAAGTATGGGGAGTTTAAATGTTTTTTTATTGTTTTTCAAATCCTGGTAACATTTTACCGAATTACCATAACAAAAATATGTCTTTCCATAGGCTTGAGTCGTCGAAGCATACGAATCTATGGTGGCATGAAGGACCGTTGTATTGTCAAAATTTTTTATAACAGACACAGTGCAAATTATTCGAAACAGTGAAAAGTCGTTCCTAAAGGAGCGCAGAGTAAGTTTTCTGAGCTTACAGCGAAAAGTCAGCACTGATTCCGCCGAAAGTAAAAGGCGAAGAAGCTCCTAAGGGAGGCTTACAGCGAAAAATAAACGCTGATTCCGCTGAAAGTAAAAGGCGAAGAAGCTCCTAAGGGAGGCTTACAGCGAAAAGTCAGCGCTGATATAAAAAGTGTGTGTGCTCTATTACAGGGATATGTATCTGTGGCGCAAATGTCATTTTGCATAACATAACATCATCACATCATTCTGCATAACATAAGCATCATACAACATATTGCATGTGGAACAAGAAGGGGATACAGTATTGATCTTTGGAGAATATTTTGGAAAAGAGAAAATCGTACTAAAGCACAAAACAAGTCGAGAAGAAGTGTAGCTTCATTAGAGAGGCAACAAAAAACTTTTCTATAGTTTCGGAGAATATTTCACGAAGCTTGGATAATCTTCACCAGGGAAGTGTGCAATTTCTTAAAATATAAGATTTTCTTCACGAAGCATGAAAAGAAGGGAAGGTGTTTTTTCGCCGAAGGCTCAAAAAATGGTATGCAAGATTTCATGCATCGTAAAGAATTAAAACTGTACATGGATTATATATTACATTCAAAGTTACAATATATTACATACGTTACGTTCCAAATGTTTTTACAGTAGCATTTAATCCTCTTTAAGAACTATTTCTGCAGCTTCGTTCAGTAGCTGGTCGACAACCTTGTCCATAATGGCTTCGGCCATTTTTCTAATTTCATCGTCCCCCTTCGGGTGGGGGCCCGGAGATGCCTTAGTAGGTTCTGAGCGAAGAGAAGATACGGCTATATTACTATTACAAACCGTGAACAAAGTCTGGAATCAAAAATTACAACATAATAAAAATCACTAATTAATACCTATTTGCCCTTCGGGCTCTGTACTTTTTTCGGCAGCCGCTGCTACTTTTCTAGCATCATGGATGCCTTTTTCGCTCTTTTGAATAATTTCTTGCGCCATTTCTCTGTCGCCGTTGTCCCAGATATCGGTGAAAAATTTTCCGCCGATCATGCTTGCTTCGGCTGAGGGGTCTTTAATGTCTTCGGAGGACAAAGTAGCTTCGAATTGCGCTAAAGATTTTACATGCTCACAACCTTTCTTCTCCAAAACAGTAGCAATTCCTCTAGCACCTGAAAAAGCACATATGTCTCCGCGGCTATTCAGGATTTCTTCGAAGGCCTCAGCTTCGTTACTGATCCATTCCATCGGACCTTCGGGATTGCCCCTTGAGAAATTCTCTTCGCTAGAGAATGCGCCAACGTTGGCAAAGCTGGATTTTATCTTTTTAACGCACTCTATGGATTTAACATAGCATCTTCTTTGAGAAGCACGAAGCTCTTTAACATTAACCCAAATGATCTGCCCATTGATCGCTTAATTCTCGTCTTGTTTCTTCAAGAGTGCGTTCTTCTTTGGCTCGGGCTAGTTGTTTATGAAGATCTTCAATTTCACGCTTTTGAGCTTCGGCTTGAGTTTTAGAATTAGCTTCGTCTTCCTTCATTTTTTCACTAATGTAAGCAGAATTCTGTCCTTCTCCAAGGCTTCGTTCCTTAGCCTGATAACCTCTGTTCGAAGGTTGTTGAGAGCAATGGTGCAGCTCTCATCTTCGGCATTCTTCTGAGCCCTTAAGGCATTGCTAAGTATTAAGCCCTATTCAAAAGAATGAATGAGTTAACATAAGAGCAAAAAACTAATTCAAAATTCATAAACTTCAAAATTCACAAATTTTGTACCTTCAGACTATTGTACGCCAGGCTATCCGCAAGATCCTCTTTTGTCATGGCACAAAGGCCAGCTTCGAGTTTCGGGAACCCCATGCTTCTAGCCATCTCCCGACACACGGATAATTCTTTATTCTCTGGGAGACAGTACAGGAAATCATCTTCGTTTGTCCCATTGAACACTACGACCCCCCTCGGATACTTCAGTTCTCGGGCATAGTGATTGGCTTCAAAAATCTCTTCTTCAGATAGTTTCTTCCCCGAAGCATGTCGCACAATATAATCATGTATTTTGGAAGATGCTTTGGGGTGGCAGTGCCAATTTCCTCAGTCAGAATCGGCTCTGCTATTTTTGCTTTTTCAGTTTCTAAACTTGCCTTCAAAGGTTGTATCTTGGTGGATTCCGAAGGCCCAGCTTCAGTTTCAAACTGCTGCTTCGAAGTTTCAGCAGCAAAGGCTTCAGCAGACACTTCAACAGTTTTCTTTGGAGTTGTGCTTAAAGATTTAATTGTCTCCAAAACATCCAGCACATTAACCATCCTTTTTCTTTTCGGGGTCGCTGCTGGCCCCTTCTGACTTTTAGCTATCTCAACTTTTGACGAAGGACTTAAAACATCTAGTGTTTTTCTTTCTTCAGATTTCTCTTTTCCTGTTTTTTCTATTGCTGGTGCTTCGGCCATTTCTTCGGATTTTGGCGCTGCAGTTGGTTCTCTGGCCTCGGTGGCCGAAGAGGCCTCGCCAATAAACTCGGGCACTGTGGCCAGCTCAATACAACGTGGAGGATGTGTGAACACTTTTACCTTCTTCCTCTTCGGCGCTGGCTCCCCGGGAGCAGCCGAAGCAGTGTCCTTTGCAGAAGAAGTATTTTTTCTCTTTTGACCTCGCATTGGATAATAATAGTCGGGATAGATAAATCCAATTGCATCAAATACTCGGTTGAGTCTCTTCTTTTTTCGGCCTCCGAAAGCCGCTGATAATGCAGTGTTTTCGGCCTTTGAGCATGCCCCAAGCAATTCATCACTTACATTCTCAATGCTTTTCAACCAATCATCATCCGGTTCAACAAACTTATCTCCATACTTGAATGTATATTTCAGCCTGATTAGTCCACCCTCGTCAGTTTCTTTAACGGTCTCCTTCGGCATTTCCCAGTTATCTACAAGTGGCCACGCTCTGAAGGCAATGTGCTCTTGCATTAAATCCCTGGTCCCAATAAAAGAGCAGACTACACCGAAGGCCCTCTGACATTCCTCAGCTGCTTCGTCCATTTCTACCTTTGGTTTCCGGAGTCCGAAGCGCTGCCAGATAGGGCGCATGATGATGTCTTTGATATCTTCCCGAACCTTCAAATCATTCTTCACGTAGAACCATTCCTTCATCCATTCCCCGGGCCATCTCTTCCGAAAGGTTGGCACGGGACAGCTTGACCCAGAGCGGGCACCGAAGCTATAGCAACCAAAATTATTATGATATTGCTCCTTACCCCAGGGTTTCGTCTCATATACTAGCTCGTGTATATTGCAAAAGCTTTTTGCACTTGGCTCCAGACCCTGGCTCCTCACGGCCCAGACGAAAATTCCCAATCTTATCACTGCCTCAGGGGTAAGTTGATGAAGGTAAATTTGATATATTTTAAGAACTTCTACTACGAACCTGCTTAGAGGGAATCGTAGCCCAGCCTTTAAAAAGCTTCAGAAGATCACGACCTCATTATCTTCGGGGGTCGGCGTAGTTTTTTCTCCGTCATCTGCCCTCACGACGGATATATCTCGGAAGTACCTCCCCCTCATATTTTCAAGGTGACTCTGCTTTATAGTTGATTTTCCGAAGTTTGAGTGACTAGGCCGCCACGGGCGATCTTCGGAGTCCTCTCCACCACTATCCACATCATAGCTATCACTGTCGCCAGTATCTTCGGATAAACCCTCCAAAGTTTCCTTGACAATCTTTTCCGTATTGGTCTTCGATATTGACTCAAGAAAACCCAGGTGCATTTCCTCCGAAAAGCTTAGCTTCGAAGCACCGGCGGCTGTCTTATCCTCGGACATTTTCGCGAATGCTGGCAAACCAGACTTGAAACCGAAGCTTAAAAATTTAAGACCGAGCAAATGATGTCGCGCGCAGGCTGAAAGCTGGGTGCGTAGGCTAAAAGCTGGGTGAGTAAAAAGCAGGTGGCAAAAGGGCGTGCCAAATAAACTCGCGGTGAGCTTGTATTTATACACCCAGTATGTCGAAAACTGGAGGGCCCCGCTTGTCAATGACTGTTGCTATTCTAACAAAAGGAAGGTGTTTTTTCGGACCTTCGGCTTAAAGCCTTCGTCCATGTCGCAATATGAATTTATCTTTACAATAAATTGATATTGCGAGGGGCTACTGTTGGGGGCCTTCGGCTCCCGAAGGTCCTCAGAAGTATAGTTTGATAATATTTTCCAAGTGAATATGTGAACAGGCACCTTCGGAGCAGACACCTTCGGAGTCAGGTCGCGAATATACAAGAGCATGGTTAAGACGAAGCGTGACTGGAATGAAAAATGATCATGACGAAGGATAAGACGATCACGAAGCTATGTGCAGAAAGGTTTCAGCACAATAACAGAAAAGAGGAACCGACTTAAGGATGAAAGGTCAAATTGGACCCCGAAGAATTAATGTAGTTATTGATAAATGTAAAGGGCATCAATGTAATTTTACACGGGCTGCGTCCCGTGCCTATAAATAGGTGAACAGTATACCCGTACTATTCACGCTGACTTGGCATACGCTTTTCGCATCACGTTTGCACCTTTACTTTGCATCAATCGGAAGGTACATTTGTAATTCGTTTTTATGAATTTAATAATGGAAATATATCTATAATAATGCTGATATTATTACTCGCACATTAGATATATAATTACTCTGTTTAATCATTTATCAACCTAACGAAGGTCTTCTCCTTCGTAGCCTTCGTCCGAGATTCATTATATCCAAAGGGATATACTGTTTCTAAGGACGAAGGAGCTCGATATTTAACACTTTCATGTTGTCTTGTTCTTAATTCATAGCATTTGAGAACAAGCCCCCAACAATGGTAGATATATCTAATGAAAAGCTACCCATTGAATGATTCAAGAGATATAACCTATAAAGCACACAATCATGATTGAGCAAGCATGATTATGATCTTGGAAATCATGGATAATTAATTGAAAGATATTCAACACAAGCAATCTCAAAAGCATAACCACTCCAAGGATAGGTATAGCACGACAATCCAACTTAAAAGAAATACTGATTAGAAATAATGCACTTAAGATACACGGGTACCGTCCTTTGGAGAGCAAGTTGCAGATTCTCATCAAAGTCCTTTGCTTGATTCACCAATAATGATTAAGGACCTCTACAACTTATTTAACTCTTGATGAACATGGGATTAGTATTGCATAATAATTTAACCTTGGGTCAATAAATAGACAATAAAATTGACAGCTTAAGCATAGAGTTTGAATTAACCATCTTAAGCTCTCCCAAGGTCTCCAGTCCATCTCGAGGCACCTGCATGTGGTCTAGTTGGCACAGTTTGGTACCCATCTCGGGATGGGTCCATAATGTTCATCTAAAAGAGCCTTTGGTACCCAAATAGCATTTGTGCTAGTTCTTGGTGATCTCATTATTGATCTAGCACAGGTGTATGATTTGGGTCTCCTAAGCGAATAAGATTGAGATAAATTTACTAGCTTAGGAACCTTACCCTTCTTACATACCTTAGGTAGATGACCATGCTCACCACACATGTAGCAGAAGCGTCGCTCAACCTGACATGACGCTTGTTGTTTGTCTTTTTTCTTAGTGAGGGTCATCTTGGAGGGTGCACGTCTTTGATTCTTCATGAGCGGACATGAAGTGATCATATGGTCCTTATGGTTGCATCCAAAACATCTCCTCATCTCTTCATCCTTGTCTTTGTGTGGACAAGACGCAATGAAGTGACATAATTCCTTGCACTTGAAGCACCTCCTTTTTCCTCTTTCCTTTTTGCTCTTGGATGACATAGAGAGATGATCAGTGCAAACAACATGACTAATTGAATTTTTACCTTTTTCCTTGTTCATGTTGATTTCTTCGTTTATTGCTTTAGCAACATCCTTATGGAGTTTAACACTTGTTGCGGTTTCTCCCGTCTCAAGCTTCTTCACCACACGTCTGTGGATATCTTGAGGAGGTTGAGCAATGTGTCTTCTCCTTAGTTGCTTTGCTTTCTTGTTCCTTTATTTATTGATGAGCAACTTTTCTTTTGATCCTGCAGCTTGATGCTCATTCAAAAATTGGCTTTCTTTTTGAGCAACAGGGGTTAGCACATGGTGATATATTATCTAAATGCGCACGTGTGCAAGAATGAGGTTCACATGAATTTAAGTTCGCAATTATAACCTCATGAGCAACATCAAGCATGATATGTCTATCCAAAAGATTATTATGATAATAAGACAACACATCATATTTTTCAGTAAGAGCAAGTTTATCATGACTTAGCAATTCTACTTGCCTCTCAAGCATGGCATTTTCAATTTTAAGTTGAGCAACACAAGATAAAGCATCATCATTATTTCTTTGCTCAATTAAAACTGAATCATACCGTTGGACCAAATCATCATGAGAGCACCTTAGCTCCTCATGTTCTTTGGTCATCTTATCCAGGCTGTGTTGGTTTTGATGAGAGTCTCCTCCAGCCTGAGAAGCATCTCGCCTTGTTCCTTGTTCCTCCTCAACAGCTTAACCAAGAGCACTTTGTCTTCTTTGTTGAGATGGGTGTAGAACCGGCGAATATCCTCTTCTTCCACATCGTCGGTATCATTTTCCCTGTCATTATTATTAGTGGAAGCAATACAGGAAAATGTACCTTGTGGTGATGAAGACTCATCCTCGCTATCATCCTCATATTCCTCCTCCTCATCACTTTCGTCTCCACTATCATTGTTAGCAATAAGACATTTATAACTAGTGGAAGACACACCTGTCAGTGAGGTGGATTCAACGTTTGGTTGCCATCGTTTTTCTTCTCCCTTCAAAAGATTAGTACCACAAGCAACATAGGGAGTAGAAGTAGTACATTTGGACTCAGAATATTTTATTTTAATTCTAGTCCATAGATCATAAGCATCGACAAGAACGTCACTATTACTACCTATGACAGCAAAATAAACATCTTTGCTAAGGGAATTGACTAGGATGTCATAGGCTTGATAATTTTGACGCAAACATCTTAGATCATGCTCAGATGGATTTTTCATATCAATATTAATGGGCAAAACACTAGCATCAAATATTTGCTCTACTTCAGGACCTAAACTCCTAAAAGTATTATATAAATGAAAAGACCAAGATGCATAGTTAGAGCCATCAGAATTAAGAAGTTCTACAGTTACCTCTTGTGACGACATCGTCATCTCCGGACGGCAAAGCCCACACTGGAGAGGCCTAGCTCTGATACCAATTGAAAGTTCCCTATGCCCGAGAATAGGATCTGGATGTCGCCTAGAGGGGGTTGAATAGGCGAATAATAATTATCACTTTATAACTAGAAATTCTTACTCTACTCGAAGGCTGGATCACAGTGGAATGAAAGACCCTTCGAGTAGGTTGCAGCGGAATTGTAGTTCCTGTCTTAAAATACCCTGCACTTCGAAGATAGCTTGTACCACATATAAATATTGAAGTGCAAGTATAAACAACAAATAAGACAAAGAAACATCACACAGCACAGAGCAGAGCACACAGACACAGGGATTTATCCCGAGGTTCGGCCAAGCCTGAGATGCTTGCCTAGTCCTCGTTGGAGTTAGCCACACCTTGGCTTAGAGTCTATTTCAACTCCTTCCTCCGTTTGCTCAGATCTGTCAGTGCGACAGATAGAGCCTTCCACTATGTTGATATCAATTACAACGATGTTGTGGATGCTTACAATCTTCTCGATAGCACTCCGGCAGAGTAACAATGCGCTCAAGATATTGCTCTAGCTCTCAGTAGCACTTCCCGTCTCTCTAAAGGCTTATAACTTCGCCTCTACACAAACTAGAGAGATACACAAGAGAGGGAGAGAGAGAATTGATCCAAATGAGGTATGCACTTGTTGGCTGCACTTGTGTACTTGTTTGAGGCGCCTAGGGGTCCCTTTTATAGCCCCAAAGGGCCTAGGAGCCGTTGGAGCTTCATTTGGAAGCTCCTAGCCTTCCCTGGTTGCGGGTGCACCGGACAGTGAACAGTAACGGATCTGATTGACAGTTTCCTTCTCTGGAACAGCTAGCCGTTGGTGCACCGGACAGGTTACTATTCACTGTCCTGTGCATCGGACACAGCTACTATTCACTGTCCTGTACACCGGACATAGGGCTATTCACTGTCCTGTGCACCGGACACAGCTACTATTCACGGTCCTGTGCACTGGACAGGTCACTATTCACTGTCCTGTGCACCGGACAGAGTTACTATTCACTGTCCTGTGCACCGGACTTTGGAGCTGAAATACCACCTAAGTAAAAGGTGAAGAGACTTCAAAGTCGTTCCTAAGGGGATGTAGAGTCTTATTTTTTATGTTTTGTGCATCAATGTCATTTACATCATACCATCACATCATATTGCATGATATCGCATCATACATCGGGCGAGGCGGAGACTTGAGGCCGAGGCCTAAGGTCAGGCGAGGTGGAGCTTCCTGTTGCGCCCGAGGCTGAACTTGGCTATTGTCAGCCTCACCCTGGTAGGTGGCACAGCAGTCGGAGCGGGGCGAGCGGCGTTGTTTTCCTGTCAGGTCGGTCAGCGAAAGGATGAAGTGACTGCGGTCACTTCGACCTTGCCGACTGAGGCACGCGTGTCAGGATAAGGTGTTAGGTGATCCTCGCATTGAATGCGCCTGCGATATGGTCGGTTGGTGAGGCGATTTGGCCAAGGTTGCTTCTCGACGAAGTCTGCCCAGGCTGGGCCTCGGGTGAGCCGAGGGTGCACCTACTACCTGAGGAGGCCCTCGGGCGAGGCGCGAATTCATCCGGGACTACTGTTCCCGCCCGAGGCCGGGCTCGGACGAGACGAGATCGTGTCCCTTGGTAGACGAGGCCTTGAATTGAATCGTGCCCATCAGTCTTCGCAGTTTGTGCTGATGGTGGTTACCAGCCGTGTTTAGGAGTGTTGGGGGTACCCCTAATTACAGTACCCGACAGATAAATCAAACCACCTTGGCTAGAGGCAGCACCAGTTTCTCTTGGGATCTCCCAGTCATTCACAAGAGGCCATACCTTGTAAGCAATGTGTTCCTGTACCAAATCCCTGGTACCGATGCAAGTACATATGATGTTGAAAGCCATTAAACATGCTTGCACTTCATTCCCAATTGCAATGGCCTTGTAACGCCAAAGCGTGACAATATGGGACGCTCAATAATGCCCCTTACATCTTCCCTCTCACTCATATCATTCTTCACATAGAACCATTTTTTCATCCAAGAACCTAGCCATTTCTTTCGAAATGTTGGCATGGGATATCTTGCATCAGAGCGGGGCATGAAGTTGTAGCACCCGAAGTTGTTATGGTACTGCTCCTTCCCAGTTTCCTTCGTCTGGTAAGATAGTTCATTAATATTACAGAAGCACCTGGCATCTGGCTCTAGCCCTTGGCTCCTCATAGCCCAAATAAAAACTCCCACTTTAATTAAAACTTCGGGAGTAAGCTGATGAAGGTATATTTTAGATGTTTTTAACACTTCAATGAGCATCCTGTGCAAAGGAAAATGCAACCCAGCCTTCATAAAACATTTAAAAACCACTACTTCATCTGCTTCGGGAAGAGGAACGGTACTCTCTCCTCCAACCCTCACAATGGATATATCATGAAAATATTTTCGCTTCATCCCTTCAATCTGTCCTTGTTTAACACTGGACTTTCCAAAAACAACATGACTCGGTCTCCATGGCTGATCTTCGGCATCCTCGTTACCACATTCCACATCAAAGCTATCACTGTCGTTGAAATCCCTAGATAGCCCAGCTAGCATCTCATTAGTGATTTTTTCAACGTTGGTCCTTTCCATTGCTTCGTAAAAACCAGCAAATGTGGGGTCTACAGTCTTCTTATCTTCAGCCATTTCAATGATGGTCATAGCAAATGCTGAAGCCCAAAAAACAATTGTGCTCACAGAAGAAGAAGGCTAAGTTGGCAATCACATGTGACACCCTAGTGTTACCTAGGGTTTGCCCCGGTGCCCCAACTTGTGACCATTATCATATGTGACTTTAATTTAGCAAGAGACACCATACTTAAGGAACTAAAACCTAAGTTAAATCTCTTTCATCTCATAAACCACACTCTAAACATATCATACACCTCAGGGGAGATAAACATCTATAAACCCTAACACCTTCCAAATGGGTCATTTAAGCACATAGAGAGAATTTGAGAAAAGACTTGGGAAACATGTAAAATTTTGATATGAACCAATTAACAAAGTTTTAGTGCGCTAAATAACCTACAAGATGTAGCAAGGAAGATTGGTCATTTCAATTTTCCAAAATCTCCAAATCAGCCCATGAACTAATGCACTATGGGAAAATTCAGAAATTCAGAAATCTGAATTTCAGCCCCTTTCCAAAGATCTTCTGCGTTCTCTTTTTTTGAAAACTTGAATCAAATAAGTCCAAATATAAAAATAGTGCCAAAGTACCTGGAACACACCATGGAAAAATTTGGGAGCAAGACTCGGCCGTTTGACATGATCTTGGCAGGGATTTGCCTCGGAACTCGGCCTTGTGACACTGCCACATTGACGAGGCGACAACTCTCTGCCCTTGACCCGAAATCGCTCGGCTCCACGCGCAAACGATAGAGCATAGTCGAGACAACAAATCTTACATTGCGATCTTGCCCAAATTCACAAAGATCTGTGCCCTATCGGTGTTAGAACTCGGGCAGAAACAATGGCGCCACGTGTTCGATCGCGGCTGACACGCCCGGTTCATGCCAGTTCGCGCACCCGCGCCCAGCCATGCACGCCTGCGCGCCCACACGGGTCCACGCCCGCCGTGCATCGCACCATGTCTAAAAGAGCAGGGAAGCCTCGGTCGTACTCCCTCCGCACCTCACTTAACTTCGCAAGCCCAGCACTTAGCTCTGACGAGCTCTACGCCGCCCCAAACAACACGAGCGCTCGGCCGCCATGGCCAGGCCACTCCCGGCCATCCCCACTCAATCACGTGCCTTGGTTAGCTTCCCTAGAGCCCCGTAGAGCTCCCCGAAGCAAGAAATCGGGTGCTACTTCACCGGAGAAGCCGTTCCACCCTCGTCGGAGTTGTTCTCCCGACCGGCGCGCGTGGCCACGACTAACCAGTAAGCCATAATCCAATTGCTCGCACCTACGTCTTCCCTAGCACCTAGCAAAGCTCACTGACCAGTTTGATTGAACTCTACCGCCCTAGATAGGCCAGAGTCATTACCGCTGACGAGCTCGCCCTCCTGCGCACGTGAACCGGCCTACTCCGACCATCCCCGGAGATGATCCACACATCGGTGTGACCGTCAAGACCTTCCCTATACCCTCGGCCACTTCACTGGAGCAATCTCGCCACCCATAAGCCCCTCCGTCGCGGTTACTGTTTCGATAGGAGAAGGACCGCGGGTTTAATTTAGAGTCATTCGAGCGGGTTTTCTGCGTAGTCAGAGACTCCTGTGAATAGTGCTTCGAGGGCACGGTTTAAATGACCTAGTTAGAAACAAGCCCAGGGACCCCCAATGCAAGTAGGTTTTCCATTTAATCATTCTAAATATTCTTTTTAATGAATAGAAAACTTAGGAAATTCAAAATTCAAGGAATATTTAACCAAATTTAGTCAAATCAATTTTGCTGGATTCAGAATATTATAAACTATCAAATAAAAATGCTGAACCATATGGTTTTTGTATTGATTTTTAGAGTTTGGAATTAAATAAGGAAACTGCTCAAACCTTATTAAAATAAGGAAAAATAGTTATGCTTTTGTGCTAGACTTAAGAAAATTTGTAGAAATCCAAACCCAACTTAGGCACTATTTAAAAATATTAAGCACCCCAGTATACAAGATTAACTCAGGGTTATCTATTAAACACTACATCTGCCCAAAACTTAGGAAATTAAGAAAGGAAATAAAAACTAATGAACAGAGGATGAATATATTTTTTCTAGTCCACTTAGGTAACAAGGAACCTAGGAAAAATACAGAGAACCCTAGTCCAAGACTAATCCAGGGTTAAATAAATTATTAGGCAGCAAGGAACCAAGGAAAACCATAACTAAAAATATAAGGATCATTTCAAAATTGATAAGAAAAATTCAGGGAACTTCCAACCAATAGAATACCACTGCAAAAATAATCAACACCCCAACCCCTCACAATAAATGGGCTAAACAATTCAAATATGGCTTTGGCCCATATTCTAATTAAATCCTAAGAAAGTCTAAAGTTGTGCAACAATGGGCAAATAAATTTTTACCAAATTATTGATAAGGTAGACCACCAGGGGAAAATGCAAGACCTATTCAAAAACTACAAAATAACACCCATTCCCCCTACCTCGTGAAAAAGGCCATTTAATCCAAGAAATTCTACCACCCTTTCCCTTAAGCAAAAAGTTGCCAAATTCTAGAATGATTGCTCTTGCGCAAAGAAGAAGATAGGAAAATTTAGAAATCTGTTGTTTGATATATTTCAAGTATAGTGGTAGTAGAAAGCACCCCATTGGCCAAAAACTTTAGAAAATCATAGTAAAATAACTAATAAGTATTATTGGCTGAAATTTGGTACAAAGTCATGTTATTACACGTAGATGCCAGCAAAAATAAGCCTTAGAGAATAAACTACGGTTAAAAGAGAGTTGTAGTTCAAAGCACCCGCTCTGTCCAAAAATTTGATAATTTTGTACAGAGAGAACCCCTCACTTTCTAAGCACCAATTTTTTAGACAAAGAGTTATACACCAGTGAGGAGCCACTGTAATTTTTGCAGAATTTTGAGAAATTTCTAAAACTAGCTTGTAGTTCAAACCCACCTTAAGGGCATAAAAGAAAAAGGAAAGGAAGAGATAAATTAGAAAGATTAATGAATCTCACCCCAATAAATGCAGCTAGGAATCTTGTTAAAATATCACTAAAATATAAAAAGGAAAATCAGTGGAACACTAAAAATAGTCTAACCATTGAGTAATCAAACATGACCCTAATTTACCAAGTATACCACAAAAATCTCTAGTAGCAAGATTAAGCTCTACCTTATTTATTTAATCATTCACCATACAATTTTAGTTGCTAAATTGCATATCATGCCATACATATATCTTATTCATTGCATTCATTAGATTGCAACCTCGCTGAGTACGTGCTCATTCCTGAGCAAGGAGCTGTCCACGAGGAAGATCAGGAGCTAGCTCCTGAGCCTGCCATCAAGGATCTCCCCGCAGCCCCAGCAATTGAAGGCACGCCCTGGTTTTATGCATAACCAATTTCTATATGCTATTTTACTGCACTTAATGTTTGTAGGCTTGTAATGTGCACTTAAGTGTAGGAGTTGCTTGAAACGCTTAGTTGCGTGAATTCAGGATTCCTTTTTGAGATGGATACTAGTATGCTAGGTCGAGTAGCTGCTTTGCTAATTAGGATCTCGGTAGAAGTCGAGTGATTTTTCTAGCACTCGCGCGAGGTCAGGAGTCGATTGTATTCATCTTGACAACGGGATCTATGATGGTCTATGGATTTGGATCCAGGGTGGATGCCTTGTCCATGAGACGGGAAAAGGAATTAAGGATTAATGTGTGGATACCTGAGTCAAGCGTTTGAACGTACTAAACACATGTCGGGAAATATGGTAACCGGTAAACCTAGTACCTGAGTGAAGCCGGGCGCGGACTTTTCTCCTCACATGTCCTAAGACTAGTCTCCCATGCTAGCTATGGTGGGTACAAGTGCGGTCACTGCACGGCGACAGCCGGGGTCAGTGGAGCATTGTATGCCAAGGCGGTGAGCCCTAGCCTCGAACGGGGAAACGATGGGGACGGTTGACGTGTGTGGGGATGGAGTGCCCCTACATGTCGTGTGTTTAGGTTTCCCTTGCAAGGTTTAAAAACTCGATTCGAATCGTCTGCTTCTCGTATCCAATGAGACTGCTTGACCCCTTGTACTACATTGTGTAAGAAGTGAAATGAGGTTTTACTTGAGATAACATGTTGATTGTATTAAATTATTGCTTCCATGTATGCTTAGAAGGAGCAAACATAGCTAAGATCAATTATACTAGAATTGGAAAAGCTAAAATTGATTTTTAGACTTAGCTAGTGCTTTTGGCAAACCAAACCCTTCAGCCAAATAGCTGCATGGTCTAGAGGTAGAGGAGTAGATTTCTCACACTGGGTAAGTCTAGCTGAGTATTAGTATACTCAGCCTTGCTTGTGGCATAATTTTTTTGCATGTACGCTTCAGGACATGGTTGATGGTGTAACTTGGCCTACCACCCTGCCATAGGGTTGGACGGTCGAGTGAGATGCTGCTCCAGCAGGAGAGGAGCAGGAGTAGTAGGCTAGGCCTTGCCCTATTCCTCACCTTTCGACGATACTGATTATCCACTGCAGTTTATCTTATGAACTTATTTCAGTTGACTTGAAAAACTCTGATTTATGTAATAACTACAGTACTTTAATTTGAGGTTTGCTGCTTTATTGTATATCCTCTGTGACTCACCTTCGAGTGAGTTAGTGGTATTTGATCCTGGATAAGTGGCTTTATCAGACTAGATCTGAGGGACTGACGGGTTATTCCGATTTAAGTGTGTTGCGGCCTCTAAGGCGTGACTTGGGCACTTAAGCTGGAATAATTCAGGCGGTTCTGCCATAGCTGGTATCGGAGCAAATACCCCCACAGAGAAAGCAATAAACCATGAATACCAACTTTCGAAAATCTAAAACTTGCTTAGCAACCCGTATTTGAAATCGCCAGGACTAGAACGCTAGACCTAGGACAAAAGGCCTTAGGAATAGTGGTAGAAATAGGTGGCTAATTAAGTAGGCCCTATGGGCCAGTCTTAGGATTTCAAGGATGCCCTAAAAGCACCCTTCTGATTTGGAGAGGAGACGTTTTTTTCAGCATGCATGCATTATAAAACTAAAAGGATTAGAAGTTATAGAAGTAAAAATTTGATCTAACCCGCTTCCTTTTAAACCACCCAGGCTCTTTTGTTTTTCTTTCTTCCACCATAATCTTTACATCTGATACTCTTCCACAGATGACTTCACCCACCCCCCTAGTGGAGGAGACACTCATTTCAGTTCTGATTTCCTTTCTCACGAGGGTTTTCCTTCCATCTTGTTGGAGGTGCTCAACTCCGCCGGTTACCCTACGCCCCTTCGTACACGGTGCAGCTGTATGAGGAGCATCGGGTGCCACGTTGCCATGTCTGGCTGACTCTGGAGGCACATCCCCTTCAGCCGGGTTGGCGTTCCCTTGATTCCGAGACTGTTGGATTCAGGACGGACGACACACTGAGGCAGCAGCTATGAAGGCCCTGACGACTTTCTGTGGCTACCATCCTCTGCACTACAGCAATCCAAAGCATCCCCATCGGCTAACTTATTTCCCATCGGCCTGTGCGCGGGCCGACGGGAATTAACTAATCCCCGTCGGCCAGAAGAAGGCCGACGTGGATTAATTAATTCCCGTCGGCCAGTCAAGTTAGCCGACGGGGATTAATTAATTCCCGTCGGCAGTCAACATAGCCGACGAGGATTAATTAATTCCCGTCGGCCCACGCACAGGCCGACGGCGATTAAGTAACTCCCGTCGGCCGCGCCGCCAGGCCGACGGGAGTTATTCAAAATAACCGACGCTAGGGGCCCTTTCTTCTATCTTCCTGTTTATTCTACCTTCCTCTACCGAAGCCGTGGCGCCCACACCGACGTGATGCCCACTCCCCGCGCCCGCCCCACGCCGCCCCACGCCACCGGTCCCACGCCGCCGATAGCCGCCGCCCCACGCCCTACCCGCGCCCGCGCCGTGCGCACGGCCGCCGCCCGCCCAAGGCCGCCGCCCCGCCTGCGCACCCGCCGAGGCCCACCGTTGACCACGACCACCGCCATCCACAGTAGCTGTCGTCTGCTCACGGCCGCGCGCCCGCCCAACGCCTTCGCCCGCCGCCGTCCACGGTAGCCGCGGCCTCCTCACATCGATGTCGTCCATCACTATCGTCCACCGACGTCGTCCACCACCGCCGTCCTCGCAAAGCGAGGTATATTATATATATTGTAATGTTTTATTTTCGTTGGTTTTTTTGTGGCCAACGGGAGTTAACTGTTATGTGATTATAGTTTGTTTAAATTTGTTAATTAACAGTGTTAGTAGTCTTCATATGACTTTATACATTGTAGTTGCTATTTTTAATTTTATGTTGCAAATATGAAATGTGTTGTTTAATGTTATTAGTTAATGAATTGGATGATGAATGTGATGTGTTATACAAATAGTAGTTATTTCAAATATTATTATTTAATGAATTATGCAAGTATTAATCATGTTAATGTGATGAAGTTATGTTATGTATATATATAGTTTAACTACTTATCTATAGATGTATGTGTGACGTTTAGAAACATGAATGTCTCACACACGCACTTCTTACTCGTACACACAGCCGCAATAATGGGTGATAGACGTGATTGGATGTATGAAGGTTTCAAGAAGGGTGGGTGTCACACAAGTGAATGGTTTGCCAAGACGCAGATGTTTCTGGACCATGTAGCTGCTTTGTCACAAATAGATAATATTAGGTGTCCATGCAATAAATGTAGAAATATGACGAGCCACACCAAGAGGCAGGTCACACTACACCTGTGCTCGCATGGTTTTATGCCAAGCTATAAGGTCTGGTATCTCCACGGGGAGTCACACCTTGAACGAGCAGCAGAAGTAGAAGTTGATGACGGTGAAGATGATGTTGATAGGATGGACCAGATGCTTGAGGATCTGCAGCCTGAACTGGCACCAGATCATCATGATTCACCTACACCGAAGGTTCAGAAGTTCTTCGACCTACTCAAAGCGTCAGAAGAGCCTCTTCACGGGCACACTGACGTGACCGTCCTCGAATTCGTGACCCGGCTGATGTCAATCAAGTCCAAGTTTGCATTCTCAATTAATTGTTAAAAGGAGCTTGTGGATTTGATTAGCGATGTTCTTCCTACGGGTCACAAGATGCCTAAAGACATGTACCAGTCCAAGAAATTGCTTGAAGGTCTTGGTATGGAGTATGAGAAGATTGATGTTTGCCAGGACAACTATATGCTTTTTTGGAAGGAACATGGTAGAGAACAGAAATGCTTAAAATGTGGGAAGTCGAGGTACGTGGAGCTTGTAAATGAAGATGGGGAGAAGGTGGTGACAAAGGTTGCACATAAACAGCTTCGGTACATGCCTCTCACTCCTAGAGTGAAATGTTTGTTTCTCTCGAGGAAGATCGCTATACACATAAGATGGCATAAAGATTGTACGGACAGACAAGATGGGTTAATGGTGCACCCGTCAGATGGTGATGCATGGAAGGCTATTGACAAATTTGATCCAGATTTTGCCAGCGATGCAAGAAACGTTCGTATCGGCTTAGCAAATGATGGTTTCACGCCGTTCAATATGACCGCTGCGTCGTATTCATGTTGGCCTGTCATTGCCATACCGTACAACCTTCCACCTGCTCTTTGCATGAAATATGAGTTTATGTTCCTATGTCTTGTTATACCTGGGCCTGAGCATCCTGGCGTATGCCTCAATGTGATTCTTCAACCACTGATTGAAGAGTTAAAGAAGCTATGGCAAGGTGTGGAAGCCTATGACTGCTTCAAGAAGCAGAAATTCAATCTTCGTGTTGCATATCTGTTCTCGGTTCATGATTTTACGGCGTATGGTATTTTCTCTGGATGGAGCGTGCATGGTAGATTGACGTGTCCTTATTGTGCTAAAGATACAGATTGTTTTTGTCTTAGTGCTGGTGGCAAGATATGTTACTTTGATTGCCATAGATGTTTCCTACCCTTCAATCACCCCTTTAGAAGGCAGAGAAAGGAATTTAGGAAGGGCACCATCGTCACGAAGGGACCGCCCAAGCGACGTAGTGGGATAGAAATTGCAGAAGAGCATATGAAACTTGTCCTAGACGAGAGTGGGAAAAGGTATCAAGGTTTTGGTGAGGAGCATAACTGGACTCACATATGTGGCTTGTGGGAGCTTCCTTATGCTAAGTCATTGATTTTGATGCACAACATCGACGTCATGCATCAAGAGAGTAACTTTTGCCAAGCCCTCATAAATACATGCATGGATTTCCCTGATAAAACGAAAGACAATGACAAGGCACGCATGGACTTAGCAGTGATATGTGATCGTCCAACCCAAGTGCTTAGAGAAAACGGAGGCAAACCAAAAGCTAACTATTGTCTGAAATCTAAGTAACGGAAAGAAGTGATGAAGTGGATGAAGGATATTAAATTCCCTGATGGTTATGCCGCTGGTTTTAGAAGATCTGTTAACTTGAAGACAATGAAGATGAATGGACTGAAGAGCCATGACTTCCACATAATTATGGAGAGGCTCATGCCTGTAATGTTTTGTGGGTACATTTACGAAGCTGTGTGGAAAATGTTAGCTGAAGTTAGCTATTTCTACAGACAGTTGTGTGCTAAAGAAATCAGAAGAGATGTGATGGAACAGCTGGAGAAAGAGGCATCGGTGCTTTTGTGCAAATTGGAAAAAATATTTCCACCGGGTTTCTTCAATCCTATGCAGCATCTCATTATACATCTTCCATATGAGGCTAAGGTCAGTGGTCCTGTTCAGTATAGGTGGATGTTTCATATAGAAAGAGCATTAAAGAAGCTTAGAGCAATGGTGGGCAATAAGGCAAGAGTTGAAGGATGTATTGCGGAACAATTTAAACTAAAGGAGGTAGCACACTTCAAAAGTTGTTACTTTGTAGAAGAACATAATGTATTTGCTCGAAAGAAAAGGTACCATGATGATGAACGAGAGATGCCTCCGTGTAGTGATCTTTTGATTTTTCAGACAAACGGCAAAGCCGTTGGTCCACCCAAGGCATATCACCTCAGTATGGAAGAACGAAAGTCTGCTTTACTGTACATGTTCACGAATATGCCTGAGATGGAGAAATACTTTGTGTAAGATTTATTTTCTTAAACTGTTCATATGTGAATTAGTTTATGTTATCAAATATCTCATGTCATACAATAATATTTGACAGCGAGTTTGATGAACAAAACATGAGGTGTCTCGGTAGGCCAACAACGAGAGACATAGATAAATTGCGATGCGATGGTATGCATGGGCGACCTAATTTCATTATGTGGCTTCGGGACCGTGTAAGTCTTAATTATGTGGCTCTAAGACCTAATTTCAGTTAACTAATATTACAGAATTTGCTAATGCTTTGTGGCATAATTGACAGTTTGGGGAGGAAATGAATTTGAATGATGACTTACGTCAGTTATCTATTGGAAGCGTAACTGCCAAAAGCTATGGACGTTACGACGTCAATGGATATCGCTTTCGTTCAAGCATTTTCGAATCAAGTCATCTTATGGCCGCCACTCAAAATAGTGGAGTCGTTACTAGGGCAACCGACATGGAAGGACACGAAGCCTGCTATTACGGGAAAATCAAAAATATAATCGAGATTACATTTGCTAGAAATAAGCCTTTAGCGCTAGTTTTCTTTGAGTATAAATGGTATGACCCGAAGTATTATAGGACCGAATTTGGGATGACACAGATCCAACCTGAAAAATTGCTTCAAGGACACGACACGTATATCCTTGCCCATCAAGCAGACCAAGTTTATTTCTCGACATATCCATGCAAAAAGTTGTCTAAATGGAGGGTTGTGTACAATGTAAATCCCCACGAACACCTATACACTCCTGGTGAGGACGAATATCAAATTGGTCACCTTGAGCAGGTTGATGAGGTATTTCAAGAAGAAGAGTTGCCAACTAGTTTTCATATTGACCCTGCACCGACATTAGATTCACTAGTTGCAGACGTTAACAACTTAACTTTTCCCGAAAGATGGAGAAGACAACCTGTTAGGAGAAAAGTTACATGGCGACCTCTGCATAGAAGAGAACAAATAGATCCCGGTTTTGATGATATTTAACAAGTAAAGTTGTTTTGTTATTTCATTTGTTTCTATTTTTTAAGGATTATGTCATTTTTGATGCACTAATGAATAATTTCTTATTTTTGATGCAGGATGCCGCCAAAATCAAAGAAGTCAGTGAAGGGGTTGTTCAAGGGCCTGGGCCTTTTTCAGGGCAGTTCTTCGAGCAGCAGTAGACGTCGAGAGCTGTTGAGCGCGGTACATGGAGATGAGGTAACATATCTTGTACAAATAAATTTGTTTACATATTTACAAATAAACCTTAAGTTGTATGTACCAGGATGAGCAGCACACTGAGGAGCAGCACAATGAGGAGGAGGAGCACAATGAGGCTAAGCAGCACAATGATGAGGTGGAGCACAATGAGGAGGTGGAGCACGTGACATGGGACCAGGCCACACAACATCACCAGCCATGGGACCAGTGGAACCACCAGAGAGAGCAGCAACAGGCGTGGGATCAGTGGGGCCAACAGGGCGAACCGGCTGACAACACGATGGATGATGGCTCGGGAGGCTCTTCAGCGACACGCACACGTCGCTCAAGAAAAAGCCACTCAGTAAAGCCTCGTCACGCGATAGAGCGAGAGGCTGATAGGACTTTAATCATGCCACATGGAGATCGATGAGTGTAATATATTAACTTATCTCATATAACTATTATGTGTATTGTTAATATTTTTGTGTAATGCAGGAATTGGGAGGACCTGTCCTTTGACGGCAAGGGACACCACACTCAAGTTAACCTTACGCTGGGTTCTCTTTGCCGCCTTCACTACCCTGGTATAGTGAAGGTGTCAAACGGTGATATCGAGGATGACGTGCTAGTACCTAGGACGAGTACAAGTTTAAAAAGGAACGAAACCACACCGACAGACAGGGACTTGTGCGTAATGACTTTTGGGTATGAATTCTTTATTATTTTTGTTATGTTTCTTAATATTGTAAATCTATGACTTATACCATTGTATTTGTATTCTTTATGTTGTAGCTTCGATATCGGTTGCCTGACAGAGAGGATTACATGGGGCACACTGAACGTGTCTTCCAAAATAATGCAAAGAAGCTGGTGAAGGATGCCATATACTATGCGAGAATTCAGGCTACAAACCTGTATTTTCAAAAGCATCCGGAAGAAGCAGGCCCCTTGAATAAAAAGGAAGGGTCCTCAAAGATATATTTGACTGAGGATCGATATCGTGAGGTTAGTATTCAATTTGTTTTACCCTTTATATTGATTGTTGTGATTGATATAATATGTAACATTGTGTGTGCAGGTGATGGTTCCATGGATGGCGCCCGTGCCTGATGCGTACTATGCTTGGTGTCGATATTGGGCTTCTGAAGGCTTCTAGAAAGCGTCAGCGCATCACAGACAATGTCGAGGAACCAATCCTAACCACAAGTTTGGCAGTGACGACATGATACGAAAAGCTAAAAGAATGGTAAGTTTGATCTATCTATGTCGATCAGCAAATAATACGATTGCTTATGAATGTTTTTTGTTTATACAGGAAGCTACGAGTGGCCAAAAGCCTAGTGACATTGAGGTCTACCAGGAGGGCCACAAAGGACCAGACCCGAACAACCCTGACCAGCTCTGCAGCCAGACAGCCACGGATCGGCTGGTGAGTTTTGGCCAAAAAGTACAAACGTTCAAAGTATAGAAATTTCTGCATTTGTAAGGTTGTGAATGATGTATAGGCGGCATATGGGGAGGAGATGGTTCGTCGCCATGGCCCTGACTTTGACTGGCGCCATGAACCGGTGGATCCCTCGGTGGTGTACGCAAGTGGTGGTGGCAAAGCGCATGGACGGTAAGCTCTAACTTATGAAATTATATGGTTGACACTAAATTGATTATGCAGTAATCACATTTTTTGAATCACTTATAGATACGCACTAATCGACGGATTCATTGACTCGTCGTTGGTGAGATCTCAGAGGACAGGTTCGTCTTCCCGTAGCTCATGCTCTCGTCGACCGAATGAGTAGGAGTTGGAGATTATGAGGATGCGTGAAGAGATGAGACAACAACGCGAATTTATGGAGGCTTGCAATGCACATAACCAAGCAATGTATCAAGTGAGTACACATAATCCGAACTCTAAATTATTATATTTCAATACAACATCTTCAATATTAACACATATGTTAAACAGTTAATGCAGCAACAGTTGGCAACAAATTTTCCACTGCCACCACAATGGAGCCAGTTTGCAAACACACTAGCTCCGCCACCACAGTTCAACACCTCTCTGAAACATACCTGCACCTGGAGATAGGGTACGTTTGATAACTGTCGATTAATTTATACACTTGTATACTTTTTGATATTTGCATTTAACGTGTTGATATTTGCTAACTTGTATAGGTTACGCCCGAAGCGGGTGGTAGTGGGTCTGATCCCGTAGCAAGGACTGGATTTGTTGACTCGCTCTTCGCGTTCCCTCCTCCTAGTGGTGGTGGCGGCAGCGGTCAAAGCTCTAACCACCCAAGTGGTGGTTATCTCTAAACACTTGAACTCGTGCTCGTTATGTTTTTTAACTCGTGGACGTTATGTTTGTGTAAACACTTGATCGTAACTCATATCTGAAATGTTTGTGATGTGTGAATTATATCAATGCGTTTGTGATGTGTGAATCATATCAATGCGTTTGTGATTTGTATGTTCATGTGATATGTTTTGTTATATGTTTGTGATGTGTATGTTATGTGTGCAATTGTGGAGAAATATCTAATTTGGTGTTGCTGTTGTAGAATTATAGGTTAACTCCCGTCGGCCCAGTTAATTCCTGTCGGTTTCACCATAGCCGACGGGAATTAACTATTAACTCCCGTCGGCTGACCTGGCCGACGAGAGTTAATAGTTAATTCCGGTCGGCTGACCTGGCCGACGAGAGTTAATAGTTAATTCCCGTCGGCTGACCTGGCCGACGGGGATTAATTAATAACTCTCATCGGCTGACCTGGCCGACGGGAATTAGCCGTAATTCCCATCGGCTAGTTATTGGCCGACGGGAATAACCTTATCCCCGACACCTGACGCCTGTCGGCTGACAACCGACGGGAATAAGCCCTAAACCGACGGGAATTACTTATTCCTGTCGGTTTAATGCTTATTCCCGTCAGTTCCTGGCCGACGAAAATTAAGTGTTTTCCTGTAGTGTTGGAGATGGTGATGCACCCCTTGGGACTCTTCCCCGCTGAAGAGGGATGACCCCATGTGGTGCAACCATGTGAGCCATGTGAAGGACGTAGGGGCCATGTATCCTGACTTGGTTGGGAGGATCACTGTTCAGTGCATGAGCGCACTATACCACATACAGGCCCTGCAGAGCAACACTATGGCACATCTTGCTAACCTCGCTCAGACGACCAAGCTCACCCTCGATAGCCAAGAGGACTTCGTGGTCGACTTGTCCTCAAAGTTGGTGGAGAAGGACCTACAGGTGGAACAGTTGAGCCAGCGCATCACCACCCTGGAGCAGTAGGTGGAGATCCGGGACAACACTATCGATGTCCTGGAGAACCAGCTCCACGATGTGCAGCAGGAGCTTGAGGAAGCTAACGACCACCTGGACATGCACCACCTCGAGATGGAGGCCAATGAGGCCGGAAGCGAGGGAGAAGAGGCTCCCGAGGAGTTAGGACCAGCCCCTGGTACCAATGAGACTGCCTCCGAGATGCCCCCTTCACCCATATCCAGTGTCGCTTCCACTACTCAGGGTTGATGGGTCATTTGGACGCTTAAGGAGGATAGAAACCCACGCGAGCTTAGTTAACGTCAGATTTTGGACTAGGCTTATGGGTACCTTCCCCTAATTAATGTAACCCATGAGAACTTTTGGAAACAGTGAAATGTTTGTAACCATGTTATCCTCATTCAAATTAATGTTATGATTATGGCAATTTCTTTCTGTATGAGATAAAAGCATATTGTTCGAAATTGTGAATTGGGATAACAATAGCGACAACCTCTGTTTTCATATTGTAGCTAAGCAGCGTTGTGTGCTGGACGAGCAAGTTCCCCTGCCACCTCCTCCAGCTCCCACGGTGTAGGAGCTGATGGCTCAGCAGAACAAAATTCTGCGACAGCTCTTGCAGCGCCAGCCCCACCCTCAGCAGCATGGTGGAGGCCAGCCGCAGCGACCTCCGACCGCGGCGATCTACCAGGAGTTCCTGAGTATGCAACTGCCCTTGTTCACAAAGGCAGAGGATCTGTTAGACGCTAACGTGTGGTTACGCATCGTGGAGTCCAAGTTTCCCCTCCTCACGGGAGACTGTCCTGATGACACCAAGGCTCGCTTCGCCGCGCAGCAGCTTCGCGGACCTGCTCGGACTTGGTCGGACCATTTCTGCGCCATGCTACCTACTGGCCATTAAATTTCTTGGGAGGAGTTCAAGACTGCATTTAGAGGACACCACATTCCAGCTGGGATTCTTGACCGCAAGCTGAATGAATTCCTGGCACTCAATCATGGAACCCGCACGGTATTGCAGTATGCCGCCTTCAACGACCTGTGCCAGTACGCAGGGTATCATGCTGATTCTGATGAGAAGAAGAGAGACCGTTTCTGCATGGGTCTCAACACCAAGTTGCATGAGCGTCTCAACACTGTTTGGGCTGATAGCTTCAATGAGTTGGTCAACCTAGCCATCTCACGGGAAAACTGTATTATAGCTCACCGAGCAGAGAAGAAGAGAAAGGCGCCAATGTCAGCACCCTCCGCTCAACCTCAGAGGTTCAGGATTGTTTCCCACAATCAGAGCAGAGGATTTTAGCAGCAGGCAGGCAGATGGGTGATCAGGCCACCTCAACAGCAGCAGCCAACACCCAACCATTTTCCAGCTCCCGCTCCAAGGAACAATCAACCTCCGCAGCAGCAGTTCCGTCAGGGAAATGGGAACAAGTGCTTCACTTGTGGCAATGTGGGCCACTATGCCAAGAATTGCCCAAGAAATCAGCAGAGGCAGATGCTAACACCAAATCAAGATAGGGGAAGAAAGCAGAAGGTGCAAGTCAGGCAAGGGAAGCTCAACTTCACTACTTTGGAGGAGTTACCTAAGGGAGCCCCCATCATGATTGGTATCTTTTCAGTTTTTAATCAACCTGCATTGATTCTGTTTGATTCTGGTGCATCTCATAGTTTCATTAGCCAGAAGTTCAGTGCTAAATGTTAACTGCCTTTCTATCATGCAAAAGGGTCTTTCATGATAGCAACACTTGGGGGTAAAATTGCAACCAACCAATTAAACCGAAATGTGCCTATCACGCTGGGAAGTAGAATCTTCAAAACCACACTCCTGATTTTGGGATTAGAGGGTATGGACATCATTCTCGGAGCCAACTGGATGACTCAACACCGAGTGGTGTTGGATGTAGCTGCCAGAGCTCTAAAGATCCATTCTCCTACCTTTAAAGACCTTCTGTTGTATTTACCCAGCCAAGATTCTACTCGACCATGTGCTTTTGCTATGACAGAGTAGCCCTTAAAGAAGATTCCAGTGGTCTGTGGGTATGCAGATGTTTTTCCTGATGAATTGCCAGGAATGCCACCAGACCGAGATATTGAATTTGCCATCGAGTTGCAACCGGGAACGACACCTATTTCCAAGAGGCCTTACTGGATGCCACCCGCTGAACTGGCTGAATTGAAGAAGCAACTGTAAGAATTGTTAGACAAGGGTTTCATCTGCCCAAGTACTTTGCCTTAGGGATGTCCAGCCTTGTTTGTGAAGAAGAAGGATGAAAACCTAAGGCTGTGCATAGATTACCGCCCTTTAATGCGGTGACTATCAAGAACAAGTATCCTTTGCCTCGTATTGATGTTCTTTTCAATCAATTGGTCGGGGCCAAAGTGTTTTCCAAGATAGACCTTCGCTCCGGCTATCATCAGATCAAGATACGAGCAAGTGATATTCCAAAGACTGCTTTCTCAACCAGATATGGGCTATATGAATAATTGGTGATGTCATTTGGACTGACTAATGCGCCAGCATACTTCATGTATCTAATGAACTCTATCTTCATGCCTAAATTGGACAAGTTCGTGGTGGTTTTCATCGATGATATCTTGGTGTACTCAAAGAACGAAGAAGACCATGCCGGTCATTTGCATGTAGTGCTTCAACGACTGCGAGAGCACCATCTTTACGCCAAATTGTCAAAATGTGATTTTTGGCTAAAGGAAATCAAATTCTTAGGTCACACTATCTCTCAGGCAGGCATAGTTGTAGATCCTAATAAGGTGCAAGAGGTGATGAACTGGAAGTCGCTAACAACTGTCCGTCAGATTCAAAGTTTTCTGAGATTGGCTGGTTATTATCGAAGATTCATTCCAGACTTCTCTTGAATTGCGAAGCCCATGACTGAATTATTGAAGAAAGGAGCCACGTTTGATTGGGGTCAGAATTGCGAAGATGCCTTCCACACATTGAGGCAACATCTGACCACAGCACCGGTGTTAGCGCAACCCGACAGCGGCAAGCCATTTGATGTGTACTGTGATGCCTCTGGCACTGGACTGGGTTGTGTTTTGATGCAAGACAACCGAGTCATTGCCTATGCGTCAAGAGCACTCAGGCCTCATGAGCAAAATTATCCCACTCATGACTTGGAGTTAGCAGCCGTGGTTCATGCATTGAAGATGTGGAAACACTATTTAATGGTAACCCACTGCAACATCTTCATAGATCATAAGAGCCTCAAGTATATCTTTACTCAGGCTGATCTCAACATGAGGCAGAGAAGATGGCTAGAGCTAATCAAGGACTATGACCTGGAGGTACACTATCACCTAGGGAAAGCCAATGTGGTAGCTGATGCCATGAGTTGGAAATCGCAATGCAACTGCGTTATGATGGATTCTCGTATCAACACCCTGTGTGATGAGTTGAACAAAATGGAGATTGAAGTGATTCCTTCTAGTGCTTTGTCTCACCTTTTCGTTGAGCCAACTTTGCGAGACCAGATAATCATGGCCCAACTCAGTGACAAGGGAGTGCAAATCATTAAAGAGAACCTCCATCTGAAGACAGAGAAGTACAAGTGTTTCCGCCAAGATGGGAAGGGTATATTGTGGTTTGAAAGCAGATTGGTGGTTCATAAAAATAAGGATCTCAAGAAGAAAATCTTGGATGAAGCTCATCTCTCCAAATTCTCCATGCATCCAGGAAGCACCAAAATGTACCATGATCTGAAGCCCTTGTATTGGTGGACCAGAATGAAGAGGGAGATAGCCCAATATGTATCAGAATGTGACACATGTCAGAGGATAAAGGCAAGCCACTTAAAATTAGCTGGTGCCTTGCAACCCCTATCAGTACCTTCATGGAAATGGGATGACATCAGCATGGATTTTATTGTGGGTCTACCCAACACCTCTCGTCATCATGATTCAATTTGGGTCATTGTGGACCGATTGACAAAAGTGGCACATTTTCATCCAGTTCACACCATTGATAAGGCTCAGAAGTATGCAGAGTTGTACATTGACCGAATCGTGTGTTTGCATGGATTACCCCGGACCATTGTCTCTAACCGAGGAGCCCAATTTGTTGCCAGATTTTGGGAACAATTGCAAGAGTCTTTGGGAACCAAGCTAATAAGAAGTTCAGCTTACCACCCGCAGACTGATGGTCAGACCGAAAGGGTAAATCAAATTCTTGAAAATATGCTGAGGGCTTGTGCAATCGATTGCGGCAAGAACTGGGATAAGTACCACTCCTTAGCAGTGTTTGTTTATAACAATAGTTATCAATCTAGCCTAAAGATGTCACCTTTCGAAGCCCTATATGGAAGAAGGTGTCGAACACCCCTCAATTGGTCTCAGCCTGGAGAAAGAGAAATTTTTGGACCTGACTTAGTGACTGAAGCCGAATGGAAAGTCAAGCTAATCAGGAAGAATCTAGAGGCTGCTTAGGCCAGGTAGAAGAGTTGCCATGATAAGAGAAGAAAACCTCTCCAGTTTGAAGTGGGAGATTTCGTATATTTGAAGGTATCACCCACCAAAGGAGTGCAAAGGTTTGGGATCAAAGGCAAGCTAGCCCCTCGCTACATTGGACCTTATGAGATCGTGGAGACATGTGGACCCGTGGCATACAAATTGAAGTTACCTCCAAAAATGTCTGCCATCCACAATGTATTCCATGTATCCCAACTAAAGAAATGTGTTCGACTGCCGACTGAGATCATAGCAGACCCAGAATTGGAGATAGAGCCAGATCTATCATACCAAGAGTACCCTTCCAAGGTTCTAGATTGCAAAGGAAGATCAACTAGGGCTAAATCGATCAAGATGTATAAGATCCAATCGAGTAATCACTTAGAAGAAGAGGCTACTTGGGAGACCGAGGAATTTCTACGTTCGAACTTCCCCAATTGTCTTCCTGAGGGAATCGATACATAACCATGCCCAACCCCTCCCCCTACCCTTTGAATTTAAAAATACATAAAAAGAGTTAATTGTAAGACTAAAACTAAGAGGACTTCCTTCTGAAGTTGCAAAGAAGATGACATTCGAAGAGCAGTTTACCAAGAAGAACCTTAATAAACAAACCACCAAAATTCAAGCAAGCCTTAACCTTCGCTTCACCCCGGAGGACTCCTACCCGAACCTCGGGAGGAGATTCCTTTAAGGGGGAAAGGCTGTAACACCCCAGTGTTACCTAGGGTTTGCCCCAGTGCCCCAACTTGTGACCATTATCATATGTGACTTTAATTAAGAAAGAGACATCATACTTAAGGAACTAAAACCTAAGTTAAATCTCTTTCATCTCATAAACCTACTCTAAACATATCATACACCTCAGGAGAGAAAAACAGCTATAAACCCTAACACCTTCCAAATGGGCCATTTAAGCACATAGAGAGAATTTGAGAAAAGACTTGGGAAACATGTAAAATTTTGACATGAACCAATTAACAAAGTTTAAGTGCACTAAATAACCTACAAGATATAGTAAGGAAGATTGGTCATTTGAATTTTCCAAAATCCCCAAATCAACCCATGAACTAATGCCCTATGGGAAAATTAAGAAATTCACAAATCTGAATTTCAGCCCCTTTCCAAAGATCTTCTATGTTCTCTGTTTTTCAAAACTTGAATCAAATAAGTCCAAATATAAAAATAATGCCAAACTACTTGGAACACACCCTGGAAAATTTGGGAGCAAGACTCGGCCATTTGACATGATCTTGGCAGGGATTTGCCTCGGAACTCGGCCTTGTGACACTGCCACATTGACGAGGCGACAGCTCCCTGCCCTTGACCCGAAATCGCTCGGCTCCACGCGCAAATGATAGAGCGTAGTCGGGAGAACAAATCTTACACAGCGATCTTGCCCAAATTCACAAAGATCTGCGCCCTATCGGTGTTAGAACTCAGGCAGAAACAATGGCGCCACGTGTTCGATCGCGGCTGACACGCCCGATTCACGCCAGTTCGCGCACCCGCGCCCAACCGTGCACGCCCGTGCGCCCACGCCGGTCCACGCCCGCCCGTGCACCGCACTAAGTCTATAAGAGCAGGGAAGCCTCAGCCATACTCCCTCCGCGCCTCACTTAACTTCGCAAGCCCAATACTTAGCTCTAACGAGCTCTGCGCCGCCCGCCAAGCAACCTGAGCGCTCGACCGCCGTGGCCAGGCCACTCCCGGCCATCCCCACTCAATCCCGTGCCTCGGTTAGCTTCCCTAGAGCCCCGTAGAGCTCCCCGAAGCAAGAAACCGGGTGCTACTTCACCGGAGAAGCCGTTCCACCCTCGCCGGAGTTGTTCTCCCCGCCGGCGCGCGTGGCCACGACTAACCAGTAAGCCATAATCCAATTGCTCGCGCCTATGTCTTCCCTAGCACCTAGCGAAGCTCACTGACCAGTTTAATTGAACTTTACCGCCCTGGATAGGCTGGAGTCCTCGCCGCCAACGAGCTCGCCCGCCTGCGCACGTGAACCGGCCTACTCCGACCATCCCTGGAGACGATCCGCACATCGGCGTGACCGTAAAGACCTCCCCTACACCCTCGGCCCCGCCGCCGGTAAGGCCCCCGCCCTTTTCCTCCGCCGCGGTTACTGTTTCAATAGGAGAAGGACTACGGGTTTAATTTAGAGTCATTCCAGGGGGGGTTTCTGCGTAGTCAGAGACTCCTGTGAATAGTGCTTTGAGGGCACGGTTTAAATGACTTAGTTAGAAACAAGCCCAGGGACCCTGATGCAAGTTGGTTTTCCATTTAATCATTCTGAATATTCTTTTTAATGAACAAACACTTAGGAAATTCATAATTTGAGGAATATTTAACCAAATTTAGTCAAACCAATTTTGCTGGATTCAGAATTATGATAAACTATTAAATAAAAATGTTGAACCTTATGGTTTCTGTATTGATTTTTAGAGTTTGGAATTAAATAAGGAAACTACCCAAACCTTATTAAAATAAAGAAAAATAGCTATGCTTCTCAGCTTCTGTGCTAGACTTAAGAAAAATTGTAGAAATCCAAACCTAACTTAGGCACTGTTTAAAAATATTAAGCACCCCAGTATACAAGATTACCATAGGGTTATCTATTAAACACTACATCTGCCCAAAACTTAGTAAATTAAGAAAGGAAATAAAAATTAATGAACAGAGGATGAATATATTTTTCTAGTCCACTTAGGTAATGAGGAACCTAGGAAAAATACGGAGAACCCTAGTACAAGACTAATCCAGGGTTAAATAAATTATTAGGCAGCAAGGAACCAAGGAAAACCATAATTAAAAATATAAGGATCATTTCAAAATTGATAAGAAAAATTCAGAGAACTCCTAACCAATAGAATACCACTGCAAAAATAATCAACACCCCAACCCCTCACAATAAGTGGGCTAAACAATTCAAATATGGCTTTGGCCCATATTCTAATTAAATCCTAAGAAAGTCTAAAATTATGGAACAATGGGCAAATGAATTTTTACCAAATTATTGATAAAGTAGACCACCAGGGCAAATGAAAACCTATTCAAAAACTACAAAATAACACCCATGCCCCCTACCTCATGAAAAAAGCCATTTAATACAAGAAATTCTACCACCCTTTCCCTTTAGCAAAAAGTTGCCAAATTCTATAATGATTGCTCTTGCGCAAAGAAGAAGATAGGAAAATTTAGAAATTTTTTGTTTGATATTTTTCAAGTATAGTGGTAGTAGAAAGCACCCCATTGGCCAAAAACTTTAGAAAATCATAGTAAAATAACTAATAAGTATTAGTGGCTGAAATTTGGTACAAAGTCATGTTATTACACCTAAATGCCAGCAAAGATAAGCCTTAGAGAATAAATGTCACACCCGGTTTTGGAAGGCAAACCGAATGCGAACTATGTACGTGCCAGGATCAGAACTCACGTACACAGCGATTACATAAATGAACATCATCGCACAATGCTCGAATAATAACATAAAAGAGTATTAACTTATTACATCACAGAGTCAGAGACATCCACATAGTCATCAACTTAACTTGATAAATCAAAGTGCTAAGCTAAACGCAGTAAAGATAAGGCCTTCACAGGCAGCTGACTGGGGGTTGCCGCCCACCCACACCTAAAACTCATCGTAGTCTTGGAACTCCTGGAAGTCTCCTTCCACGGCTTCGTCTTCTCCTGAGCAGTGGTTACAATGTGGACAACCTGGTGTTTGTGGTAAAGCAAGGATGAGTACACATCAACGTACTCAGCAAATGCCCCGTTTGGCTGAAGTGGACTAGCTTTATGTAGGGTTAGGCTCAAGCAGTTGCTTTTAGTTGGTCAAGTATTCATTGTTAGTAGAAGCCAGATTTTATCACCAAGCCCAAGTTATAATCCCAAAAAGTACCTCCTCAGAGAGGAAATACTAGAATGCATAATTAAAGTCACCATCGTTAACCCTCATCATTAAAGTCATCATCTGAGGTGTATCCGGAGTATCTCTAATCAAAGAGGATCCCAAGGCTGCTCTTAACCGTGAGCACGGCTGATATATCAGTTTCACTACCCTCTGCAGAGGTCGCACACTTTACCCATGAGTCATGATTCCCTTTCTACCCGGGGAGAGCTAATCCCCATTGACCACTACCTAGGTGGTCCGGCAGGGTATCACTACGTAGCTTTTACAAAGATTCCCTAGAGATCATAGCCGCCCATTAGGTTTCTCCAGTTTGATAAACACAGTACCCCTCCCCGCAGGAGAGTGACTAACAAAAAGCAAAACGAAAGAACCTCGGCAATCAGCCTCGGCAGAGCAAGCACTGTGCCTGGACCCCATTGACGGCACGACGGCGAAGCAACTACACCTCTAGTTCCTCTAATTAATTAGCTAAGGGCATCCCATTTCACCCTCATGGTTGCACGGTTATCCCGGGTGGTCTCTCAACGAACAGGTCCTTACGGAGAGGTACTCAGGAAATAGCCTGAGCCCCCTAGAGTATCACAAGATCATCAATATCATCAGGATAACAGTATCGTATCATAAATAGTCACATCATGTTCATTGATTAAGTTAAGGCAATAGCAAAATGCTAACCCTAATAACCCAAAAGGTCATCAAGGATAAGGTAAAGTGTAAAGCTAGTCAATCCTTAGGTTTCAATTAAGTAATGCGGGATAGTGAATTATAAGTGAATAGGACATAATGGGTCAGAGGACACTTGCCTTCACCAAACTGCTGATCAGGGACTTCTTCTGCAACTTCCTCGGGAAACACAGACTGCTCGTTGTCTACGTAAAGTAATCATTCATTCTATGCACTTGGGAAATGACAAACAAAAGCAATATACCAAACATATGCAGTAGAGAGATCACAAGTTCACAATAGAAAAGGATTGGCAATCTGGTGCTCCCTAGGTCTAGGGTAGGTGATTATACAAAGTGATTCATTATCCACTAACCAGGTCTAAGTCAGTGGTGGGGTTAAATCATTACATGGTGTTAAGTCCATAAACTTAGGTGCTCCAACTCTTATTAAAGTCTATTATCTTTACTTTATCTCAAATAGGGTTCCAATAACATTACTTTTACACTAATGCTCAACTATTAATTGGAACATAAAAACAGCAGGGAAACATTGCTTAAATAGATAGATAAGAATATTATGAACATTTTGCAATTTGAAGCACCTAATTTGGAGTTCATATGACCAAGTTATGAATTTTACAAGATTAAGGATTAAAAAAATACTCTTTAAATACTTAATCTGGATTAAATAAAGGTCCGAGGACCTAACTGCGAAGTTCCAGGGACGGCGGGTTAATTTGCAGAAAACCGGGGGTCTCTTTAAGAAGTTGCGCGGGCAAAGGGGTATCGGGCTCCTACGGCCGTTGGATCTCGGATCAACGCCCGAGATTAGATCTGCGGGCGGGCGCGCGAGCGCGCGGCGGCAGGAGCGGCTGACAGGCGGGGCCGGGCGGGCAGCGCGGGCGCGTGAGCGGCTGACAGGCGGGGCCCGGTTGACAGGAAGGCGGGGTGCGGGGGGAAACGGCCCTGGGCCGTCGGATCTCAGGCGGACGGCTAGGGTTGGGCTCGGGCTATTTGAAACAGGGTCGTTCGATCTAAGATGGACGGCGGAGATCTGGCGGTTGGCTTCTGTTTCCTTCTCCAGCCAGCAGAGGCGGCGGCGGACGCACCTGCGGTTGGGGAGCTCGCCGGAGACAAGGGGCGCGGGGGCTCTGTGGGTCCTTAGGGCGACCGGGGTGGCCGGGGAGGTTGGGGAAGGCGCGGGGAACCTTCTGGTGGGGGCTAGGTCGGGACAGGGGCATCGGAGGGGGGCGGTCCATGGCGAAGTGGCTCGGCGGCGGCGCTAATCGACTCCGGCGAGGAATTAAGCGCAGCAGGGTGCAACAGAGGGGAAGAGAGAGGGCAGAGGAGGTTCCTTACCTCAAGGCGAACCCCGGGGACTCCTCGGTGGCGGCGAAGGCGCGACGACGGCCCGGGTCGACGGTGGCGGACCACGGTGACTGCGCAGAGGACGGCGGTTGAGAGCGGGTAGAGGAAATTAGGGAGGGAGCGGGGAAATTGGGGCGTGTCCCAGGTTGCGGACGTCGAGGCGAAGCTCACCGTGGCAGAGGGCACGGTGGGGCTCCAGCGTCGACGGAAAAATGGGCTCGGGACAGCGGCGGCGCTTTGGCGTGCACGTAGCGTGGTTGAGGTGGAAGGGGGGTCTCTAGGTGCGCAAATGAGGGAGGGAGAGAGGGTGGGCTAGGCTCCGGGCTCAAGTGGCCGAGGGCGAGGGGGTTGCGAGCTTCACGCGCGACGTGGGCGCGGAGACCGCGGCACGCGCAGCTCGGGGCGGCGGTTACACGGAGACGAGGGAGCTGACAGCCCGGGCCCACGAGCAGAGAGAGCGGGGAAGCGGGCGCGGATGCGGGGAAGGCGGCCGCGCTGACGAGCGGGCCCGCCAGGGCAGAGAGAGGAGGGGGGAGAAGGCGCGCGCGCGGGGTGGGCCGGCTGGGCCGAAAGGCTGAGGGGGGGCAGGGGTATGGGCTTCTTTCCTTTTTCTTTTATTCCAGCAATTGTTTTCCCTTTTCTTTTTATTTACTCTATTTGATTCAATTCTAAATATGCCACAAATTCAAATTAGCCCTTCCAAGTATTATGCACCAAACAAAAGTGAAACTTAGGGTTTAACATGATGCCACAATTCATACTTCCTTGGAGTTTAGTCTAATAGACTATAATTACACAAAGAAAATAGCCACTCTTCTTCTATAGAAAAGGGAAAGAGGAGATTGGGAAGGGTGTGAAAAGAGGAGCAACACCTGAATTTGTGAATATGAGCAAAGAAATTTTACACCCCCAAATTCAGGGTGTTACAATAAACTACTGTTAAAAGAGAGTTGTAGTTCAAAGCACCCCCTCTGCCCAAAAATTTGATAATTTTTTACAGAGAGAACCCCTACTTTCTAAGCCCCAATTTTTGAGACAGAGAGTTATACACCAGTGAGGAGCCACTGTAATTTTTGAAGAATTTTTAGAAATTTCTAAAACTAGCTTGTAGTTCAAACCCACCTTAAGGGCATAAAAGAAAAAGGAAAGGAAGAGATAAATTAGAAAGATTAATGAATCTCACCCCAATAAATACAGCTAGGAATCTTGTTAAAATATCACTAAAACATAAGAAGGAAAATCAGTGGAACACTAAAAATAGTCGAACCATTCAGTAATCAAACTTGACCCTAATTTACCAAGTATACCATAGAAATCTCTAGTAGCAAGATTAAGCTCTACCTTATTTATTTAATCATTCACCATACAATTTTAGTTGCTAAATTGCATAACATGCCATACATATATCTTATTCATTGCATTCATTAGATTGCAACCTCGCTGACGGAGAGTACATGCTCATTCCTGAGAAAGAGCTATCCACGAGGAAGATCAGGAGCCAGCTCCCGAGCCTGCCATCGAGGATCTCCCCGCAGCCCCAGCAATTGAAGGCAAGCCCAGGTTTTATGCATAACCAATTTCTTTATGCTATTTTACTGCACTTAATGTTTGTAGGCTTGTAATTTGCACTTAAGTGTAGGAGTTGCTTAAAACCCTTAGTTGCATGAATTCAGGATTCCTTTTTGAGATAGATACTAGTATGCTAGGTTGAGTAGCTGCTTTGCTAATTAGGACCTCGATAGAAGTCGAGTGATTTTTCTAGCACTCGCGAGAGGTCAGGAGTCGATTGTATTCATCTTGACAACAGGATCTATGATGGTCTATGGATTTGGATCCAGGGTGGATGCCTTGTCCATGAGACGGGAAAAGGAATTAAGGATTACTGTTTGGATACCTAAGTCAAGCGTTTGAACGTACTAAACACATGTTGGAAAATATGGTAACCGGTAAACCTAGTACCTGAGTGAAGCCGGGCGCGGACTTTTCTCCTCACTTGTCCTGAGACTGGGTCTTCCATGCTAGCTATGGTGGGTACAAGTGCGGTCACTGCACGACGGCAGCCGGGGTCAGTGGAGCATTGTATGCCAAGGCGGTGAGCCCTTGCCGCAAACGGGGAATCGATGGGGACAGTTGACGTGTGTGGGGACGGAGTGCCCCTACATGTCGTGTGTTTAGGTTTACCTTGCAAGGTTTAAAAACTCGATTTGAATCGTCTGCTTTTCGCAGCTAATGAGACTGCTTGACCCCTTGTACTACATTGAGTAAGAAGTGAAATGAGGTTTTACTTGAGATAACATATTGATTGTATTAAATGATTGCTACCATATATGCTTAGAAGGAGCAAACTTAGCTAAAATCAATGATACTAGAATTGGAAAAGCTAAAATTGATTTTTAGACTCAGCTAGTGCTTTTGGCAAACCAAACCCCTCAGCCAAATAGTTGCATGGTCTAGAGGTAGAGGAGTAGATTCCTCACACCGGGTAAGTCTAGCTGAGTATTAGTATACTCAGCCTTGCTGGTGGCATAAATTTTTTGTAGGTACGCATCAGGATATGGTTGATGGTGTAACTTGGTCTACCACCCTGCCACTGGGTTGGACGGTCGAGTGGGATGCTGCTCTAGCAGGAGAGGAGCAGGAGGAGTAGTGGGCTAGGCCTTGCCCTATTCCTCACCTTTCGACGATACCGATTATCCGCTGTAGTTTATCTTATGAACTTATTTCAGTTGACTTGTAATAACTACAGTACTTTAATTTGAGGTTTCCTGCTTTATTGTATATCCTCTGTGACTCACCTTCGAGTGAGTTAGTGGTATTTGATCCTGGATAAGTGGCTTTATCAGACTAGATCTGAGGGACTGACGGGTTATTCTTCAGACAAAGAAGTTACTCAGTTAGATCAGTGGCTTTACTCAGTGGCTTTATCAGACTAGATCTGTCAGTTGCTCCTCAGTTCCTCAGTGGCTGAGCCGAAGAGGAAAAGATTAGCTAGTCCCTAATGACTTTTGTCATAGTTATGAACAAATGTTAAGGTCATAAATGTACTTTTACCCGGGCTACGTCTCGTGCCTATAAATAGGTGAACAGTACCACCATACTGTTCACGCTGAATTGTAATTACTTTTGCGTCAACACCTTCAAACAAGACGAAGGTATCAGTGTAATATAAATTCTATTAATGTTCATGTGTATATCATAAAGTACATATATGAACGAATGAATGTATTACATATGTTATCTATATAGATTCTTATTCTCATAAATCATGAAGGTGTGTCCTTCATGACCTTCGTCTGAAGATCATTATATCCAAGGGAGATAATGCTTCGGAGTATGAAGGTCCTTAATCTTTAACAATTGTGTTGCCTTGTTCTTGATTCACAACATTTGAGAACAAGTGCACAACAATCTCGATGGCTGTGATCCTAGCCGCTGGTGGGTGATCTAAGGGTTGAGGTTAGATCACCGCGTAGATGTATTGCGGACTATACGATTTAGATCTGAGGGCTGGTATCGCGTACCGGTTGACTTGGTTATGAGATCTAATCTCGTCCATGGAGTTCCGATCAGGCGGCTCCCATCCGCCGGTACCCCTTCGGTGCGGGCAAACATGTAAAAGGGACCCAGAACAATTGGCTAATTAACCCGCAGTCCTGGTCATTTATAAGATCCTTATGGCGAGGCCCTAAATTTTGTAGAGTAACCCCTGTAAGATTCTAGAATAATGTGCGCAGTTCATTTAATAAATAAAATCGAATAAAAGGATATAGGAAATGATTTCCAATGTAGAAATAACTATAGAATCTTGTTTAATTCATAGGAAATTCATTTTTAATCCTTTTTAATCCATTCCAGTTGAATTAATTTCGTATTAATATTGTTTATCACCTGGTAACTCCGTTTTATCATGAAATATCAATTAAAATTATCCACATAGCTTATTCCATACCAAACACTTAAAACTTCGAAAAATCATAACTCTTTAACTGTAACGCCGAATTTAGTGATTCTCAAGCCTACGATCTCGTTACGATGCGTAGAATATTATTATGCAGTATGTTCTCATGTTTGGTGTGATGTTAATTTTTACTGTACCATGTTTGTTTGTATTGTTGTGAATAGACAGGAAAGCAACTGAGGACCTAGGTGCTTAGTAGGTGGAAAATACTGAGCAGGAGCTCATTGAAGGCAAGTTGTGCCCTTGACCACTTTTATTTACCCAATAATGTTGTCGGGGACCATAATTAGGGGTACCCTCAAGGCTCCTAAATCTCAGCTGGTAACCCCCATCAGCACAAAGCTGCAAAGGCCTGATGGGTGCGATTAAGTCAAGGATCGGTCCATTCAAGGGACGCGATCACGCCTCGCCCGAGCCCAGCCTCGGGCAAGGGCAGCCGACCCCAGAGGACCTACGTCTCGCCCGAGGACCCCCTCCAGCAACGGACACACCTTCGGCTCGCCCGAGGCCCAGTCTTCACCAAGAAGCAACCTTGGCCATATCGCCACGCCAACCGACCAAATCGCAGGGGCATTTAATGCAAAGGTGGCCTGACACCTTTATCCTGACGCACGCCCTCGAGTCGACAGAGCCGAAGTGACCGCAGTCACTTCGCCGCTCCACTGACCGGTCTGACAAGAGGACAACGCCGCCTGCACCGCTCCGACTGCTGAGCCACTCGACAGAGTGAGGTTGACAGCAGCCAAGTCCGGTCTCAGGCGTCATAGGAAACTCCGCTTCGCCCGACCCCAGGGCTCGGACTTGGGCTCAGCCCCGGAAGACGGCGAACTCCGCTCCGCCCGACCCCAGGGCTCTGACTTGGGCTCAGCCCGGAAGACGGCGAACTCCGCTCCGCCCGACCCCAGGGCTCGGACTCGGGCTCAGCCCCGGAAGACGACGAACTCCGCTTCGCCCGACCCTAGAGCTCGGACTCGGGCTCAGCCCCAAAGGACGACGAACTCCGCTTCGCCCGACCCCAGGGCTCGGACTCAACCCTAGTCTCAGCCGATGGTCTCCGCCTCGTCCGACCCGGGGGCTCGGACTCGACCTCGACCTCAGAGGAGCCTCCACCTCGCCCAACCTAGGGCACGGACCGACCACGTCAACAGGAAGCGCCATCATTACCCTACCCCGAGCTGACTCAGGCTACGGGGAACAAGACCGGTGTCCCATCTGGCTCGCTCTACTATATGAGTAATGATGGCGCCCCGCATGCCCTGTGACGACGGGGGCTCTCATCCTCTTTACGGAAGCAAGAGGACGTCAACAAGGACGCGACAGCCCCGACAGCTGTCCTTCCACCAGGCTCCAGCGCTCCTCCGATGGCCACGACACCACGCGAACTGGGTGCCCAGACCTCTCCGGCTGCCACGATGGCATGTACTTAGGGCGCTAGCTCTCCCCCGCTAGATACGTTAGCGCATTGCTGCCCTCCCCATTGTACACCTGGATCCTCTCCTTACGCCTATAAAAGGGAGGACCAGGGCCCTCTTACAGAAGGTTGGCCACGCGGGGAAGGACGGGACGGTGCTCGCGCAAGGCCGCTCGCTCCCTCCCGCGTGGACGCTTGTAACCCCCTACTGCAAGCGCACCCGACCTAGGCGCGGGGCTAACACGAAGGCCGCGGGTTCCACACTCCCACGCCTGTCTCCCTCCGGCCGCTTCTCCCCCTTCGTGTTCCGCCTCGCGCCGACCCATCTGGGCTGGGGCACACGGCGACGATTTACTCGTCGGTCCAGGGACCCCCAGGTTTCGAAACACCGACAGTTGGCGCGCCAGGTAGGGGCCTTCTGCGTGTTGACGAATAGCTTCCCGTCAAGCTCCAGATGGGCAGTCTCCAGCAACCTCTCCAACCTGGGACGGTGCTCCGTTTCGGGAGTCTTGAGTTCATGTCCTTCGACGGTAGCTACGACATGATACTCCTCCCCCCGCCGCGCGACAGCGACAATGGTGGTCGACAACCCGCTCGCCGGCGGGGAAATCGACGACGCCTTCCCCACGTGGTGGAAGGACGACATTCGGGCTTGTCCCGTCCCCTCCCCCGCCGACGGAGGAGGAGGCGGGGCAACCAAGGGCAAGCGGGAGGTGGCACCTCGTTGGTTGTCGAGCGAGTCGACGGCGCCAGCTCCCCAACGGAGAGCGCGTCGGGCATCGGCCTTGCGTCTGAGACGAAGACGAGCGCCATCTCCCCACAACACACCAACCTCAAGCAAACGGACGACGCCAGCACGCTCGCGAAGGACTTGCTGGGCGTCACCCTCGTACCTGAGACGACGGTGTAGTCAGTCCCTGACGCGACTTCGTCACCGCCCATCGACCAAAAGGTACCGACCGATTCCCATCTCGCGTCTTTTGGATTCGGCCTCGACCCGCCAAGCGACTCCGCTTCGGTGGACACTCTCATAGAGGCGAGTGCAAACCCTCTGGGGTATCGTGTGCGGTCACCCTGGGACTAGCTGACGGCCGCCTCGACCTACGGGCCCTCGGGGTCCGAGGAAGATGGCGAGCCCGACCTCTGTTGGGATTTCTCCGGAGTTGGTAACCCCAATGCCATGTGGGACTTCATGACTGCATGCAACTACTGCCTTTCCGACTGTTCCGACGGTAGCCGCAGCCTCGACGACGAGGACTGCGGCCCAAGTCGCGAATGTTTCCACGTCGATCTAGGAGGTCCCGGCGAAGGCAACCATCTTGGTATGCCGGAGAGCGGTGATCCCCCTAGGCCCGTGCCTCGCTTTGACATCCTTCGGGAGCTAGCTGTGGTCCCTGTCCCGGCGGGGGCTCTTGACCCACAGCTCGAGCAAATCCGCGAGATGCAGGCCAGGCTTGACGAGGAGCAGGAACGCTTGTGCTGATCCACCGGGACATTGGGCAGGAATGGGCGGACCAACCTCCGGCCGGAGAAGCGCGTCATCTCCCCTAGGGCATCCAGCACCGCATCACCGATGATGTCAGGGTAAGGCCGCCACCGAATTCCAGTGGAGTCGGCCAGAACCTAGCTGTAGCGGCAATGCTTCTCTACACGATGCCGGAGCCATCAACCACCGAGGGGCGGCGAATCCAGGGAGAGCTCAAGAATCTCCTGGAGGACGCCGCGGTCCGACGGGCCGAAAGCTCCGCCTCCCGAAGGCAGGGGTACCCCTTGGAGCATCACGCCGCGACTTCCCAATTCATGCGGGAAGCCTCGGTCCACACCGGGCGCACGCGCAACACAGTGCTTGCGGCCCCGGGTCGCCTCGGCAACGAGCACCATCATCACGGCCGTCGGGCCCACCTCGACGAGAGGGTGCGTCGAGGCTACCACACCAGGCGTGGGGGACGCTACGACAGTGGGGAGGATCGGAGTCCTTCGCCCGAACCACCCGGTCCGCAGGCTTTCAGCCGTGCCATACGACGGGCGCCGTTCCCGACCCGGTTCCGAACCTCGACTACTATCACAAAGTACTCGGGGGAGACGAGACCGGAACTGTGGCTCGCGGACTATCGGCTGGCCTGCCAACTGGGTGGAACGAATGATGATAATCTCATCATCCACAACCTCCCCCTGTTTCTCTCTGACACCGCTCGAGCCTGGCTGGAGCACCTACCTCCGGGGCAGATCTCCAACTGGGACGACCTGGTCCAAGCCTTTGCCGGCAATTTCCAAGGCACGTACGTGCGCCCTGGAAACTCCTGGGGTCTCCAAAGCTGCCGCCAGCAGCCGGGAGAGTCTCTCCGGGACTACATCCGGCGATTCTCGAAGCAGCGCACCGAGCTGCCCAACATCACCGATTCGGATGTCATCGGCGCGTTCCTCGCCGGCACCACCTGTCGCGACCTGGTGAGCAAGCTGGGTCGCAAGACCCCCACCAGGGCGAGCGAGCTGATGGACATCGCCACCAAGTTCGCCTCTGGCCAGGAGGCGGTTGAGGCCATCTTCCGGAAGGACAAGCAGCCCCAGGGCCGCCCACCGGAAGAGGTTCCCGAGGCTTCAACTCAGCGCGGCACCAAGAAGAAAGGCGAGAAGAAGTCGCAAGCGAAACACGATGCCGCCGACGCGGACCTTGTCGCCGCCGCCGAGTACAAGAACCCTCGGAAACCTCCTGAAGGTGCCAACCTCTTCGACAAGATGCTCAAGGAGCCGTGCCCTTACCATCAGGGGCCCATCAAGCACACCCTCGAGGAGTGTGCCATGCTTCGACGCCACTTCCACAAGGCCGGGCCACCCGCGGAGGGTGGCAAGGCCCTCGACGACGCTGAGAAGGAAGATCACAAGGCAGGAGAGTTCCCCGAGGTCCACGACTGCTTCATGATCTACGGCGGGCAAGTGGCGAACGCCTCGGCTCGGCACCGCAAGCAAGAGCGTCGGGAGGTCTGCTCGGTAAAGGTGGTGGCGCCAGTCTACCTAGACTGGTCCGACAAGCCCATCACCTTCGACCAGGCCGACCATCCTGACCACGTGCCGAGCCCGGGGAAATACCCGCTCGTTGTCGACCCCATCATCGGCAACGTCAGGCTCACCAAGGTCCTCATGGACGGAGGCAGCAGTCTCAACATCATCTACGCCGAGACCCTCGGGCTCCAGCGGATCGATCTGTCCTCGGTCCGGACGGGCGCTGCGCCTTTCCACGGGATCATCCCCGGGAAGCACGTCCAACCCCTCTGACAACTCGATCTACCCGTCTGCTTTGGGACGCCCTCCAACTTTTGAATGGAGACCCTCACGTTCGAAGTGGTCGGGTTTCGAGGAACCTACCACGCAGTGCTGGGGAGGCCATGCTACGCCAAGTTCATGGCCGTCCCCAACTACACCTACCTCAAGCTCAAGATGCCGGGCCCCAACGGGGTCATCACCGTCGGGCCCACGTACCGACACGCGTACGAATGCGACGTGGAGTGCGTGGAGTACGCCGAGGCCCTCGCCGAGTCCAAGGCCCTCATCGCCGACCTGGAGAGCCTCTCTAGGGAGGCGCCCGACGTAAAGCGCCACGCCGGCAACTTCGAGCCAGCGGAGACGGTCAAGTCCGTCCCTCTCGACCCCTGCAACGACGCCTCCAAGCAGATCCGGATCGGCTCCGAGCTCGACCCCAAATAGGAAGCAGTGCTCGTCGACTTTCTCCGCGCAAACGCCGACGTTTTCGCGTGGAGTCCCTCGGACATGCCTGGCATACCGAGGGAAGTCGCCGAGCTCTCGCTGGATATCCGGGCTGGAGCCCGACCCATGAAGCAGCCTCTGCGCCGATTCGACGAAGAAAAGCGCAGAGCCATAGGCGAGGAGATCCACAAGCTAATGGCGGCAGGGTTCATCAAAGAGGTATTCCATCCCGAATGGCTTGCCAACCCTATGCTTGTGAGAAAGAAAGGGGGAAAATGGCGGATGTGTGTAGACTACACTGGTCTAAACAAAGCATGTCCAAAAGTTCCCTACCCTCTGCCTCACATCGATCAAATCGTGGATTCCACTGCTGGGTGCGAAACCCTGTCTTTCCTCAATGCCTACTCAGGGTATCACCAGATCAGAATGAAAGAGTCCGACCAGCTCGCGACTTCTTTCATCACTCCCTTCGGCATGTACTGCTATGTTACCATGCCGTTCGGCTTGAGGAATGCGGGTGCAACGTACCAGCAATGCATGAACCATGTGTTCGGTGAACACATCGGCCGAACGGTCGAGGCCTATGTCGATGACATCGTAGTCAAGACGAGGAAAGCCTCCGACCTCCTTTCCGACCTTGAAGTGACATTCCGATGTCTCAAGGCGAAAGGCATGAAGCTCAATCCCGAAAAGTGTGTCTTCGGGGTCCCCCGAGGCATGCTCTTGGGGTTCATCGTCTCGGAGCGGGGCATCAAAGCCAACCCAGAGAAGATCGCAGCCATCACCAGCATGGGGCCCATCAAGGACTTGAAAGGCGTACAGAGGGTCATGGGATGCTTCGCGGCTCTGAGCCGTTTCATCTCGCGCCTCTGCGAAAGAGGCCTGCCTCTGTACCGCCTCTTAAGGAAGGCCGAGTGCTTCGCTTGGACCCCTGAGGCCGAGGAAGCCCTCAGGAACCTGAAGGCGCTCCTCACGAACGTGCCCATCTTGGTGCCCCCCGCTGCCGGAGAAGCCCTCTTGATCTACGTCGCCGCGACCACTCAGGTGGTTAGCGCCGCGATTGTGGTTGAGAGACGAGAAGAGGGGCATGCATTGCCTGTCCAGAGGCCAGTCTACTTCATCAGTGAGGTACTGTCCGAGACCAAGATCCGCTACCCACAAATCCAGAAGCTGCTGTACGCGGTGATCCTGACGCGGCGGAAGTTGCGACACTACTTCGAGTCTCATCCGGTGACTGTGGTGTCATCCTTCCCCCTGGGGGAGATCATCCAGTCCCGAGAGGCCTCGGGTAGAATTGCAAACTGGGCGGTGGAGATCATGGGCGAGACGATCTCGTTCGCCCCTCGGAAGGCCATCAAGTCCCAGGTCTTGGCGAACTTCGTGGCTGAATTGGTCGACACCCAGCTCCCGACAGCTCCGATCCAACCGGAGCTCTGGACCATGTTTTTTGACGGGTCGCTGATGAAGATGGGGGGCGGCACGGGCCTGCTCTTCATCTCGCCCCTCGGGAAGCGCCTACGCTACATGCTACGCCTCCACTTCCTGGCGTCCAACAACGTGGCTGAGTACGAGGCTCTGTAAAACGGGTTGTGAATCGCCATCGAGCTAGGGGTCCGACGCCTCGACGCTCGCGGTGACTCGCAGCTCGTCATCGACCAAGTCATGAAGAACTCCCACTGCCGCGACTCGAAGATGAAAGCCTACTGCGATGAGGTTCGGCGCCTGGAAGACAAGTTCTACGGGCTCGAGCTCAACACATCGCCCGATGCTGCAACGAGACTGCGGACGAGCTGGCTAAAATAGCCTCAGGGCGAACAACGGTTCCCCCGGACGTATTCTCCTGAGACCTGCATCGACCCTCCGTCAAGACCGAAGACACGCCCGAACCCGAGAAGGCCTCGGCTCAGTCTGAGGTACCCTCGGCTCAGTCCGAGGTACCCTTGGCACGGTCCGAGGTACCCTCGGCCCCCGAGGGTGAGGCACTGCGCATCGAGGGGGAGCAGAGCGAGGTCACGCCTAATCAAAACTGGCAGACCCCGTACCTGCAATATCTCCACCAAGGAGAGCTACCCCTCGACCAAGCCGAAGCTCGGCGGTTGGCGCGGCGCGCCAAGTCTTTCGTCTTGCTGGGAGATGGGAAGGAGCTCTACCACCGCAGCCCTCATCCTCCAGCGATGCATTTCCATCGCCGAAGGTCAGGAGCTCTTACAGGAGATATACTCGGGGGCTTGCGGCCATCACGCAGCACCTCGAACCCTTGTTGGAAACGCCTTCCGACAAGGTTTCTACTGGCCGACGGCGGTGGCCGACGCCACTAGAATCGTCCGCACCTACGAAGGGTGTCAGTTCTACGCGAGGCAGACCCACCTGCCCGCTCAGGCTCTGCAGACCATACCCATCACCTGGCCGTTTGCTGTGTGGGGTCTAGACCTCGTTGACCCCTTGCAGAAGGCAACCGGGGGCTACACGCACCTGCTGGTCGCCATCGACAAATTCTCCAAGTGGATCGAGGTCCGACCCCTGAACAGCATCAGGTCCGAACAGGCAGTGGCGTTCTTCACCAACATCATCCATCGCTTTGGGGTCCCGAACTCCATCATCACCGACAACGGCACCCAGTTCACCGGCAGAAAGTCCCTGGACTTCTGCGAGGATCACCACATCCGGGTGGACTGGGCCGCCGTGGTCACCCCATGACGAATGGGCAGGTAGAACGTGCCAACGGCATGATTCTGCAAGGACTCAAGACGCGGATCTACAACGACCTCAACAAGTTCGGCAAGCGGTGGATGAAGGAACTCCCCTCGGTGGTTTGGAGTCTGAGGACAACGCCGAGCCGAGCCACGGGCTTCACACCGTTCTTTCTAGTCTATGGGGCCGAGGCCATCTTGCCCACAGACTTAGAATACGGTTCCCCGAGGACGAGGGCCTACGCCGACCAAAGCAATCGAGCCAATCGAGAAGACTCACTAGACCAGCTGGAAGAGGCTCGGGATATGGCCTTACTACACTCGGCGCGGTACCAGCAGTCCCTGCGATGCTACCACGCCCGAGGGATTCGGTCCCGAGACATCCAAGTGGGCGACCTGGTGCTTCGGCTGCGACAAGACGTCCGAGGGCGGCACAAACTCACGCCTCCCTGGGAAGGGCCGTTCGTTGTCGCCAAAATTCGGAAGCCCGGAACATACAAGCTAGCCAACAGTCAAGGCGAGGTCTACAGCAACGCTTGGAACATCCAATAGCTACGTCGCTTCTACCCTTAAGATGCTTTCAAGTTATTCGTATGCCTCACACACAAAGTCTGGTCGTCAAGGAAGGGTCAGCCTTGCCTCGGCAAAGCCCGACCCTCCCTCGGGGGCTAGAAGGGGGTAACCCCCTCTGCGTCGAAATTTTCCTCGAAAAAAAAATCTTTTCTGCCAGAATGCCTTTCATGCTTTTCGACTACTTCGAAAGTGGATCCTGAAAACAACGGAGTACACGTAAGCAGCCAAGGCTGACCGAGCCGAGGGACTCCTACGCCTCCGGGATACGGATACCTCACTCATCACCTTCTGCGATAAGTAACTCGCGCTCGGATAAGTGATTCCGCGGACCGAACAAGTCTTCACGCTCGAAAGCTCCTCTGCCGGAACGGTTTTTCAGGCCTTCTCGACTGCGTCGGTGACAGAACCCTATGGACGAGTAAGAGTGCGCGTAAGCGGTAAGGCCGACCGAGCCGAGGGATTCCTACGCCTCCGGGATACGGATACCTCACTCATCACCTTCCGTGAAAAGCAACTCTCGCCCGCACAAACAATTCTGCTACCAACAAATAAGTCCGGATGCTCAAACAAGAGGAAAAGAAACGCAGCTTTACAACACGACAATGGTGTGTTTGGGCCTCGGCGGCCGCAGAAAACATACACACACTACAAGACAACCCGATCCTGCAGGCTCGGACGTCGACAGTTGAAGGGGGCAGCAGCACCCTCGGCGTCATCTACACCTTCGGCGGGGTCTGACCTAGCCTCGGACGGCGACGCGGTCGAAGGATCTCCACTCTGAAGGACGACATCAGCACCACACCTGGGCCATCGCCGCCAGGGTCTTCTCTAGGAATCCGGCTCGAGCAGACGGCTCGGCCGGCCACCCCGAGGCCTCGGCCAGCTGTCCCCCGAAAACATCAGCCCAGCTTGTGGCCTCGGCAACTCAACTCCGGCGTCGGTCTCGCCAGAGGACGACCCGGCCAGGCTCCGGCCGACCACATCTTCTTTTCGAGCCAACCCTGCCTCTGTCCGTGCTGACACCGCTACCTCCGGCTTCGGCTCATCAAAGAGCGGCCGAGGGTTCCTTTAACTAAGCAAGAGAAGCCTCGGACAGCAAGGCCAATCGAGCTGAGGGACTCCTACGCCTCCGGGATACGGATACCTCACTCGTCACCTTCGCATGAGGCGACTCACGCTTGGTGAAGCGGTTCAGATAACCAACAGGCGAGTCTTAGTGCTCGAAATGAAGAAAAAACACGGCTCCGTGCCAAAGATACATACATGTTCAGGCCTCGACAGCCATAATGAACAGGACACCGGCACTCAAAGTGCCATTACAAACGGAACTCCGGTTCCACCTCCGCAGGTACGAACAACCCCACATGATTGGGGGGCCTGCGGAGCAACAGAAGATCGACGAACGGCTCGTCGTTGCCCGCCCTAGCAGCGCCAACGACGACGACTTCTGCTCCGGAGGGCCGAACAGCAACAGCGATGACCTCAGGGCGGATGCTGCTGCCATGAGGCCCTCGCCCATGCCCCCAACTCGAGAGGCAAGGACGGGCAGAAGGCCGTAGAGTTGGAGGTCAGTCCGTGGGCGGCACCGACTAGCTCGCCGACGGAGGAACCTCTTCCGGCTGCTGTGGCGGAAGGCGGCGCCGGGAGCGGCTCCGAAGCCACTCGGCTCAAAGGGCCGGGCACGCGGCAGCTGCCAACGCCACGAACGGCGAACGCCCTTCCCCCCGATCACTGAGGGAAGGAGCGGGCCACCGCCCGCGCAGGGACCGACCCCAACTCGGCACACTCCCCTCCCCAGCACTGATGCTGAACATCCTTGAAGCTGAGGGAGGGGCAGAGGCCGCAGCCCGGTTCGCTTCTCCCCTCCATTGAACTGAAGGTCACCGTCTTGGGTGACCACCGGTGAGGGGATGCGGCCGGGCTGCATGATGAAAATCCTTGAAGCCGAACGATGGCTGAAAGGTACCAACTTCCTCGAAGTTGTGTCCCTCCGACGACAAGACGGAAGGATTGCGGGCGTCCCCCATCCGGGGGCTCAGAAGGTGGAAAGACACGGTGCATAAGGGAGCGCGAAGACATGGCCGCCCTTCAAGGGGGTCACCCTCCTTTTAAAGGCGACTCCCCCACTTGCGTTCCGAGTCGTCGTGGGCTGAGTCTTCTCCAACACACTCCAAGGTCCTCCCCCTACGGCATGGGGGCTGGGTCCCACGCGTCATGCAAGCCGGTCCAGGGCAGAAGGAGCCAAACCGCCGCGCGCAGGGCATGCAACTGCCCAGTGGTTACAAGCATTCCTCCACTTTCGCCCAGACCAGTGGGTGAAAGGGTGGACAGCCATGCGGTCGGCATGCAACCGCGCCAAGTGGGCGCGCCCCTTCGACTCCAACGCGCCCAGCATGGAGGCCCAGGCCCACACGTCATGCAACCGGCGCGCCGGTTGCTACGTGCGAGCAACTGCACCGCCACTCGCACCACTACCGCGCCTCCTCGACTACGGAGCCAATACCGTGACTCGAGGCAACCCTGCGTGTGACCCAGCAGTGCCAGCCAGGCGCGACGGTCAAATACGGTCAAAAATGGGCCGCAGTAATGGCGGTGGCAGGCGGGCAGGAGCAGCGGTCACGTCGTCAGCCAAGCTTACGTCCCATCCAGGGGCAGCGAGGGAACCCTTTCTCACGGCGTGAAGACGGCGCGCCCGTGATCCGTTCCTCGAACGACTCGCACACGCACAACGACCGCCTCGCGAACCACTCGCCCCGTCGCATTAACTCCGCGGCGGGACAGGCGGCGCCTCAGGCAGGAGAAGCAAGCGATGCTTCGCCTTCGCCATAATGACCGCGTCGAAAAAGGTACGCCGCGTCATTCGATTTCGTATCCTTTTCCTTTTCCTCTTTCTCTCTCTTGCAACAGGGACCGGGAAAGGGGGATACCCCGAAAAGGATCCTTCTCCATGAAGGAAACAGGCCCCGAGCCTCCCTACTGATCAGAGGTTCAAAGGCTGGCCCCTTAGAGGGGTTCAACGGCCGCCTCAGAGCACTTGGGCTCTGCGCCCACTACTGGTCAGAGGTTCGATGGTCGGCCCCTCGGAAGGGTTCAACGACCGCCTCAGGCCACTCGGGCTCCGCGCCCACTACTGATCAGGGGTTCGTAGGCTGGCCCTTGAAGGGTTCACAGTCGCCTCAGACACAGAGCGAGGGATGACCCTAGGTGTGTTCGATACATAACCAAGGCTCGGGCTATGCTCCCGAGGTACCCTAGGACATTTCCGAGACCAGCGGGAGCGATCTTGTAAAAGAATCCCATCAGAGGGAGGCATCGAGCCCTCGGACCCCGTCAAAGGGGACCAGGTCCGGTAGATCACCCGTAGGTACTTTTGGAGCGCGCCTCCGGGCCTCTAGCCGACCCCTAACAAATGGGGCACGGGTGTCCGCTCGGATTACCCGCCAGCAGCTCACCGGAGACACCATGTTCGGCGCCCTCCGAGGGCAACATGGCGCTTCCCCCCCCCCCCTCCTCCTTGCGGAAAGGTGACGTAGGGGCGTATGTAAAAAAAGTCGAGTCTGTCCTTGACCGTCCTCTCGCCCTGTGCAGAGGCTCAGGGGCTGCTCTCGCAAACCCGGCTCTAGCCAAACCGTTGACAGCGTCAACATACCAGCCCGAGAACTTGGGACCCGACCGTGCACCCGGGCTACGGCCAGCTCACATGAGGGAACAACCAGACCAGCCGAAGTGTTGCGAAACGCACTAAGACCTCGAAGGAGTCAAACTACTCCTCCGAGGCCTCGGGGGCTACACCCGGCGGGTGCGCTCGCGCGCACCCACCGGAACAAAATGCAACCAAGAAAAGGCTGGTCCCCTTGCAAAAAAGTGCGGCAAAAGCCACCAAGCGAGTATTAACACTCCCTTCGAGGCTTAGGGGCTACTGTCGGGGACCATAATTAGGGGTACCCTCAAGGCTCCTAAATCTCAGCTGGTAACCCCCATCAGCACAAAGCTGCAAAGGCCTGATGGGTGCGATTAAGTCAAGGATCGGTCCATTCAAGGGACACGATCATGCCTCGCCCGAGCCCAGCCTCGGGCATGGGCAGCCGACCCCGGAGGACCTATGTCTCGCCCGAGGACCCCCTCCAGCAACGGACACACCTTCGGCTCGCCCGAGGCCCAGTCTTCACCAAGAAGTAACCTTGGCCATATCGCCACGCCAACCGACCAAATCGTAGGGGCATTTAATGCAAAGGTGGCCTGACACCTTTATCCTGACGCACGCCCTCCAGTCGATAGAGCCGAAGTGACCGCAGTCACTTCGCCGCTCCACTGACCGGTCTGACAAGAGGACAGCGCCGCCTGCACCGCTCCGACTGCTGAGCCACTCGACAGAGTGAGGCTGACAGTAGCCAAGTCCGGTCTCAGGCGTCATAGGAAACTCCACTTCGCCCGACCCCAGGGCTCGGACTTGGGCTCAGCCCTGGAAGACGGCGAACTCCGCTCCGCCCGACCCCAGGGCTCGGACTTGGGCTCAGCCCCGGAAGACAGCAAACTCCGCTCCGCCCGACCCCAGGGCTCGGACTCGGGCTCAGCCCTGGAAGACGACGAACTCCGCTTCGCCCGACCCCAGAGCTCAGACTCGGGTTCAGCCCCGAAGGACGACGAACTCCGCTTTGCCCGACCCCAGGGCTCAGACTAAACCCTGGCCTCAGCCGACGGTCTCCGCCTCGTCCGACCCGGGGGCTCGGACTCGACCTCGACCTCGGAGGAGCCTCCACCTCGCCCAACCTAGGGCACGGACCGACCACGTCAACAGGAAGCGCCATCATTACCCTACCCCGACCTGACTCAGGCTACGGGGAACAAGACCGGCGTCCCATCTGGCTCGCTCTACTATACGAGTAATGATGGCGCCCCGCATGCCCTGTGACGACGGCGGCTCTCAGCCTCCTTACGGAAGCAAGAGGACGTCAGCAAGGACGCGACAGCCCCGACAGCTGTCCTTCCGCCAGGCTCCAGCGCTCCTCCGACGGCCATGACACCACGCGAACTGGGTGCCCAGACCTCTCCGGCTGCCACGATGGCATGTACTTAGGGCGCTAGCTCTCCCCCTCTAGACACGTTAGCGCATTGCTGCACTCCCCATTGTACACCTGGATCCTCTCCTTACGCCTATAAAAGGGAGGACTAGGGCCCTCTTACAGAAGGTTGGCCGCGTGGGGAAGGACGGGACGGCGCTCGCGCAAGGCCGCTCGCTCCCTCCCGCGTGGACGCTTGTAACCCCCTACTGCAAGCGCACCCGACCTGGGCGCGGGGCTAACACGAAGGCCGCGGGTTCCACACTCCCACGACTGTCTCCCTCCGGCCGCTTCTTCCCCCTTCGCGTTCCGCCTCGCGCCGACCCATCTGGGCTAGGGCACGCGGCGACAATTTACTCGTCGGTCCAAGGACCCCCCGGGTTTCGAAACACCGACAAATGTTCTCTATAATCATTTTGGCATGCTTAGGCTTAATTTTGATGGGACCCAATAGGTCACCCTAGTTTGGTCATCTTTATACCTTGTTTACCACTAAACTTTTTGGGTAGTATCTGCTATTGCTATATATGGTTTTGGGTGTTAAGATAATTATCATTCATGATCATGCTTTATTATTGTTGTTCTATTTTGTTCATGATAAGACTATTGTGTTAATTGAAATATGGAGCTTAACTTGAGATAAACGTGCCACCATAAGGGTGGAATGGGACGCCCTTGGCTGACTAATTAGGAAAGCTCTAGTGGACGTCTACCTTACCCGAAAGTGGCAAGGGCAGTAGGGGAGTTGTCGGTATAGGGAGGTTCTCACATTGATTTTGCTGTGATGGTTTTTCAGATGGGGGATTCCTATATTGCTCCCTAGAAACTGAAGCTAGTGGAACTTTATAAAGGCCTCGTAGTGTTACCCTGCCTCGCTTCCTTGGAAGAGGTGTATGGGGCCCGTACAACCCCATGGCAGATGGGTAACATGACTTGTGGGTAAAGGGTACAACTTCTACTGAGTGTAAAACTGGTATACTAGTCGTGCTCGCGGTCATGAGCATCTCAGGACTCTCGCATGATTAACTTATGAAATTAAACTCAATTTGTCATTTGCATCGCATTGTGGTTTTATTATTAATTTTGAGCTATTATTACTCTGGTTTGGTATTTACTTATACTTAGTAACTGCTAATAAAATTTTACCAAATTATTAAAAACAATACTTAGCTTTAACCATTACTTATTGATCAGCCTTACACTTCACATGAGCTCCCACCTTTGGTGAGTTCATACACATTATTCCCCACAACTTGTTGAGCTATGATTTTTGTGAGCTCACCCTTGCGATGTATACCCCCCCCCCCCCCGCACAGGTGAAGAGCAGGTAGCCCAGGAGGAGGTCTACTACGAGGAGTACAAGCTTGTCTAGGTGGCGTCTCCTAGTCAGCCTTATGGCACCAAGGAATAATTATTAGTTCACTTTATTGTTATCAATTATTTTTGTAAGACACTTCCGTGATGTAATAATATTTGTGACATTTATCTCTATACACTTGGTCATTATATATGTTGTTCTTCTTTGGCGCACATATGAGACGCACCTAGCTTTATTCCATAAATCTAGGTGTGACAACCACGAACCAAGCAGGGAAGGGATTCAATTTTTGTTGTGGTTGATTGATTTAGCAAAATGGCACATTTTATTCCATGCCACAAAAGTGGTGATGCTTCACATATTGTTGAATTGCTTTTCAAAGAAGTTGTCTGTTTACATGGAATTCCACGAACCATTGTTTATGAGCGAGACAATAAATTTTTTAGTTACTTTATGGGGAAAACATGGGACACGACTACTGCTCTCTACAACATGTCATCCACAAACAGATGGACAGACTAAAGTTGTAAACCAAACATTATCAATGCTGCTACGAGCTATCCTCAAGAACATTTGAAACTTTGGGAAGAAAGTCTACCACATGTCGAGTTTGCATACAACAGAGCCGTCCACTCGACTACTAAACTTTGTCCATTTGAAATTGTATATGGCTTCAAACCCACTACTTCCATAGATCTTTTGTCATTGCCTGTGCAGGAGCGGGTAAACTTTGATGCTAGCAAGTGAGCCGAGTTAATAAAGAACCTTCATGAAAAAGCTCGAGCAAACATTGAGAAGATGACCATGAAATATGAAAAGCGTGCCAACAAGGATCGAAGAAAGATGTTGTTCGAACCAGGAGACATGGTTTGGGTACATCTACGCAAAGAAAGATTTCCTAAACAACGCAAAAGCAAATTACAACCACGAGCTGATGGTCCATTCAAAGTGCTTCGCAAGATCAACGACAATGCTTATGAAATTGATCTGCCTGGTACTTATGGTGTGAGTTCCATTTTAATATGGTCGACCTCTCTTCTTTCTTTGATTTGGAAGAGTAGAGGACGACTCTTTTTCAAGGAAGGGAGAATGATGTGACCATACTAGCATCGTCAACCTTGCCAACCATTCCTACTGGACCTATCACTCGTAGCCGAGCTAAATAGATACAACAAAAGGTGCACATGCTACTTTATGAATTTCAATTAAACACTAATGAGAACTTTATGCTACCTATGTCGTGTATCTTGATATTGCTTAGGTTCACCAAAGAGGAAGGGCTAAACATATCAAGGTGAATCATAGAGAAGAGCTATGTTCGAGTCAGTCTAGCGCGACAAAACCGTTCAGAAGAAACAGTCATATCTTTTGATTCCTAAAAGATATGAAGGTCCATAAGTACTTTTTGGAGAGCTCTTGAAGTCTAGTTTCTAATGCTTCTAAGTCTGACTTAATTAGATCTCCCATCAAGGCGGCCGACCTACTTTAGTGCTGATTGGTCAGAAGATCGACAGTCTGCTTGATGACCAAGTTTTCGTATTAAACTGCATAATTCTACAAAGTTTCATTAGGCATGCTATACATGGTAAGAAAGCTTATCAAGTCAAATTTCTAATGCATCTAGTCCCACACCATTTGGAGACTCTTAGAAGAAGTTATTATCCAAATACTAAAAGCTGCGCAGAAGTCAAACAGCCACGCGGAAACAGCTCTGGTGATCTCCCAAAGAGGCCTCTTTACATTAGCACGTTAAAATACTTTCTTTTCATGTTTATACATGTCTAAGGCTGGTTGTTGCTTGTATAAATACCCCCATATGTCTATGATGTAAGGCACGATTGATATTGGCCTCGTCATACTTTTTCTCCTCTTCAAGAGTTAGTCCGCCCTCAGGTTTGCCTTTACTAACATGGAACACATTCATAGCAGTAAGCTAGAGTGTGTCACGCCCGGATTTAAGGGCAAACCCGGGTGCATCTCAAATGTGTGCTAGGATCAAGTCTCACACATATCATGACACATGGTACATAATTCAATGTCACATCTTTATTATAGAATTTAATTTCCATACAAAAATAACTAAATAGATTACATCATATGGCAACGACTGTACTCTGCAACCATAGTTGATTGGGAGACGACAGCCTAGACCTCTCCAAACTCATCATAGCATCCTTCATGGTCCTCATCTTGCAGTACCTATTCTTGACCACGTGTAATTATAGCAAGGTGAGCTCTCATACGATCATGGCTCAACGAGTGTGGAGAAAAATTTATATGAGCTCAATTACGGTGGGAGTTCATGTGTAGTGTAAGGATTACCAAGGAAAATGGTTAAGGCTGAGCATTACTTTTATTAAGTTGGTAAAATTTTTATTAGCAATTACTAAGTATTAGTGAAAACCAACCTAATTAAATAAGATATCACAATTAATAATAAATCCCACAATGCAATGCATGATAGGTTAAGTTTTAATTCCATAAATTACTAATGTGAGGGTCCGAGCAACTCATGGTCGTGAGCACGACTGATATATCAGTTTTACACTCTGCAGAGGTGGCACATCATTACCCACAAGCCACATAAAAGTTCAGAGAACTTTGCACCCAACCACGCATATGCTAGCCAAGCATAATACCACACTATCGAGGTTCGATTGCATAGGGACACTACGAGGCCTTTACAAAGTTCCACTAGCATGAGGAAATCCATTATGGTTTCAAGAAGAAGGAAGCATAGGAATCACTCGTCCGAGAAGCTATTACAGACAGTTCGATCCGAGGACCTCCCTATACTTTGCAGCGACGCAATCCCCGCTTGCCCCTTTCGGGAAAGGATTATCCCATACTAGCTTTCCAAATTATAGTTCTTGTGGTTGCACTGTTGTCTTGTCTCGGATGGTCACTCCATGTTCCATTTAACAAAATGATCTTATCATGTATCATAATAAAGCCAACAGTAATAAATCATATTAGAACATGAGCATAAATCATAAGTAGCATTAACCTAAAAACTAGGTAGAGCAATAGCAAGAATACCTAATAATTCATTTGTATGCAAGGTGTGGGGTAAACAAAATGTAACACCCTGTAAATTCTATTTTATGTAACACATGAAAAATTCTTCCAAGAATTAGATAAATGTAATTTTTCCTAATTAAAGCTTTGATAAAGAGATCCTTATATGGATAATTTATTCTTTGTTAAAATTACATATTCAGGAATATAAAAAATAAGTTAAAGTATATTTTAATAAATAGAAACTATTTTCTTAAAATACTTATTTTTGGGTGTATGAATTGCATATTTTAAACCATTTGATTAAATAGGATAATAAATAAATGATTTTGCATCATACTAGAATTTCAATCGTGCATTTAATTTAGAGATCAAAACTCTATTTGAATTTATATTTTAAACGGAATATAAATATACATACATATAAACCAGAAAAATAGAAATAGAAAATAGAAAACTAAAAGAAAATGAAAAAAAAGAAGATGGCGCACGTACCTAAGTTGGCCCCTTCCTCTTGCGCTGGCCGCACAGGCCCACGTTCTTCCCCCACGCCCTCTCCAATTTTTCTTTTCTTTATTCTCTTGCCGCATACTACATCATTGTTACGTCAGGCTGACCTCACCCAATTTTCCATGCCATTTCTTGTTGCTTGCTGCTTTTGCTTGAACGTCGTTGGCAGGTGGAGTCATTGCGCCCGGGTTGTCGCCTCCGTCTCAACAACCCGACAAATACACTCTGCTTCGCGTAACAGACTTCGTGCATGGCGTACCTGCCAAACCATGCCACTACCCATATATATATCATTCATCGCATCACTCCTCGGCCCATAGATCAGCGTTGTAGATCAGCCAGTCGGATGGGAGAAAGCTTGTCGCCGTTCCATGGTTGAGAGAAACAGAGAGCACGAACGTCGAGAGCGGAAAGAGAGAAAGAGGAGGAAGTGTGGTTGCAGGAAGACTTGGAGTTGGGGTCGCCAGATTCTGTCGTTGAAGCACCTTCGCCGTTCATCGTCGACACCGTGCCAGCCATGTCGAGGAGTTGTCGACGTGTGCTGCCTCGAGGTACAACATCTAATGCTAGCAGTAGTAATTCTCTCGAGTTTTCTTAGTTCGGCGATGGCGTTCGTCAGCGTAGCTGCACTCTCTGGCCGAACCTCGTCGCCGACGTAAAGTCACCTAGGCCGCACCCAACCCTTCCCTAGATGCGCGCAGCCCCTCTTGGCAAGCTGAAACATGGCCGACGGTCCCTATCTCTCTATTTTCTTTTTTTTCTTCTTATCCAGTTTCAAAGAAAGGAGGAAAGAGGGTAGAAGATGACCACACTTATATCCCATTTATTACGTCTATTTATTCCGTAATATTTTATGTGACACAGATATAACCAATCAGATTATGTCATGTCACCTATTTTTATGCAGCCGTACTAATTTATTAAAACTACGATATCTCCTAGGTCAAATAATTTATTTTAACTGTTCAAGTTGTGTTAGGTTCATATTAATTTTGCATACGTAGTAATAACATTGCTTTAATTATGCCACATGTTTCAATTAATTAATTGTTAATTAATATTAATTAACTAGGTAATCTAGTTAATCTAATTTATAGTTCTAACCTACGCATTCTATAAATATTTATTAAAATGATTAATACCGACTCAAATATTTTAATTTAGTCCCTACTTAGATTAAATGCAATATATGTTAGATCTCATCTATTAAATATCGTTTTATCCATAAATTATTCGTGTTAACTCTGATTTTAGTGATTCTCGATATACAATCTCGTAGCAGCGCATAAAATATTCTTAAGCAGTTTGTTCATATGCTTTGGTGTAATGTTACCATATCCATTATTTGTTTGATTGTATGTATTGCTACGAGTAGAGGCGAGGTGATGAGGAATCTGAAGCCCAACTTTTGGGTCAGCATATGGACTAAAAGGTTAACGCAAGTATAATGCAAGTTGTGTCATTGATCACTTTTCTTTATCTAATAATGTTCTTGTTAATCATTGTGACATGCTAAGGTTAATTTAATGGGACATAATATGTTACCCTAGTTTGTTTACCCTACACTTTGCAAACAAATAAACTATTGGGTAGTTCTACTATTGCTCTACCTGGTTTTGAGATTAATGTTATATCTGAAATATGATCATGTTCCATTATTATTGTTGGTTTAATTATTGTTCATGATAAGATTATTGTGATAATTGGAACATGGAGAACCACCCGGAAAAACAGTGTTACCATAAGTATTGTATGGGACACCCTTGACTGACTAATTAGGAAAGCTAGTGGAGGACTACCTTACCTGAAAGAGGCAAGGGTGGTAGAGGAGCTGCAAGTATAGGGAGGTTCTCAGGTCGATCATGCTACAATGGCTTTTCGGACGAGAGATTCCTATATCGCCCTTCTCAGAAACCGTAGCGGGTTTTCTGAAGCTAGTGGAACTTTATAAATGACTCGTAGTGGATCCCTAGCCATTCACCTCGGGAGTGTCTGAGGGCCTTTCAAAACCTGACTAGATGGGATACACGACTTGTGGGTAAATGGCACAACCTCTATAGAGTGTAAAACTAGTATATCAATCGTGCTCATGGTCAAGAGCGACTCAAGACCCTCACATGAGTAACTTATGAAATTAAACTTAATCTGTCATTTGCATTGCATGGTGAAATTTATTATTAATTGTGATCTCTTATTTAATTGGGTTGATATCCACTTATACTTAGTAACTGCTAATAAAAATTTGACCAACTTGTTAAAATCAACGCTCAGTCTTAACCATTCTCTTTGGTAGGCCTTACACCTCACATGAGCCCCCACCGTAAGTGAACTCATGCACATTATTCCCCACAACTTGTTACGCGATGAACGTTTGTGAGCTCACTTTTGTTGTACTCACCCCCTAGGTCAAGAACAGGTGCCGTCAAGATGAGGAGCATGAAGGATGCAGCGATGAGTTCGTGAGAGGTTTAAGTCGTCGTCTCCTAGTCATCTATGGTTGCGGAAGATCGTTGTCTTCATATGATGTAATTATTTAGTATTTTGTACAGAACTCCTATTATATAGTAAAGATGTGACATTTGTTTCTGTACCATGAGTCTTCATATGTGTGAGACATGATCCTAGCACACATTTGATTCGCACCTGGGTTTGCCCTAAAATCCTGGTGCGACACAAAACTAGGTAACCTATTAGGTCCCATCAGTTTAACCTAACCATGTCATAGTGATTATCAGAAATATGAACATTATTAGGTCAAATAATGTCATCAAGGACACAACTTGTTTTTTACTTGCGAATCCAGGTACTTCTCCAAAGTTGGGCTTTAGGTTCCTCGCAACCTCGCTTCTAATCATAGCAATACATATTGATAGATAAAGAATATGTAAAAATAACATTAGACCAAAGATGGAAACAGACCACTCAATAATATTCTATGTGTCGCTATGAACTTGTAGGTTCGAGAGCCACTAAAATCAGAATTAAAACATGATAGATATGAATTTACAAAGTTTCTTGATTTTCTTTTATACTAAAAATCATTTTGAGTTTTATATTATGAAAGCCAGCGCTCCAATTGGACGACATCATTTGTATAAAAGTCAGGGTTAGGTTTATAAATAAAAGGACTAATCAGTTATAGTTTTATAACTATTTTGTGGACGATAGGTTATTTTGTGAAAAATGTCAGGGGCTCTTTAGAATAACTACACTTAACTGACCACGTGGATCACTCCTGGCCATACGATCTTGGATCAATGATCCAGATTAAATTCCCACTCACTGCGAACTGGTATGTATCGTGGGCTCTTGGATCTGAGATCCACGCCCCATATCCTTCCATGCTTCAACTAATCCTAAGTCGTTCATCTATCCAGCAACAATCATAATTTAATACCGCGAAGGGATATGGTCACTTCTAATCGCATCCGTTCGTTTTTGATCCAGCAACTCCCCCTAGTTCTTCCCCACCTGAGCACCCAGGGCGGCAGCACCCAAACCCAACGGCAACTCCTCGTCCATGATACACGGGATTCGCCCACTGGTGCTCCAAACTCAAAACGAATCGGTACAAAACATAGCTAGGACAAACGTGAATGATTGAGGCACTCCATACCTGGATCAGTGGTGGTAGACTGGTAGTGTTGTTGCCCACGCCATGGCAGCTCTGAGGCAGTCGTAGACCTCCAGCGACGAATCTCGGCCACCCATGCCGTTCATCGCATTCGCCACCGCTACAAACATGCTCGGTACGCATCGGCGATGATCCCTGGAGCCATCACGAATCCCCGAACAGAAGCGTATGTGGAGATTGATGGCAGCGGTGTTCTTCCTCCTCCCTCTGATCACTCTTCTTTGGGTTGGTGAAGCCTGCGCTCGATGCTAAACGTGGTTAGGTGGCCAGAGAGAGGTCGCGGACATGTCCTTTATCCTTGTCATTGGTAAGCTGCACACATTCATCTAGATCGAACGCATGCGTTGACTAAGAAGCAGCCACTGTTTGGTTAACTGCATAGAGTGAGGTTGAGGCTGCACCCGCAGATGCAACGTAGACAAAAAAAAACGTATTCCCTGGATGCACGCGCGGATACGCTGGGACATTCCGTTTCTCACTGCCTAGGCTCGCCAGAGCCGGGCGCCGCTCGGCCGCGTAACCAAACAGTCGGTATATCCATGCGAGGGGGAGGTTCTAGGATACACGAATCTCGGTCGGGTACGCGTGCAGGGCAGAGTTCGTTGAGGAGATTCACACGGAGTTGGGGAGGGGACAATGCTGACGGACCGGGCCTCGCGTCAGCGACGTGAGCGCGTGTGAGAGTATGAGCTACACATGCGTGAAGCGCGGCTAACCAGCTAGGCCCGCACATCGGTGGAACTGAGGAGAGTGCCGCGGTGTTTGAGTCTGCCGTGTGGGGACCGCCTGTCGGTGCCCCCGCTCGGTTGGGCTGGGCACGCGACATGGGCCGGCGGGGCAGATCCGACCCAGGAGCACATAAGGGTGTTCCTTTCTTTTTTCTTTTTCTTTTGTTTTTTTTTCTTTTCCAGATATTAAATCCAAATTTGGTTTACAAATTCAAACTTAAACACAAATGCATAAACAAAAAGGACTCAACATGAATGCAAGGTATTTTTATATTAATTATTTTAACTATTTATTTATGCCTATTGTTTTAATCATGCAATAAACAAACATCATTTATCTTAAAAACAATTTAATTGGAATGTGGAGTCTAGTTAAAAGTTTATTTAAAAATTAGGTATTTATTACTTACTTAATTTAAGAGCTAATTTTGTATAACATTTATTAAGGATTACTTTTGTTTAAAATCTCTTTTATAGAAGGTTTCTAAACATATAATTCATCAATTTACCAATTGAAGATGACCCTATTTTACTTTATTTTTTATAAATCATAGAATATAATTTTAGGGTGTTATAGAGCGTGACCTTGACTTGCCACCTCTTAAAGTGCATGCCATTGAAATTTTCTGGCTTCAGTGCATCGACAAAATCAGCCATAGTTAAACCAGGAAATTGTCTAAAACAAGGTTTTTGGATTGTTGAATAATTAGACATTTTGCATATTAAATTCTAAATATAAATCATGACCAACAATAAATAGTCTAGGTGTCTGTTCCACAATAAGTAATCTAACAGGTTATCTAACAGCATAATTATAAAAATACAGCATACCTCAATCATAACAGATGAACTGAAGTATGACGTCAAATCAAATGATGCCTACTGATACATACTAGTAGATGACGTGGGTTAAAGCAGCAGGGTTGACAGCGTCGAAGCAGCAAGGTCGAGGATGACGTTGTTGACGAGATCGACGAGAAGGGATGACATCGTTGACGAGATCGATGAGAAGATCACGAGCAATCGCGTGAAAACGCTTCCAAAAAACCATATTCGTCATCTCCCGCGCAGGATCTCAAAGACACCGGGTTCCGGAGACCTGCTCTCCCGATTACAGATGCACGTCGATTCTCGAGATGAAGAGAACTACGATGGCGGCACAGCTATGACCAGAGACGAAATCCTAACTCAGTTTGGATTGTGATGGTGTCGGGCAAGGGATGGCCACGTCTATGAACCGATAAGCTCACGATCCGATCTCATCGTGATCCGATAAGTCGCAATCGGATAGTTATCTCCCTTGCCATACATGGGGTTTTATGATTTTCCAAAGATTTAATTGAATTTCTAAATTCGGTAAAGATCGTAAATCCAAAAAGAACTAACTCAAGGCTCTATATTCTTACCACATTATTAAGAGCCAACCATAAAACTAATGTATATAGCAAGCTTATTCTTTAATAACTCTAAGTTAGAGAGAGGAATTATTTGGATCGGCTGAAAAAAGAAAAAGTCGGCCTTATTTCCTGCAGAAGACTGTAAGCAAGTTCTTTCATCTAGTAGAATGCGCTAGAGACAGACTCGTCATGAAGCACTCATTTTCTTCTCTCCCTAGTGTTCCCACCTTGCCACCTAGGATTTATACAAAGCTGTTTGAAACCCGTCTAGTCAGCCTTATTATAGGGTTATTACTCGAGAGTCGATGACACAACAAAACTTGCCACGTCACATATCAACATTTGGCTGACATGCCACGTTGGCCGGCCACCTACGCCAGTAAGATTGACGCGGCCAAACATATTAGGTTTTTTTTTAAAAAAAAATCATGTTACATTTAGAAATAGTTTAAAAGGCTGTTAACATAAAAAAAATTCATACCCACCATGAAGAGAAGTCCGAATCTACATGAGTTTCTTGACACCAGATAGAGGAGACGCCATGCAATGCCCAGAAACATACATATGTATGAAAATGAGACTTGGGACAATACTGGTGTTCAGATCAGATGCCATGCCTAGGGTACCACACTACCACCTGATAATGCTTCAGTCCTTTGCCACCATCTTCATAATTACATCGTTCCACGCATCAATAGGCCCAGGCAAGCACCAGTGGAGGCAGTCATTCTGGACTTTGGCTATCACGCCCTTCTCGTAAGGATGGTATGCTCTATAAGGCCCTGGATGACCATCAGGCCTGAGGAGAGAGAGCTCAAATGTATCGAGCAGTTTCAGACGGTCACCACCGATAGGCACCGCGTTGTGAAACTCTTCTCTCTCAATCCTCCACATACTATTGTCCCATTCTCTGTCACCGGCCTCCCCTGGCTTGAATGGGGCCGTCCTGTTGCAAGTCCCGCCGCTGAACCACTCGCCGTTCTCAAAATGCGAGGGAGCCCACGTTCTGTAGAAGACTACTGGCTTGTGAGGTGAGGATGTGATGAACTGGAAGGCCACCCTGAGTGCCCTGCGGAAGGAGTACTCCGGTGGCCTCTCTTCCAGGGTTTTGTTCCGGCAGGAGTGGCAGCCAATCGCAGCTCCATTCTCCCAGTACACTGCAGTCTTGAAGAACCATTGGCCCGTGGATATCACCACGTAATCGAACTTCTCCCACTGATTTGTCCAGTCTGTCTCGAGAACGTCAAGGTGCAGCTGGAGATCAGCAGTAGAAACTCCATCGTCGTCCTCGAATATTTTAGCTTTGACCAGGAATGGTGCCCAGACAAGGGAGACCGTAAAATTGTACGAAGGGAAGTGCCATCTTCTGGATCTGAATGTATCGTCGTGGTAAACCTCAGTAGCATCTTCGACCTGCAACAGCAACAATAAAGTATTTTGGTCCCATGCAAGTTAGACATGAAACTAAACAACAGCCACAAGAAAGACCACAGTAGCAGTACTAATAATAGTAACAATAATAGGATAACGCATAACTGCCAATGCTTGTGCTTTTCAAAAAACACACTACGAAGAATTCATGCAAGCACTATCATCTACAAAAAGCACTAGACAATATATATATTTACAATCAGGTGTTGAGAAAATAATGTCCTGAGCTCATCAAGACATCTTCAACAAGAACAACTATCTTTTGTGTTCCCTACAATAATACTTGTTCCTCACTAGCTAGCATTATCGAAGGATGTTTCCGAGGGCATCCATAGTGTGGCGTTGAACCAAACCGACATAGTTTGATCATGTGAAGTAAAATCTGCAAACTCCAGTGTCGCATCAAATCATTGCTTCAGGAAAACAAGATACAACTCTGAACTGACTGCTCAATATGAATATCCACACCCTGTGGACTGCCTAACATGAATTGTATGCAGTACTTTAATAGCCAGGACACAGCACGGTTTGACTATTCTGAAGAGTTCAATTTTGGTAGCAGTCAGACACCTCTTATGTGTTCTGTTCGCTTAATCAAACTTTCCTTTCCCTTAGTTCGATTTGTGTACATTAGAGATGCTCTGAAGTGCAAAAGTTATGGATGTAAACAAAAGCTATGTCTAATCCAAAGGTGGTAGGTGCACAATTTCTGGGGCTCCCACTGAAGTTGCAGTAAGAAATGCAAAGATAGAGATTGAACACCTTGAATGATCTTCCATAGTGACAGGTGAAAGAGCTTATCTTTCACCTTATTTACAGAAAAAACACCATCCTTAGGCTGCTGTATCTTGACCTTCTTTCTTTTTTATCACTAGTCATATGCATTACACTAAAAACAAAGAACAAGAAAAACATAATGGAAGCCTGGTCTGTTATTCATGTCAATTTGTAGTTAATATAAGGAATTCCTTGTATTTATAGTTAATGATAAGAAATTCCTTGTACATGCATAGAGAAAGAAAAATATATAACTGGAGAAAGTGATGTAATAAAAGCACTGCACACTGCAGAGATAAAAGAACCAGACATACATCAGCACGTTCAATGTCAATGTATGTGCAAAAAAATATGGAATACCTTGGAAAGAAGACAAAGCAATGACTGGACGTGGTTGCGAAGGATGGAATCACCAATGAGTGCCCAATGCCTGCCTTTCATGCCATCCAAAAATTTCTTGCCGTCAAATGGTGATACCTCACAACCATATGGCTTCCATCTCCAATTGAGATAATCTGTGTCAGGTCTTCCATTTGTCATACAGTTCTGAGGAAATTCAATGAAGCGGCAGCTTGCATTAGTATAAGCTGGTCCTGATGAATTGGGAACCCACTCGCCATGGAAAAGATCACAACTTTCTGCATGCATAAAAGAAAATATGTAGCCAAGTACTTTACGAAAGAACTAAAGATATTTTTTGTCCAAACACACGAAAATGAAACTGGGCCACACAATTTAGTTCCTCAAGATTAAAAATACTTTACAAGTTACTGTAGTTTTGCATGGAGAGCGCATGGGCTGGTGGATAGATTATCCAAAACTAGGCAAAGATCCCCTCTGAAGTTTGTACTCGAAACAAGAAGAGAAAACCCCCATACCATTAACTTTCTTCAAGCTTCTGGATGATAGGGGTTGGAATTTGAGCACAAAAATATTACGACTTTTGTTTAAATTCTAACTAAATCCTAGGTTCAAGCAAGACCTTTAGTGTTTAAGATTGAACTAAGTTTGGAAATAATTTCCAACCTTAACAGATTTGCCCTAATGCAGTGATTTATTGCCTGAAGTGCCAACTAGTCTGTCTCAAGTAAAACATAGGCTAATCAATGATTGCATCTCAGCCTCTCAGGGGCATACCTTCTGGTTTTGTGGAACCTTCCTTCTTGCCTAAAGCTGTTAGAGGTTCTGAATCGGTCAAAGTAAAAACCGCATCATCCGTTTCTGTAAGCACAAACAATATATTATAACAAGACAAGATCCAAACAAGCTGGAGTAGTTAATTTGTAAATATGCCCATTGGAAATAAAAAAAGAAGAATAAAAAAATGTGTCACTCAAAGACAAGAAACGGTGCATTAGTCTAATCCCATTTGAAGATCCATGTAAGGACTTGTTTGGCTGCACCCCAGTCCACCTCAAACCCGTGTGGATTGGGGTGGATTGAAGTGCAGCCAAACAAGACCTAATCAGATCCTTTTAGGGAAATTTGGATCTATACCATTAAAAGATTACAACTTCAGATATATAACATTGCTATCTCACTTACATGTGGGGTTCACATGTGTCAATGACATGTGGAGTCAATGGTATATATCTAAAGTTGCAATCTTTTAATGATATAGATCCAATTATTCCATCCTTTTATGGAACCCCAAAGAAAAGGCTCCCACCTGGCCACCTTTCCATACAGGATGTAGAAAAGCTTAGCCGTACCACTAAACTAATGGAAGTGGTCAATCGAACACCTCCATCCCCCCTCTGCAGTCTGCTGTTCTCTTGATCAAATACATGCAAATAAGAAATGCCACAGAAGTGGAATGTGGAAGAACATTCATCTAGAGTAAAACAGAACAAGTATATAGCAAATTAAACAAAAGTAAAGCCAGGGGATCCACGCAAACGCAGTCCTCACTGAGAATTAAACAAATCAAGATACCCCGTCATCAGAGGATGTTAAATTAATATGGAGCACATCTTTGGAGTAATTCTGAGAATCCTCGGATCTTTTAATAATTTAGCATGCACATTTAATATCCTTTCTGGTGTTCAACCAACAACCCATTGTATAAGCATCTCGATTCAAACGTAGTTTTCGCACTTGAGATATTCCTAATTCTGCTACTGTTCTTCTGGGCTACAATCATCAATACTCCAGATTCTGGTAACACAAAACGATCATCTTTCCATGCTGCAAATCCAATCCAAACCCCATGGGAAAGGCGGAAAGCGTGTGTCCCTGAGAAAGCACGGCTCAATCCTCTCTTGTTTCAAGAAACGACAAAAAAAAAGGAAAAGTGCCATAAAAAAGGCATTCCAAGAACCGCTCACCGACGGAAGGTATCCCGCCGCCGCCGCCGCCGGCGGTTCTTTCCCTCTCCGGCACCGCGAAAAGACGAGCGGCCCCCTCTGGCGCGGCGGTGGGCGGCAGGAGGTAGGCTGGGGGCCCCACCAGCAGCCGCAGTGCGAGGCCCGCGAGAATCACGAACAGTACCAGCTTCAGCGCCGACCCGGCGCTCACCACCGCTTTCCTCTGCTGCGCAGGCGTCGGCGGCCACTCCGTCCCCATCCCCATCCCTGCCGAGTGCCGAGTCCAAATGATCTCGGAGCCGGGAACAGCGCCAGCAGGGATTGGCAGCCGTGCTGGCACTGCAGGTCTGCAGCTACGTGTGTCGTGTCGGTGCCACCGCGCTCGGCGGTGACGGTGGAAGTGGTTGGCAGGTTAGACTATGGAATTATGTGGGGTCCCGCCTGGCCGCCTGGTAGCGAAGGCGAGCCGAAGCTGCCAACAAGGAGCGGCAGCTTTTGGCTTTGCACTAGGCGCCCCCAGGGGCTTTCACCGGACGCGTCACGCATGCGTGCTTGTAAGCTTGTTGTGAAAGGGTACTTAATTTTATTATGTTCGGTTTCCCGCTAAGGTCTTTTCCGGTTATTCTATTTCTATGTGAGTTAGAGTGAATTGATATAAATTTTGAGTTTCTATAGATTTAAATTGACTTAATATCATCTAATCTACATAATTAAGGATGAAACCAACAAGCTCTAAAACATGCAAGCAAAAAGGTAAGGAAATATCAGTATAATACTGAAGTATGAAGACATCATGTGCCGAAAGACGAGAAAAATCGTGCGACAAGACGTTTACAAATTACAATGATCATATTGTTGACCACTTGTTTTTAATTGTTGTGAATTAAAAACAAGTTAACACAATGTTAAACGTTAAGGACCTTCGTCCTCGAAAGCATTATCTTTCTCATATATAAGACTTGCTGCATGAAGGTAATAGTGTGTATATAACTTCACCTTCAAACAGTCCTTCTTCATAGTTTGTTTGTAAGTGAATGTTTATAAGATAACAAAAATATTAATATTTAGTGAATGATAAGCAAATAATAAAGGATAAACCCTTCTTTTTCTGTATTTATTTACATTAATTAGGTTGTACTTTGGGCAATACATGAACAAATGATTACATTTGTACCGTCGACTCCGCGCGACGAGAGTGATCTTCGGAAAGTGAGTAAATGAGATTGCACGTTGGGCTCTCTCTAATTACTCTTTCCAATGATTGCGCGAACAGTATGGGGATACTGTTCATTTATTTATAGGCATGGAAAGTGCCCAGGCAAAATTACAATTGTGCCCTTGATATCTATATATTTGTTCTAATACAAATACTAAGGATAAAGTTGTCTTTCTACTCTTGAACTGATTTGTTGCGAGACCTTCGGAACCTGCTTAAGCCAAAGCTGTAATTATAATATTTGCCGAAGCTTTGTCGTGTCCCTCGCGTTCCTCGCTTCACTGTTCTAGCGTTGGCATTTGGTCCTGCAGCATGTCTGTTAGATTAATCAAAGCAATTTGTTTATTCTGAGGACCTTCGGCAGAAAGAGAACCCATAAGTAGCCTCTTCGCGGTGCTAGATCGTTTTTTTCATAATGAGCTCGATCCGTGAAACATACAAAGGTCTCTGGGTGCCGAAGGTCCGAAAAACACCTTCTCTAGTCTTGTTATTAAAAACAAATAAAAAAGTCACGGACTCCGTCCGTCCACCGATCAGCCGGTGTGACTGGCGCGGTGGTTCGCCTTCTTCACCTCCAAGGCTATATAAACAAGTTGGTTGGTGTTAGATTTTTACCGCATTCATTGCACTTGCGTCGTTGTGCTGCCAAAAAGTTTTCCTGCGGCCAAAGGTGTTCTCATTCTTCTCAGCTTTCAACTGTGCTTCGTCTTTTAGTGCCAAAAATTCTTAGTTCAACTTTGACTCAACGCTACAATGGCCAGAATTAGATCCACTACCAGGTTGACAAATGACGGTGGGGAAATAGATGCGACCGATACGGCTCCTATCTCAGAAATTATGAAGGATTCTGGGATGATTACCTAGAGGGAAGGAAGAGAAGGACGCTCTAGAGAAGAATGTTTCTGATGCCGAAGGTAATACTGATGGAGATGATGCCGAAGATGATGTCCGTATCTAAAGTACAAGCAAACCTAGTCACATCGAATTTGGCAAATCCACCATGAAACCTGATGATTTGGTTTTAATGAAGAAGCTTGGTTATGTTGGAAGGAACGATGAAGACTTCGTAAGATTCGTAGGTGATGAGATTATTCCAGAGCCGAAGGATGATGAAGTAGTAGTGTTCAAGAGCTTCTTCGGTGTCGGGCTTCGATTCCCGTTGTAAGAGATGATTGCTGAATTATTGAAAAGATTTGAGATATATCTACATCTGCTGACACCAAACGCTATAGTGAGACTAAGTGTCTACATTTGGGCTCTCCGAAGCTAGGCATGAGCACAAATGTTGAAGGCTTATGAAGAGTCCACGAACTTCATTATCAAACCAAGGCTAGGGCAGATGGCCTTCACAAGAACTTTGGGTGATACAACTTTGCATACCAAAATGATACCAAGGCTCCCGTGATCGGGCATCGTACAAAATGGCCTACTAGTTGGACAAGCGAATGGTTTTATATGAAGGCTGATAGGAAAGGGAGGGAGAAGGTCAAGGACATGGTGATGAGTCCTATGAGATTAAGCTTTGACATGACAAGGCTTCATGTTTTATGCCATGCCAACTGGCCGAAGTCCACTTTAGAGTTGTGGCAGAGCATATCGACAGGGATTTAGTCCAAGAATATTTAGCCAACAGAGTTTTTTTTCAACACTAAGTCAGTTTCCCTCGGAGCAGGGCCTTGAAACCCCTTCGGCCTCTTCCATCGGCGTGACATAGATCTTGGAGGTAATGACTCAACCCTTACCCTTTGCTATGTTATGTCCTCTGGGGTCAGATCTGACTAGTTTGTTACAGCCAAGGGAGAAAAATACTGAGAAAGATGCCGAAGGACGAATTGGAAAAGATCCTTCGGCGACTGGGGCAGAAGAAAATGTTCAAAAAAATGACGTATGATGGTTGTCATGCGGGCTGCGCACAAAACTCCCCCTCCAGGAGCAAGGAAAAAGACTGCTTCTTCCATAGTTGATGAAGTTGCCAAAGCAGCACACGAAGCCAAAAACAGCGGAGGCCCGCTCGGGACCACCCCATCAGAGATTGATAGGATTATAGTTGATGTGGTGCCCGAGAGGGAAACTGACAAAGTGGTTGCTGCCGAAACTTTGGCTTCGAAGATGAAGAACATTGAGGAAGCTTCTTTAGAGAGTAGGACCTTCGATTTGAGGCACTTTGGGTGGCCAACAACTTTCTGAAGAAGATATGTCTGAACTAAGAGAATTCGCTATAACTGGCGGCTACCAGCCTGGATCCGTGCTCTTTGGCAGCATGGACGAATAAATACTAGGCGATGCGGCGGAAATTGTTAACACTTTAACAAAGAGCATTGGATTTTTGAAGCTTTAGAGGGATCTCAGTAGCTATAGAAAACAACACATCACCGGCAGCCTAGTGTACTCGAATTTTAAGGTACAAACTTTGTTACTTTCCCTAATTTACTAGTTTTTAAATTTTAACAGTCAAAATCTTATGTATCTTCAGAATTGTGACAGAGTTTCCTGCTGAGCAAGGCTTTGAAAGTGCAACAAGAAAGCAAAGACGGAAATAATGAATTTATTATTAATGATCTAGAGAAGAAGGTTAAGAATATTGAAGATTTGTTGAAGGAAAAGGATTCTGTAATTGAGTTTGCTGAGGCAAATCTTGCCGAAGATCGCCTTTCAAACGAGAAACAAGACATCCAACTTGTAGAACAGAACAAACAACTTGAATAGTTGAGCAAAGAGTTTGAGAGAGCAAAATAAACTTTCCAAGATGATATGAACCGTTGAAACCATGAAGCCAAAGGTTTGAAAATGAAAGTCAAAGCCGAAGCCGAGAAGAATACTAAATTATCTGAAGTTTTGAAAAACCTTCGAGATACATGCTTTGACTTTGTAACCCGATGCTCCTCACAGTTGCGAGAGATTTTTAACTCTGTCGGAGCAGCTTTGGAAGAGGCTAAGCTCTCACCTGATAACATCCCCAAGGTGCTTGAATGGATTGAAAAGGATGTTGAAGATTTTGACAAAGTTATGGTGGGGCACCGTGATTTCTGCGCACTAGTAGCTACTCGAGGGACCGCTGCTATCTTCGCAAAAGCTAGGTGCGATCACTTGAAGTCCGTTAACAAGCCCACCTTTAGCATTTCTCTGTCTGACTTGGGCGAAATACCTAGTGAAGCCAAAAGTGTGGGTAACAGATTTGTTACCTAGATTTGGATGAAGGGTGGACGAGAAGTCGCTGGAGACGAAGCTCGGGTGCTACTTGATGCAGAAATTTTTGTCTGCTTATTTTCTCCTACCTTATTTCTATTTGTTATTGCTCAATATTAATGCAATACTGTTTCCAGGCTGATGTCAGTGAAGAGTGAGGAACCGAAGCTAAAGCTCATGAAGAAATCCCGAAACATATGCTTAAAGACCTTCGTTGTGTATCACATTGTATTTGATGGGGAAAAATGAAAGATGACATGTAAATTTTTGTAAATATGTACAACTAACTTGTAATATTACCTTTTGATGTATCCATTTGCTTTGCTGTGGACGAAACCGTGATATTTTTTTTGAGCCGAAAGGTGAAAAACACCTTCCGTTCTTTTCGTTCACAACAAAGCATCATAAGCTTCTCGTTAGTTTTTCATGTGAAATGTGATGATGCGATGAAGCTATAATATCTATGATGAATGCTTGTATGAATGTGATTATGATGTCATGTGTTATGCAAGAATGTATGCCTTTTGCCGAAGGTAAAAGAAAAATAGACTCTGCATCCCCTTAGGAACGACTTTGGAGTCTCTTCACCTTTACTAGGTGGTATTTTACGCTCTGCATCCCCTTAGGAACAACTTTGGAGCTTCACCTTTAGTAGGTGGTATTTAAGCTCTGCATCCCCTTAGGAATGACTTTGGAGCTTATTCACCTTTACTAGGTGAATTTTTTGAGCTCTGCATTCCCTTAGTAACGACTTTGGAGCTTTTGTTTTTCTTTTTTACACTCGATGGTGTAATCTCAGATTTTACATTTTACATATAGGGGAATTTGCCCTTGTATTGAATAGGGCTGGAAAAATGAAAATTACAAAATATGGCCCCATTAAAAACCTTTCTCCCCACTTGAAAGGGAAAAGGGAACCATAAAAATGAAAAAAATACATTTTATCACACATTCTAGGACCTTGGAATATCATTTCCTTCCATGTCTCTTAAACTGTAAGATCCTGGTCTGGCCGAAGATACCACCAAGGAGGGCCATTCCCACTTGAGGTATAGCTTCACTACTATTTCTGGATTAGCCACCCTTCGAAGCACAAAATGCCCTGGCTTGATATTCTTTAGCCTAACTTTCCTATCTCGCCATTTAACTATTTCGACTTGATATTTGTTAATGTGATCAATTGCCTGAAGTCTGATCCCTTCTATTGAGTCTTTTGAAATTTTGCAAGCATCTTCATCATCTGTCGAAGCTAAGGTTCGTATTGAGCCTGTTTTTGCTTCTTCTGGAGTTATTGCTTCGTCCCCAAACAGGAGCTTGAATGGGGTGAAGCCTGTTGATCTTGAAACTGAAGTGTTGTGATTCCATACCACTTTTACCAACTCATCTGGCCACTTGCCCTTCGGTAGATTGAATATTGACCTCATTATCCTTGTAAGGATGACACCATTTGCTCGTTCCACCAGGCCATTAGATTCTGGATGCCTTACTGTTGCAAAATGCATATTTGTTCCAATTTGATCACAGAAGGTCCTGAAAGCTTTGGAGTCGAAATGCTCTCCATTGTCCACTGTGGTAGTCTTCGGCACTCCAAAGTGACAGATAATATTTTGCCAGTAAAACTTTTGAATTGTGGTCGATGTTAATGTAGCCAATGGTTTAGCTTCAATCTATTTGGAGAAATACTCGACCACTACCACAAGGTATCTTGAGTTTCCCTGAGCTCCCCATCTCTGTAATGGCCAAGTAGGCTAAATTAGTTGTGTTAGAGACGAAGGCTTATTTTGGTCTCTGGCACATCTTTGGCAATTTTCACATTTCTGTACTAAGTTTGCTGCATCCGAAGTAGCTTTTGGTCAGTAGAAGACTTGCCTAAAAACTTTGCCCAAGAGTGGCCTGGATTCGATGTGAGCACCACATATTCCTGAGTGAATTTCTCTCATCAGCTCTTGACCTTCGGCTCTAGATAGACAGTCCAGCAATGGTGAACAGACTCCTTGTTTAAATAGTTCCCCTTCTATTATCATGTATGGCCTTGTCCTAGCTTGCATTCTTTCGATATAAGCTTCGTCGTCCAAAGGGTAATTGCCCTGGAGGAAAGATATAATTTCTGTTCTCCAATCCTCACAGTGTGTGGGTGATATTGTAAGTACAACTCTTTCTATAATGTCATTAGAAGGTGCTCTAAGAGTTTCAAAAAAGACCTCTGGGGGAATGGTAGCCCCTGTGCTGCTAACTTGGCTAGCAAATCTGCTTGTTCGTTATCTCCTCTTGGAATGTTTTTTACGGAAACCCTTTGAAGGATGCTTTCATCCTTCGGACTGTGTCAATATATTTTTCTAGCTTGGGGTCTCTTGCTTTGCTGCTCTTCTCAACATGGCCCGTTGTAACAACTCAAAATCTTAATTTGAGAATTTAGTAAAACTATCCAAAGGTTTTTGAATTAGAATATCTTTTAATTAAAAGACTCTTACTTTTAATGTTACACCTTCTAAAATAACTATGTTTTTCAACAAAAAGTTAAGAAAACCCTTATATATCCTTTGTTCAATTATATATTTAAACATATTCTTTAAAAGAATTAAGTTAAACTTTTACCTCAATTAAGGTTTTTCATTAAGAATTATTTTCAACCACATAAGTGACAAATATCGAATTTGAATGAGCCTTTGATTTGATTTTACATTCAAAACAGTATTTCCCTAACAAAAATAATGTTTGTGTTCTGTAATATAAGCATTTGACTAAATAAATAGTTAACATATAAAAATAAAAATGACTTGCACGTCATGCTGGGATCTTTGTATGTTGCATATGAATTTATTTGAATTTGAAATCCAAAACCAAGTTTGAATGTGGATTTGAAAACTGAAAATTGGAATTAGAAAACAGGAAATAAATGTTTACCTGCGCTCTGGGCCACATCCCTCGCAGCCTAGCTCCTCCCGCTCCCTGTGTCTCGCCTGTTGGGCCCAAATCCTCTTAACCCGGCCCATCTCCGCGTAGGCGTCCGTGGCTGTCGCGTGGGGCACGCTCTAGTGCACTCTTCAGGTCACATCTAGGTGGGCCCGATTTGCCAGCACCTGCTCACCAGCGCTATATTTCGCGCCACTCCGCGCCTGTATTTGCCCTGGTACAACCACCATGTGGGGCCCTCACTCCAGCCTCACCCACTTGGTCCGCGCATGCGCCTCAACTCACCGCCATGTGGGCTCCCTCGGCTGACAGGTCTTCTTCTCCGCGAGGATCGGATCACGCTGACCCGGATCTTCCATGATCGCGCGCAACCAACTCCGTCACCAGCTGAGAAAAGTGGTTACGGCCCCTCGTCCCGCATATAAATCCGGAGCCGGATCGTGTCGCCCCACATCTCCCTGACCACCCAAACGTAGAGGGAAATTGTGTGCCGTTGTCGTCATCGCGGAAGAGAGGAGGAAAGGGTAGCCGCCATAAGTCGACCCGTGCGCTCATCGTCACTGTTGGGGGCCTTCGGCTTCCGAAGGTCCTCAAAAACATGGAAAGGGTAGCCGCCATAAGTCGACCCGTGCGCTCATCGCCACTGTTGGGGGCCTTCGGCTTCCGAAGGTCCTCAAAAACATGATTTAACTATGTCTCTGGAGTATAATGTGTAAACAGGTACCTTCGGACATAAATCAAAACCACAGCGTGAAGATGCACAAAGAATATGAAGGATGGCGCAGAGCCGAAGCTATGCGCAGGGGAGCTACGGCGTGATAGCAGAAAAAGAAAACGACTTAAAAGGGAAAAGGCTATTCAGACCCCGATGGATTGCTATAGAGTTATTAGCAAATGTAAAGGGCATGGGTGTAATTTTACATGGGCTGCGTCCCGTACCTATAAATAGATGAACAGTGCTCCCGTACTGTTCACGCTGACTTGGCATTTACTTTCACGTCACGCTTGTACCCCTGCTTTCCTTCGAGCCGAAGGTACATTTATAATCTATCATTGTTAATACAGTAACGCAAATAAAAATAAGTTGATAATAACATTTAAAGTGTTTATATTATTTTTCATATCTTGTGTATGAATCCTTCTTCATCATTTGTTGTGCTTGTGAAGGTTTGTCCTTCATAACCTTCGTCCGGAATTCATTATATCCGAAGGGAGATAATGCTTCGAAGGACGAAGGACTTTAACATTTAACACTTTTTATGTTGCCTTGTTCTTAATTCTTAGCATTTGAGAACAAGTCCCCAACATTGGCGCCCACCTCCGGTGAACTCACCTCCACTTTTTGAGTTTCGAACACCTTCGAGCCGAAGACCTTCGTCATGCCGCCAAAGAAAGCTTCAGCAACAGGGGCTGCCGCTCTGCAGCCGCTGGACCCCAACCAGGAGACCCTCTCTCTTCGGGAGGCCCGAAGCCAGAAGAGGAAGGCCACCAGTCCAACACCTCAGGAGGACGACTTTGACCAAGAGATCAGAAATATGGAGATGCTCCATCAGCAGGTGCAAAGGAAGAAGGAAAAGATGGCTAGGCTGGCTGATCTGCAAAGGCAGATAGACGAAGCCTCTGAAGAAGTTCGCCATCTTACTCAAGATGAGCAGAACCGAAGGCCTCAACACAGAGAGCTTCATCAAGAGGGCTTCAACGAGGATGACTGGTATGAGAATTTCCATCATGGGAATTTTGCTTTTGATGATGCTTCTCCTCTGTCAGCAGAGCTGCAGGCTACACCTTGGCCTCCGTCTTACAAGCCACCTCAACTCCCCATGTATGACGGACACTCAGATCCGAAGCAGTTTCTGATGAGCTACGAAGCAACGATATCTTCCTATGGTGGCAATACTGCAGTAATGGTGAAGTCTTTCGTCATGTCCATCAAGAATGTTGCACAAACCTGGTACTCCTCCCTTCGGCCAGGAACAATCACATCATGGCAGAAGCTAAAGGATATGCTGATCACCAGTTTCCAAGGGTTTCAAACGAAGCCGGTCACCGCTCAAGCTTTATTCCAGTGCACCCAAGACCACGAAGAATACCTTCAGGCGTATGTCCGAAGGTTCTTACGCCTGAGGGCACAAGCGCCAACAGTGCCCAATGAAATTGTCATTGAGGCCATGATTAAGGGGCTTCGGCCGGGACCTTCAGCTCAATATTTTGCCAGGAAGCCCCTCAGACTTTGGAGAAACTGCTTCAGAAGATGGATGAATACATCCGCGCTGACAAAGACTTTCGGCAGAGAAAGGAGGAAGCTTACAGGTTCTCCGAAATAGCCAGGGGCTTCGGAGGGAGAATTCATCCTAGACATGTCAGATCGATTCATTCCACTCAGAATGATGACAGGGGAAGCCAGCAGCAGAGGGCCGCAATATTCCTCCTAGGCTTCGGGGCAGCAGCAGAGCTATCCCCGGCCTCCAGCTCCAAGGGGCAGAGGTGCCAGGGGCTTCGGAGGAAGATTTGGGGATCAGCCCAGAAAAATTTATTGCCTATTCTGTGGTGAGGACAAGGGCCACACCACCAGGATGTGCCATGTCACCATCCAGAAACAAAAGGAAATAGCAGAAGCTGCAGCCCAACAGACCCAGCCGAAGCAAGTTATGCATACTGCTTCATACCACTCGCCTTATATCCCAGAGTATGTGGGCAACCACCCTGCAGCTTCTGTTGCTTCGGCAAGTCAATCTCAGGCATCTTGGCAACAGCCTCCACCTCCACCACCAATGCAACGAGGCCAGCAGCCAAAAGGGAGTCAGCATAATCAACACCAACGAGACTTCAGAAAAGAGTCCGAAGCTCGCACAGTCAACATCACTGTGCCAGAATCGAAGCACATTTACTAACAAATATCCTACCTCGGCAGCACTTTTTGCATTCAGTATCATTTTCTTTTTAATAAGGAACAATTATTGAAAGCCTAAGTGTTTTTTGTTGTTTTTAATTTCTTGTAATAGCTTCGCCTTTGCCATAGTACAAATATACTTTCTTCACAGAATAACGGAGTCCAAAAAGTTGCCGAAGCAAGAGAACTTATGGTTACAGGGAGAACCTCCGAAATAACAAAAGTCGTTCCTAAGGGAGCGCAGCGTAAGTTTTCTGCTCAAAAGTCGTTTCTAAGGGAGCGCAGCGTAAGTTTTTCTACTCAAAAGTCGTTCCGAAGGGAATGCAGAGCTTACAACGAAAAATAAACGTTGATTCCGCTGAAGTAAAAGGCGAAGAAGCTCCTAAGGGAGGCTTACAGCGAAAAATAAACGCTGATTCCGCTGAAGTAAAAGGCAAAGAAGCTCCTAAGGGAGGCTTATAGCGAAAAATAAACGCTGATTCCGCTGAAGTTAAAGGCGAAGAAGCTCCTAAGGGAGGCTTACAGTGAAAAATCAATGTCGATCTTCGGTAAATATCATTTTGCATAACATCACATCATTTGCATAAGCATAACATCATACATCATATTGCATCAATAACGCAAGAAGGGGGTTCAATGTCGGTATTCGGAGATTGTTTCGAAGAAACAGTGCTAAGGCACAAAATAATTATTGAAGAAGCATACCTTCGTCAAACTCTGAAATGAAAAGATCTATTGGTTACTGATTCTACGAAGATTGGATGTTTTTTATGAAAATACGGATATTATTTACGAAGCATGAAAAGAAGGGAAGGTGTTTTTTTTCGCCGAAGGCTCAAAAACGGTATGTATGTAAAGTTTCATGCATCGTAAAGAATTGAACCATAAATAGCTTATATATTACATTCAAAGTTACAAAATATTACACATATTGTTCAACAAATATTACATTCCAAATGTTTTTACAATAACATCTAATCTTCCCTTAGAACTACTTCTGCAGCTTCGTTTAGTAGTTGATCAACAACTTTGTCCATGATAGCTTCGGCCATTTTTCTAATCTCGTCATCCCCCTTTACGTTGGGGTCCGCTAATGGCTCGGCGGGCTCTGAGGGAGGAGAAGGTGCGGCTATGTTACAAAGTGTAGACAAGTTCGAAATCAAAAAGTTACAACAAAAACCCAAAAACTAGTAGTTAATACCTATTCGCCCTTCGAGATCCGTACTTTTCTCAGTGGCCTCTGCTACTTTTCTAGCGTCATGAATACCTTTTTCGCTTCTTCGTATAATTTCTTGAGCCATCTCCCGGCCACCATTTTCCCAGATGTCGGTGAAAATTTTCCACCAACCAAACTTGCCTCGACCGAAGGGTCTTTTATGTCTTCAGAAGATAAATCGGTTTCGATCTGTGCTAAGGATTTCACGTGATCGCAACCTTTTTTCTCCAAAACAGTGGCAATCCCCCTAGCACCCGAGAAAGCACATATGTCTCCGCGGCTATTCAAGACTTCTTCAAAAGCTTTAGCTTCGTGGCCGATCCATCCAATTGGGCCTTCGGGGTCGCCCCTTATGAAATTTTCTTCGCTTGAGAACGCGCCAACACCGGCGAAGCTGGTTCTTATTTTCTTAACACATTCTATAGATTTTTCATAACACCTTTTCTTGAATGCACGAAGCTCTTCAACGTTTTTTTTCTAAATGATTTGCCCATTATTCACTAATTTCTCGTTTTGCTTCTTCAACTGTGCATTCTTCTTTAGCTCTGGCTAGCTGTTTCCGAAGATCCTCAAGTTCGCGCTTCTGAGCCTTAGCTTGAGCTTTGAAAGCAGCTTCGTCTTCTTTTATTTTATTCAACAACGAATGTAATATTTTATCTTTTTCGAGACCTTCGTTCCTTAGTTCAATTACCTCGGAACGAAGGTTGCTCAAGGCTATGGTACACCCTTCGTCTTCGGCATCTTTTTATGCCCTGAGGGCATTGCTAAGTATAAGGCCCTACAAAAAATGCGTTAATAAGTTTAAGCAAATGAAAAATTTTGGTTTCAAGGAATAATACAAAGATCTCATTTTTTCACCTTTAAACTATTATACGCTAAGCTGTCGGCCAGCTCGTCCTTTGACAGCACCGAGAGCCCTTCTTCTAATGTGGGGAATCCGAAGCTCTTGCCCATCTCCCGATAGACAGAAATCTCCTTGCTGTCAGGGAGACAATACAAGAAGTCTTCTTCTCCGCTGCCGTTGAATATCAGCGCCCCTTTGGATATTTCAATTTTTGCGCATAGAATTGAGCTTCTCTTTTTTCTTTTTCGCTCAGATTTTTACCCGAAGCATGACGTAATACATAGTCAGAAGCTTCAGAAGATGCTTCGGGAACAGGTGTGGCAATTTTCTCAGATAAAGCTTCTTCTGCAGATTCTTTTTCCGTTTCTTTTTCAATTTCCAAGAATTCCCTCTTGGTAGGCTCTGAAAGCCCAGTTTCAGTTTCCGCTTGACTTTTGACAGCTTCGGCCTCAATTTGTGTCTTTGGAACTTCGGCAGCTATCTTCGGAGTAGCGCTTGAAGATTTTATCGTTTCCAGTACGTCTAGCACGTTAACCATTCTTTTCCTCTTGGGGTTGTAGTAAGGTCTTTTTGTGTCATCGACATTGGCATTGGCACCTCAACTCTTGCTGAAGGACTTAAAATTTCCGATGTCTTTGTTTCTTGAGCCCCCAGTTCTTCTATTTTTTTCCATCTCCGGCATTTTGGCCGGCTCTTCAATATTCGACAGGGGAGTTGGCTCCTTGGCTTCGGTGGCCGAAGAGGTCTCACCGACAAAACTCAGGCACTGTGGCCGGTTCAATATAGCATGGCCGATGTGTAAGAACCTTCATCTTTTTCCTCTTCGGCGCCGGCTCACTAGGAGCGGCTGAAGCAACTTCCTTCACAGAAGCCATATCTTTCCTTTTTTGACCCCGTGTTGGGTAACGATAGTCAGGATAGACGAACCCAATGGCATCAAATACTCGATTAAGTCTTTTCTTCTTCCAGCCTCCGAAGGCCGCAGACAGTGCAGTATCTTCTGCCTTCGAGTATGGTCCAAGCAATTCATTGCTTATGGCCTCAATACATTTTAACCAGTCATCATCTGGCTCGACAAACTTATCTCCATATCTGAAAGTGTATTTTAACCTAAATAGTCCACCTTCGTCAGGTTTGCTGATTGTTTCCTTTGGCATTTCCCACTTTTCTATAGTGGCCATACTCTGAAGGCAATGTGTTTCCTGGATCAAATCCCTCGTCCCAATAAAAGAGCAAACTACACCGAAGGCTCTCCGGCATTCTTCAGCTGCTTCGTCAATTTCCACCTTCGGTTTCCAAAGGCCAAAACGCTGCCAGATGGGGCGCATGATGATACCTTTAATATCTTCTCGCATTTTCAAGTTGTTTTTCACATAGAACCATTCCTTCATCCAGTCCCCGGGCCATCTCTTTCGAAAAGTTGGCACGGGACAGCTTGACCCAGAGCGGGCACCGAAGCTATAACAGCCAAAATTGTTATGATATTGCTCTTTACCCCATGGTTTTGTCTCATATAATAACTCATGCATACTGCTGAAACTTTTTGCATTTGGCTCCAAACCTTGGCTCTTCACGGCCCATACGAAGATTCCCATCCTTATGATTGCTTCGGGAGTAATTTGATGAAGGCAGATTTCAAATATCTTCAAAACTTCCACCACAAAGTTGCTCAAAGGAAACCGAAGTCCAGCCTTGAAGAAACTTCGGAATATCACGACTTCATTCTCCTCGGGAGTCAGACAAGTTTTCTCTCCTTCGTCAGCCCTCACAATAGATAAATCCCGAAAATATCTACCCCTCATATTGACAAGATGGCTTTGCTTTATGCTTGATTTTCCAAAAACTGCATGGCTTGGCCGCTAGGGTCGATCTTCGGAATCTTCACCACCACTTTCCACATCATAGCTGTCACTATCACCAGTGTCTTCAGATAAACCCTCTAAGATCTCCCTAGTAATCTTCTCTGTATTTGTCTTTGCTATTGATTCAAGAAAGCCGAGATTCATCTCCTCAGAAAGGCTCAGCTTCGATTCAGCGACAGCTTTCTTATCTTCAGACATCTTTGAAAATGCTGAGAAAGTGCCCTCGAAACCGAAGCTTAAAAATTTAAAAAAGCCAAGCAAGTGTTGGTGCGCAAGGGCTAAAAGTTGGGTGAGCAAGAAGCAGATGGCAAGAAAGCATGCCAAATGAACTCGTGGTGAGCTCTTATTTATACGCCTAGTGAGTTAAAAGCTGGAGGGTCCCCGCTTTGTCAATGACTGTTGCTATTCTAGCAAAGGGAAGGTGTTTTTTTCGGACCTTCGGCTTAAGGCCTTCGTCCATGTCGCAATCTGAATTTATTACTTTAAACAAATTAATATTGCGAGGGGCTACTGTTGGGGGCCTTCGGCTTCCGAAGGTCCTCAAAAACATGATTTAACTATGTCTCTGGAGTATAATGTGTAAACAGGTACGTTCGGACATAAATCAAAACCACAGCGTGAAGATGCACAAAGAATATGAAGGATGGCGCAGAGCCGAAGCTATGCGCAGGGGAGCTTCGGCGTGATAGCAGAAAAAGAAACCGACTTAAAAGGGAAAAGGCTATTCAGACCCCAATGGATTGCTATAGAGTTATTAGCAAATGTAAAGGGCATGGGTGTAATTTTACATGGGCTGCGTCCCGTACCTATAAATAGATGAACAGTGCTCCCGTACTGTTCACGCTGACTTGACATTTACTTTCATGTCACGCTTGTACCCCTGCTTTCCTTCGAGCCGAAGCTACATTTATAATCTGTCATTGTTAATACAGTAACGCAAATAAAAATAAGTTGATAATAACATTTAAAGTGTTTATATTATTTTTCATATCTTGTGTATGAATCCTTCATCATTTATTGTGCTTGTGAAGGTTTGTCCTTCATAACTTTCGTCCGGAATTCATTATATCCGAAGGGAGATAATGTTTCGAAGGACGAAGGACTTTAAACATTTAACACTTTTTATGTTGCCTTGTTCTTAACTCTTAGCATTTGAGAACAAGTCCCCAACAGCCA
>JAOPSE010000018.1:73141878-73308720 GCA_029449295.1 Zea luxurians | reverse complement strand
GGACCGCCATTAGTATCTAAAGGACCCTCAGTGTTTCCATTGTTATCACCAATAGAACACTCGCCATGATTTGTCCAGCATGTGCACCTAGATGTAAAACCACGCATTATCAAGTGTCCGAGGATTACACGTGAGTCGATAATTGGATCAAAGTTTCTACAGTCCACACAAGGACATAAGATAGCTATTGCCTTATTATCTAATCGATGTTTTTCAGCCACCTTTAGGAACCCTTTCACATGACGGAAATAATGATATCAGACCGATCAATTCCATACATCCATTGCTCTCTGTCCATATCTGAAAAAATAATTAAAGTTTCATATTACATTGCCTCATAAACTAGACGCAAACAACATGAGATGATATAGGGAAAAAACTAGGTAATTTGTTATATTTTCATCTGTTATAAAAGTATTTTAATAACTAACAAATAACAATTAATTAAATAATTAAACATTTGTCATAATTAAAAATATTAATGTTACTATGCAGGCAAAATTCATACGATCCTAACATAATTTGAAGGAATTAAAACATATATTAATGTAAAAATATCACATATTTAATAAACTAGTAGGACTACATGAAATATTTTAATTGTACCTAAGTACCTTGAAAGATGAATGAATGAGAAGAAAATACTCAATAGAGCTGGGGAAAAACTCAAATTTCGACGATGAGTCAAATAGTTGTAGGATGAGTTTATCAAAGGAAACTTATACATGTATTTATAGTAATGTTACTACGCAGGACGGACTCCACGCTGGATGTTCCGCGACGGACTCCACGCTGCCAACGCAGCAACGGACTCTGCTCGACGGCCACGCAGGACGGACTCCACGCTGCCAACGCAGCAACGCAGCGACGGACTCCGCTCGACGGCCACGCAGCGACGGACTCCACGCTCGACGGACGGACTCCACGCGCTGGATGGCACCTGCAAAAAAACTCAACAAATTGAAGGCGATTCGAAGAATCGAACTCAAGATCTTACCAAGAGCAGTCTAAGTCTTTAACCACTACGATACAAGGCCGGTTTTGATATATCATTAAGAAATATTGTATATATGTGTAAAACGCGTAGAAAGAGAAATATCCATGACATTAACCACTTCTTATTAGGTTGCTTATACCGTACAAATAGACGATATTATAAATATGAATATATTGTTAATGAGAAAATAAAAAATATCCATATTTCAAACGTATAGTTTTATTTGGAGTCACTTTAAGCAAAATTTACTATTTACTACGTTTTTTTTCACAATATATCTTATCAGAAATATCATAAGAAAACGTATTATGTTTACAAGTTTCTAGTATACTCACTAACATCTAAGGCAGTTTGAATAGTCCATTTGACCATTATAGCAAGAGACAGAGAGAAGTTTGACATTCTATTTAATATATATCATCAATTTAAATAATTCATTATTTATTATGTTTGTCATATGTCTTGCTAGAACTATCATGTGAAGACGGTTTTCATATTTACAAGTGTCCAGTATACTCACTCATATCTACGATGGTTTTTATAGTCTAGATGACTCTAATAATATCCTTATTTGAGATGGTTTGAGACATAGACGTGTCTAGAATACTCACTGCCATCTTAGCCAGTTGTTAAGTAGTGATGACTCAAATACTATCCTTATTTGTTAAAGTGTACTTTCGCAAGTCTTATCCGTCAAAATAAAAGACTCTCAAGGATATGCTGGATTTAAGGGAGTCAAGGTAAGGCTTAATCACGAATCAAGACTCTGTTTGCAAAATGCTTACTAATAGTGGATCCTTAAAAATCCAGTTTTATTAACAAGTTAAGTCATTACCTGTCACTAGAGTTCTTTCTACCCTAGTTCAAGCACTTGGTCTATACTAGCAATCCTTTTGTCAACCCCTTCTTGTTTACTGGAATGCTACGTGTAAGTCAGTGACCAAGTCTTCATGTTCGAGAAGTAACGGCGATCCGAATCAATTAATACTCAGCTGAGGATCTCCAATCACACGACATATGAAGCACTTAACCCTTGCATATGTCAACTCGCCATCGGGTTTATTAAGACCAGACCGGGTTCACGCCAACCAAGAGCACAGATACACCACCGTCTAGCCTCTTGCTATGGAGGGTACATGCTACTCTCGCCATCTCTCCACTCCCATTGCGTGTTGGCCTTTCTAGTATTAGTCTGCCTAAGGCAAAGCTTACCCATGATGAGGCATGTGACCAGTTAAAGGGTCCTTGGTCAGTAGCCCACATTGAGACGGAGACACTACACCGAGACTCACTTCTCATGCAAGTCACCACCCAGTCTCAGCTTTATCATTTCAAATCCAATGTTTGGTACCTGACAGAGGTACATTTTCCGATGTTGAACCCATCATGGCCATGATGGATCCATCATCAAGTTTTATTTTTGAAAACATCCCATCCACTGTGAAGCATCAACTTTTGTTTTAAACAAAACATTATTTTTCTAAAGCAGAACTAAGCATCAGAAAACCTTTTAATAAAATAGGTAATCAAGGAATGGTAAACAGTTCTAAGGAAGGAAATGCAGCAATTGGTTTAACACCCAACTCCTATCACCTAATGCATCATTCAAGTGATAAAGAGTTTAAAATAGCAAGGAGGTGGCAATGCACCAGGGCTTGCCTTGTGTTGTAGGAGAGTCGGGCTCTGTTCCACAAATACCAAAATAGAAACAGTTTTCTGCAGGTGGATTTTCTGTTGATGGAGTAGGCTCTTCCTCTTCAACAGTCACTTCTTCTTTGTTTCTATATAACCATATATAACCATGAATGCTCATGTAATGCTTATGAAAATGCAATAATAGAAAAGATACACCAAGTTGTATCTTAAATACAACTTTCCTTCACGGTGCATGAGGGAAACTAGGGTCTTCTAGGTCAATACCCTAGTAGGGTTAGACAGCTTTACCCTAAGGAGCTAGGGTTTTTGGTTTAGGTATCAATAATGTCCAAAGCAAGTCAAAATTCACTCATGGAACCTAAATATCATATTAAGTTTATCCAAAAGTTTTGTGATTTTGGGGTTATTAATTATTTTCTAAAATTCCAGAGGTATAGGTTTAAGCTCTTTTAAATACTGATTAATTCCTTGTTTGGACTAAAATCCTAGAACTATTTTTATTAAATACTAGAGAAATCTAGGAGTCCAATAAAATTAGTCTCATATTTTTATTATTTTTCTATAATTTTCTATGGATTTCCTAAGTCTGGCAGAAAAAAAAGGAAAAGCATATACAGTAACAGGCTCAATTTAGCCCAAGCTAGTCCACGATAGGCAGAACGCGCCCGCACGCGCGCCTGCGATGCTAGACTTACACAGGGGACCCTGGTGATTTGAAAAACTCGCAAAGAGTCATGCGCACTATTTACTTGTGTCACTTACATTTACAACGAGACCCTTCCCTTTCTTTTTCTTTACAATGTCGGGTCCATGATGGTGGACAGCGACAAGACGAGCTCCGGCGAGCCCGTACTGGCTGGAATACGCAACGGCTAGTCCCTTCCTTTGCTTGACACCAAATTCTACTCTGGTTGACTCTGATTCCCCAACCAATTTCACTAACCGTGACCGGAGTACACCTGCTCATGTTGACAGTGAAAACCGAGAAGAAATCATGGTTTTCAGGGCAATCCAGTATGATCTAGTTCAATCAACCAAGCCCACAAGCAATAGGAGACTCTAGAAATGCTAGAACATTCAACAAAGGGGCATGAATCAACCTGAGGCAGGCTGACCACGGTGAGCGACTTTCACGGCGGACTTTCAACTGTTTTGGGGGAAATAGCAAATTGGGCGGCTCTGGTGGACGATAGAAGGCAAGAGCTGCTGCTTTGGATGCGCAATGACTTAACGGAGCTCACTAGGGTAGTAATTTATAAGGTCTATCAGCGGTGGCATCCAATTTTGTGAAGGTGTGCTGGCGGCCGAAGCGAGAGAAGAGTTACTAGTGGCGATCGCGGGGTAATAAGCTACGGTGGTCACTGGGTAACGTCCATGACTCACGACGACGTGGTAAGATAGCCAAAGGCGTGGCACGACCGAGGAAAATGGTGGTGGCCGCGGTAATGGCCGTGCGGCCACGTCGTCGGCAAGTGAATGGGTGACAGAGCGGCTATAGGGTTCTGAGTTCATCCAAGGCAAAGATTTTTCCATGGTCGATCATAATCCATGCCACAGGGCATGAATCGCGGTGCCGGTGCAAATCCGGGCGCGCAGGTCACCGGCGGCGAGGGGGATGAACGTGAAGATCTTTTTCAGTGCACTGTACCATGGGAAACCCCATTCAGAGCCTTTGACAGAGCACTTTGTAGAGCTTTGATCTCTAATTTCTATATAGCAACTAGCTAATCCTTCTGTAACAAAGTTGTTAATCTACAATCCAGCTACAATTCAACTATAGTAACCATCCCCAATCGATCACTAGATCCTACTCCAAATCGACCACAAAGTCCTGCCAATGTTAGTGGGGCATAATTCAGTTATCAGTGTGACTGACAGCTCAACTTTGAGTTCATTTTACTCCAAATTTATATGTGATCAAGGCATAGTTACTTAAGCAAAGTTGCACTCCTATCATAGCTCTACAAGTTTGATGTGTTGACCTAAGGCAAACTCTTTATGAAGAGATATAGGGTTCCAAAGTTGACCCTATGCACTGATTTTCAGACTTAGGCACATATGGTTGCATGGGGTACTTTTTGCAAATAAGTCCAAATCCCACAATTTGACTTGCAAATCCTCAAGTGTGTGAAACACATGATTGTGGTGTTCTATTACTTTGGTATTTGCACTTGGGTCCAAAAGTGCACAAAATTTGCACTTAGCCTCCTAGGGTTCCAATTAAGGGTTTTCCCGGGTTCTTTTCAGAGTTTTTAGCACTTCAGGGTTTTGGTGTCACTAAAGTCCATCAAGATATCTTATGATCATTTCTCATGTCTTTTGAGGTTTTCACATATTTGGGCTTTACTTATATCCATAAGACATGATCTAGGGTTAAGCACTCTACCCTAGGGTTAATCACACCTCAAGTCACATCAGTACAACTTATTTGAAATTTTTACCTAGTGAATGCACTCCAGGTGTAACAAACACATGATATGTCAATGCTCATGATGTTATGCTTAAGTTTTAGTGATAGTAACACCAGGGGTGTTACAGGTCATCCAATCAGTGCCCAAATGACATCCACATTATCCTTCCCAAAATGAGGAGGGTGGTCTTGCACACCTTGCTTCCCAGCTCGATAGGTATACGACGGTTTAATTGATTTGTTGCAATTTTGCCCATAGGCGATGCTATCATGAAAGACCCTTGGGTATTATAGAAAGGCAGTTGACATTTCGCACTGAACTTTTGGCTAATGAAACTATGCGATGCACCCGAGTCAAACATAATTAATGCAGGTTGATTAAAAATAGAAGAAGTACCAGTCATGACGGGTGCTCCTTCAGGTAGCTCCTCTAGAGTGGTGAAGTTGAGCTTCCCTTGCCTGACTTGCAGTTTCTGCTTCCTCCCTTTGTCTTGGTTGGGTGCTGCATCTGCCTTGGCTGATTCCGCGGGCATTTCTTGGCATAATGGCCTACATTGCCACACATGAAGCACTTGTTTCCATTCCCTTGGTGGAACTGCTACTGTTGCTGCTGAGGTTGATTGTTCCTTGGAGTGGGAAATAGTTGGGCGCTTGCTGCTGCTGTGGCAGCCTGAAGACCCATCTTCCTACTTGCTGCTGGAATCCTCTGCTCTAACTGTTAGAGACAATCTGGAATCTCTAGGGCGGAGCTGAGTGTCCTGCCATTGGTGCATTCCTCTTCTTTTCTGCCCAGTGAGCTACAATACAGTCTTCCTGTGATATGACAAGATTGACCAGTCATTGAAGTTGTCGGCCCAACAATGTTGAGGCGCTCACGTAGATTGGTGTGAGCCCCCTACGGAAGTGATCTCTCTTCTTCTTATCTGAATCTGCATGATAGCCCGCATACTGGCACAGGTCGTTGAAAGCCTGGGCATACTGTAGCACAGTGCGGGTTCCCTAAGTCAATGGCAAGAACTCATTCAGCTTGCGATCCAGAATTCCCACTAGAATATGGTTGTCCTCTGAAATCCGTATTGAATTCCTCCCATGTCACCACATGGTCAGCAGGTAACATGGCACACAAATGGTCCCACCATGTCCTAGCAGGTCCACGAAGCTGTTGTGCGGCAAAACGGGTCTTCGTGTCGTCAGGGCAAGCTCCCGTGAGGAGTGGGAACTTTGACTCCACAACCTTGAGCCACACATTGGTGTCTAGCAGATCCTCTGCCTTGGTGAACAAGGGCGTGCTTGCTCAAGAACTCCTGATAAGTCACCACGACCGAGGGCGTTGCGGCTGGCCTCCACCATACTACTGGGGGTGGGGCTGTCGCTGCAATAGCTGCCACAGAATCTCATTCTGCTGAGCCATTAGCTCCTACACCGTGGGAGCTAGAGGAGGTGGCGGGGAACCTGCTCGTTCTACCCGCGCGACGCTGCCTAGCTGCCATCTGAAAATAGAAATTCTGTCGTTGTTATTTTGACTCATGGTTCCCAACAGAATCCTTTATATTATGAGAAGAAAATGTGATAACATAGTACTGAAACCAAACGAGGATAAGATGCTTGCATTCATTGCTCATAAAAGTCTTTCCCGGGTTACAACAATATAAGGGATCACCCTTAAGCCTAGTCCAAAATTTGGTACCAAAACTAAGCTCGCGTGGGTTCCTATCCTCCTAATATGTCAAACTAACCCGTCACCCTGAGTGGTAGAGGCAACGCTGGAACAAGGTGAAGGGGGCACTACAGAGGGAGTCGCATTTGGGCCAGGAGCTGGCTCCAATTCCTCGGGATCCCCTTCCTCGCTTCCTGCCTCGTTTGCCTCCATGTCCTGGTGGTGCATCTCCAGGCGGCTGTGGCTTCCTCAAGTTCCTCCTCACATCATGGAGCTGGATCTCCAGGATATCGATGGTGTTATCCCGGATTTCCACCTGCTGCTCTAGAGTTGCGATGCACTGGCTCAGCTATTCCACCTGTAGGTCTTTTTCCACCTATTCCGAAGACAAGTCGACCACGAAGTCCTCTCGACTGTCGAGGGTGATCTTAGTAGTCTGAGCAAGATTAGTGATGTGTGCCATGGCGTCGCTCTGTAGGGCTTGCAAGAGGTACAGTGCGCTCATACACTAAACAGTGATCCTCCCAACCTGGTCAGGATGCATGACCCACACGTCTTTCACGTGGCTTACTCTGTTGCACCACATGGGGTCATCCCTCTTCTCGGCGGGGAAGAGTCCCAGTGGGTGCATCACCATCTCCAGGGGATGGTATCCGCAGCAGGTTGTCAGGGCTTTTAGTGTTGCAGCCTCAGTGGTGTCGTCCGCCCTGAACCCGAGGGCCTCGGAGTTAAGGGAATGCCATCCATGCAGCAGAGGGTGTGCCTCCGGAGTCAGCCAAACCTGGCAACATGGCACCCGATGCTCCTCGTACAACTACACCATGTACAGAGGGGTGTAGGGTAACCAGCGGAGCAGAGCACCTCCCACAGATGGAGGAAAACCCTCGTGGGAAAGGTAGTCAAAACTAAAGCAAGTGTCTCCTCCATTGACGGGGGTGGGTGAAGTCATCTGTGAAAGAGGATTAGATGTAAGTGTTATGGTAGTGGTTAGGAAAAATGTGTGCCTGGGTTGTTAAAAGGAGGTGGGTTAAATTAGATTTGCCTACTCCAACCCATTTCATTATTCATTATTAACAATGCTTGTTAAGTCCATAATTAGATGCATTTTTCCTTAGTTTCCAATTTCTTCATATTTTATGATGCATGCATGTTGGAAGGAACGTCTCCTCACCGATCATAGGGGTGCTTCTAGGGCATCCCTACTATTCTAAGACTGGCCTATATGGCCTACTTATTTAGCCACCTATTTCCCCCTACTCTTAAGGCCTTTCCTCCTAGTTCTAGTGTTCTAGTCCTGACGATCCAACAGTGGTTTCTAAGCAAATTTTTACTTTCGAAAAGTTGGCATTCATGACTTATTGACTTCTCTATAATGGTATTCGCTCCGATACCAGCTATGGCGGAACTACCCAAATTATTTCAGCTTAAGTGCCTAAGTCACGCCTTAGAGGCAGCAACACACTTAAATCAGAATAACCCGTCAGTCCCTCAGATCTAGTCTAATAAAGCCACTTACCAAGGATCAAATACCACTAGCTCACGCGAAGGTCAGGCACAGAGAGAATACAATAAACATGAAACCACAAATTAAGGCACTGAAGTTATTACATAAATCAGAGTTTTGACAAAAGATAACAAGTTTGGAATTAAATGCAGTGGATAATCGATAATGTCGACATTGAGGAATAGGGCAAGGCCTAGCCCACTACTCCTCCTGGTCCTCTCCTGTCGAGGCAGCATCCCACTCGACCGTCCAACCCGGTGGCAGGGTGGAAGGCCAAGTCACACCATCAACCATATCCTGTAGCGTACCTAAAAAAACATGCCACAAGCAAGGCTGAGTATACTAATACTCAACTAGACTTACCCGGTGTGAGGAGTCTAATCCTCTACCTCAAGACCATGCAGCTGTTTGGCTGAGGGGTTTGGTTTACTAAAAGCACTAGCTGAGTCTAAAAATAGCTTTTAGCTTTTTCCCAGTTCTAGCATATTTAGTTAAACTATGTTTTCTCATTTATAAGCATACATGGTAGCAATCACTTAGTACAATCAATCATGTTATCTCAAGTAAAACCTCGTTTCACTTTTTACTCGATGCAGTACAAGAGGTCAAGCAGTCTCCTTAGTTGCGAGAAGCGGACGATTCGAATCGAGTTTTAACCTTGCAAGGTAAACCTAAACACACGACATGTAGGAGCACTCCGTCCCCACACACGTCAACCGTCCCCATCGATTCCCCGTTCGTGGCCAGGGCTCACCACCTTGGCATACAATGCTCCACTGACCCGGCTGCCGCCGTGCAGTGATTGCACTTATACCCACCATAGCTAGCATGGGAGACACAGCCTCAAGACAAGTGAGGGATAAAGTCCGTGCCCGGCTTCACTCAGGTACTAGGCTTACCGGTTACCATATTTCCTGGTATGTGTTTAGTACTTTCAAACGCTTGACTCAGATATCCACACATTAATCCTTAATTCCATTTCTGTCTCATAGACAAGGCATCCACCCTGGATCCAAGTCCATAGACCATCATAGATCCTGTTATCAAGATGAGTACAATCAATTTCCTGACCACGCACGAGTGCTAGAAAAATCACTCAACTTGTACCAAGATCCCTAATTAGAAAAGCAGCTACTCGACCTAGCATACTAGTATCCATCTCAAAAAGGAATCCTGAGTTCATGCAACTAGGGTTTCAAGCAACTCCTACATTTAAGTGCACAATACAAACCTACAAACATTAAGTGTAGTAAAGTAGCATATATAAACGGTTATGTGACAGAACCTCCCAAGTCATTAGGCCCACCTACAGTTGTCCTTGTCCAGCGGACCTCGGACAACCTTGTAGATGCACTTGATCACTCGACAAGTTCGGTATCTGTATTCTTTACCTTTCCTAAGAGCGTTTCACACGTCACACAGATATTACAATACATCGGAGGAGCGAATAAGCGGAAGCCATTACAATAACTTAATTTACATTAAAACATAGAAAGAGTGTTATTATTACAGACCAACGGTATATGAGTGCAGAAGTATTATTATTACAAACTCGGGAGTGAAAAACCCCTCCCGCTTAAAAGTATAATGCTTTTAAAAGGAGGACAACATCCTCCCAAGGGTTCACTCTTGAGATTCTTCGTTTGGCACCACCTTAGAGCAAAAGCAACAAAAGTTTGCTGCTTCCTCACATACAACAACATGGGTTCAAAAACCCTGAGTACGAAGTGTACTTTCGCAAGTCTTACCCATCAAAATAAAAGACTCTCAAGGATATGCTGGCTTGAGGGAGTCAAGGTAAGGCTTAGTCAAGAATCTAGACTCTGTTTGCAAAAATGCTTACTAATAGTGGATCCTTAAAATCCAGTTTTGTTAGCAAGTTAAGTCATTACCTGAATCTAGAGTTCTTCCTACCCTAGTTCAAGCACTTGGCCTATACTAGCCATCCTTTTATCAACCCTTCTCATTCACTGGAATGCTACGTGTAGGGCAGTGACCAAGTCTTCATGTCCGAGAAGTAATGGTGATCCAAATCGATTAATACCTAGCTGGGGATCTCCAATCACACGACATATGTAGCACTTAACCCTTGCATATGTCAACTCGCCACCAGGGTTCTTAAGACCAGATCGGGTTCACGCCAACTGAGAGCGCAGATACACCACCGTCCAGCCTCTTGCCACGGAGGGTACACGCTACTCTCGCCATATCTCCACTCCCATTGCGTGTTGTCCTATTCTGGTATTAGTCTGCCCGAGGCAAAGCTTACCCATGATGAGGCATGTGACCAGTTAAAAGGTCCTCGATCAGCAAGCCTACATCGAGACGGTCCTTAATCGACTCAGACGGAGACACTACACCGAGACTTTCTTCTCGTGCAAGTCACCCGCCCGGTCTCAGCTTTATCATTTCAAACCCAAAGTTTGGTACCTGCCAGAGGTACATCTTTTCCGATGTTGAACCCATCATGGCCATGATGGATTCACCATCAAGTTTTGTTTTGAAAACATCCCATCCATTGTGAAGCATTACCTTTTTTAAAAAAACAAAGCATTTGTTTTTCTAAAGCAAGACTAAGCATCAGAAAAACCTTTTTAAGAAAATAGGTAATCAAGGAATGGTAAAAAGATTCAAGGAAGGAAATGCAGCAATTTGTTTAACACCCAACTCCTATCACCAAATGCATTAGTCAAGTGATAAAGAGTTTAAAACAGCAAGGAGGTGGCAAATGCACCGGGGCTTGCCTTGAGTTGTAGGAGAGTCAGGCGCTGCTCCACAAATATCAAAATATAAGCAGTTCCCGGCAGGTGGGTCTTCAGGTGGTGGTGTAGCTCTTCCTTCTTCAACCTCTACTTCTTCCTCGTTCTCTATGTATAACCATATATAACCATGAATGCTCATGTAATTCTTATGAAAATGCAATAATAGAAAAGGTTTATCAAGTTGTATCTTGAATACAACTTTCCTTCATGGTACTCTAGGAAACTAGGGTTTTGGGAGTCAGTTCTTCATCTTAGAGGGCAGACATTACCTAGAAGACTAGGGTTTTAGGTTTAGGAATCAAACAATGTCCAAAGCAAGTAAACTTCACCCAAGGTTTCTAAATATCATTTTAAGCTTATCCAAAAAGTTTGGTGCTTTTTGGGGTTACTAATTAATTTCTAAAATTCCAAGAGTATAGGTTTTAGCACTTTTAAATACTGAACAATTCTTGGTTTGGACTAAAAATCCTAGAACCATTTTTATTAAATACTTTGGAAATTTAGTAGTCCAACAAAATTGGTCTCATATTTTTAGAATTTTCCTAAAATTGTCTATGGATTTCCTAAGTCTGGTAGAAAAACAAAAAGGGAAAGCATCAACAGTACTGGGCTCAATTCAGCCCGAGCCAGCCCAATACAGGCAGAACGCGCCCGCTCACACGCTCGCGCTGACGTTTTTGCACAGAGACCCCTGACTGTTTGAACAACTCATAAAGACTCCTCCCTATTGTATCTCTGTCTCACTGACATCTCCAGTAAGACCCCTCCCCTTTCTATTCTTTTCAACCCACAATCCCCGTCGGTGAACGATGACAGGCCGAGCTCCGACGAGCTCGTACTAGCCAGATTAGGCAACGACTAGCTCTTCCCTTTGCTGGACACCAAATTCAACCCCTGACGACCATTTCCCCTCACTCAATTGCAAGACTCTAACACCTAATTACTCTGTCCACGGTGACCGTGCAATCCGGGGACAATTCAAAGTGTTCCCGTCGATCTACTCCGGTTCAGTGCAATTGGTTGGGCCGACGAGCTTCAAGAACACATAGGAATGCTAGAACAAGAGCGAGGATAACATGATCGGACTTGTGGAGCACTGACGCGATGAGCTCACACACGCGGTGTTCTTGGCCGATTTGGGGGAAATCTCAAATTGGAGCTCTCTAGTGGATAATTGGAGGCAAGGGTGGGTTTGTTGGGTGCTTGACTACATAGCAGAGCCGATGGCTTGCTCAATTTATAGGGTTCGAGGGCTGTAATACCCAAATGTGTAAACAATGAAAATAGAGTTGATCTCAATATTTGGTGACCATTACTTATCACCACATGAGACTAGTCATAACTAAAAGTGAATAAGTCTTTACTAAAACACACAAAAAAATCATGCATCATTTTGGAGTTTTGTTTGTGCATTGAATAATAATAACAATAACACTAATAAAAATATAATGATGAAAATAATGAGTTGAAGATTAGGATTAAACCTAAATGTGAATTTGGAATTTAAAATGGAAAAGAAGAGAGAAATACTATAAAATACAAAATGAATTTATAAACAAATAGACTCATCCCATAATGGAGTGTCCAAATCATACATTCAAATCTAAGTATAAAATTCATTACAAAATCTGAATAAAAAAAACGAGACTCAAAAATAAAAAGGAAAACATAATAAAGAAAAAAAGACAGGTGTATAACTTCTTGGGGGCGGGAACACCATTTTTGGCCCATCCTGCCATTTGTGTGCACAGCCCAGGCTGTTGCGCCGACAACAGGGCCCCACTCGACAGCCGCACCCTGCGCATGCTCTGTGCTCTCGCCACTGTCACACGGGTCCCACACATAAGGAATCCCTGTAGATCTTCCTCACCCCCGTAACCGAAGGCCGCTTCCGCTGGGATCTCACGTGCCTGACCGCGACCAGCTCGGAGTTCACCCGTCGCCCTATAAGTCCGTTGCTCGCATCCTCCTTCGGCTAGAGACTAGGCTTAAATCACCACCGCATAACATCGACGAGATCCAGGGGGAAATCGACCTCGCCACGGGAGGGAGACCATGCCCTCTTCCCGCCACCATGGATTCCCGCCAGTGTGGCCAACTGGGCACTAGGGGATGGCTTTGGCGCTTCACCGGTCAACAGGATCATTCCCAGGGCCCGTGGGATGATGCGAGTTTGTCTGGGAGGATGGACCTCGCCGCGGTCGACGTTTCGTCGCAGTATCGGTGAGCGCCTTCACATCAGTTAATCACGTCCTCGATTATGTTTGACGCTAGATCTCATGCGGGGCTTGGCGCACGACACTTCTAGCGTGCCTCACCTGCGTGGGCCTCAGGTAGCGCGCAGCGGCGGTGCCGTACGCCGGAGTATCACTACCTCGCCCAAAACGCCATTAGCGCACCAGTTGGGGGAAATCAAGGGCCGTCGCGGGCTGAGGGTGTTCGACGGCGCGAAGCTTGTGGAAGGTTGTAACGTTCTTGGGGTCGGCGAACGGGCGGTGTTCCCTTGTTGGGTCTTGGCCAGCGCCGGATTGCCTGTCATGGTGGGGGAAGTAGTTTGGGCACGGACGGCCGTGCACAACGTCGCGAGGTTGAAGAAGCCAAGAGGCCCTAGATTCTGTAATGGACGGCTAGGATTTGGTAGATGATATAGTTCGGTCAGATCCAATATCCATTGTTGGATCCTGTGTGGACGACCACGATTAGTCCAGCGCATACCCCTTCGTGTCATTAAAACTGAGCCGTCGATTTTAGATCCAGTGGTCATGTATGTGTACTGGTTCGGGGATCTAATCTCACGCGTCCACCCTTGATCGCACGGCCAGCGTTAACCGCACTCCTTTCGGCCAGGGGAGTTTTGCATAAGAACCCTTGCTTTTTGGGCTAATCAACCCGCAGTCCATCACTGGAAAACTCTGAGTCTCAGGAAACTTATAAATGAGCCCCTGTACTTACCAGAAATTGAGGCCTAGTCCAGAAACTAAAAAAAACCAGAGAAACAAATAGAAAATAGATTTTTAATATAAAAATAATTCCAGAATAGTGTTTAATCTCTAGAAAATTCATACTAGCTCCTTTTTAATCCATTTCAGTTTCTATAATTTTATAATATTATTGTTTATCAAATAGTTCCACTGTTTTGACATGAAAACCATATTAAAATGTATCGCTTAATCAATCTTTATCAAATACATAAAACCTTTAGAAATTCATAACTTAAAATCCATTATTCCAAATTGATTCATTCCATTGGAATTAAATTTTGTTTAAGTATTATTTATCACCTAGTACCTTCACCTAACCATGAAACTTGATTTAAAATTATTCACATGAATTACTCTATTCTAGGTACTTAATAACTACATAAAATCATAACTCGGTGACCGTCACTCCGATCTTAGTAGTTCTCGATCCCGCGATCCCGTAGCGAAGCGTAGATCATTATTATTCAGTTTGTTCGTATGTTTGGTGAGATGTTAATTTTATCTATACCAGGTTTGTTTGTATTGCTACGACTAGCGCGAGGACACGTGCCATCTGAAAAGCAAGTTGGTACCTGGATTCTCAAGTGCCAGGCAAGTTGTGCCCTTGATCCACTTTTGTTACCCAATAATATTCTTTATTATCACTATTCAATGCATAGTTTAATTTTGATGGGACCTAATAGGTCACCCTAGTTTGTTTATCTCATTACCTTGTTTACCCCTGAATCACTTGGGTAGTTTTGCTATTGCTTTTACATGGTTGTGGGTTCATATTTCATTATATCCATGTTCCAATTATTTTGTTATTTTATTTATATTCATGTCAAGATCATTATATTATTGTTAATTGGAACATGGAGCTTAACTTGAGAAACACGTGCCACCACAAGGGAGGAATGGGACCCCTTGGCTGACTAATTAGGGAAGCTAGTGGAAGACTACCTTACCCGAAAGGGGCAAGGGCAGTAGGGGAGTTGCATGCAAGGAGGTTCTCGGGTTGATTTGCTGCGATGGCGGTCAGACGAGTGATTCTTGCAAGTGCTCTTCCCATAAACTGTAGCGGGTTTTCGAAAGCTAGTGGAACTTTGTAAAGGTCTCGTAGTGGATCCCTAGCCATTCACCTTGGTAGTGTCTAAGGGCCTAGCTAACCCTAGCGACATGGGAAACACGACTTGTGGGTAAAGGGTACAACCTCTGCAGAGTTTAAAACTGGTATACTAGCCGAGCTCACGGTCATGAGCGGCTCAGGACTCTCCGATGATTAAATTATGGAACCTAAACTCAATTTGTCATTTGCATTTGCATGGGATTTGTTATTAATTTTGTTCTATTATTATTATGGTTTGGTATCTACTTATACTTAGTAATTGCTAATAAAATTTTGACCAACTTATAAAAGCAATGCTCAGCTTTAAACTCTATTGTGATCAGCCTTACACTTCATGAACTCCCACCTTTGGTGAGTTCGTGCCACATTATTCCCCACAACTTGTTGAGCGATGAACATGTGTGAGCTCACCCTTGCTGTCTCACACCCCCACAGGTCAAGAACAGGTATCACTGGAGGGCGCATGGAGGATGTGCGCTGTGTTCGTGTGAGGTCTAGGTCGTCGTCTCCCAGTTGACTTTCTGGCACCAAGGATGGATTTTAGATCCTATTATATTTATCTTTTATTTCGTAAGTCTTCCGCTATGTAATAAATACTCTGATGTTATTGACATTTATCTCTATACACTCTGTTATTATATATGTTGTCTTCTTGGCGCATGTATGAGATGCACCTGGCTTTGTTCCTTAAAGCCGGGTGTGACAGAAGTGGTATCAGAGGAATGTTGACTGTAGGACGAAACCTAGATAGAAATGGACAAAACCCTTACCTGCTTATCTTATTCTGATTCATTCTATACTTACCTTACTCCGATTCTCTCTATACTTATCTTGATCCTGTCTCACCTTCTACTGTTCTCCTCTGATTATTCTTATCTTTTCTACTTCAAGACAAGATGGATTTCACACTGTGGAATCCTATAACTATGAACTTTTTCAGAGATAGGGAACCTAAGACGAAATTAAAATTATTTTCTCTATTAAAAATGTTGGTTGATTGTTCTGATGATCAATGTCTGATTTGCTTCTTTGATTGATTGAAATAGTATAGATGGGCATCTTAGTATGTACCACCATAAGGTAATGTATTAGCTTTAGTGGATAACACCCTAATCTACTTAGCTAATAAATCCCCCGCAGTAACATTTCTCGTAATTACTCGCCTTGTCTACAATTCTTCCTTTCTTACCCTATATTCCTAACCTAGATGTGCTACCCCTGTACTGTTAGAAGGGAGCAGTATAGACTTGATCCTTGGTATGTCATGGTTAAGAAAGGCAAAGGCATTATATACACTATGCTAAGGGGACCGTAGAACTCACCAGTTCTAAAGGACAAAGATTTGAAGATGAGATTGCAGTAACTACCACCATCAGACTAGTGGCATTCTTAGTAGATGACAAGTTTGTGGGTGACAACATCCGTGCAGTTAGGGATTTTCTGGATGTCTTTCCAGAGGAGTTATTAGGGATGCCATCATATAGGGAAGTTGAGTTTGTCATTGATCTCTTACCTGGGACTGCCCCTATTTCTAAACGGCCATACAGGATGTCCGTAGAAGAACTAAAGGAACTTAAGAAGCAATTAACGGAATTACAAGAGGCTGGATACATTCGTCCGAATTCTTCACCTTGTGGAGCGCCGGTTCTATTTGTACAGAAGAAAGAAGGATCGCAAGGGATGTGCGTGAATTATAGGACCCTTAATGATGTCACTGTGAAGAACAAGTATCCATTACCCCGCATTGAAGATTTATTGATCAGATGAGAGGTGCTAGGGTATTCTCGAAGATTGATCTCCGATCAGGTTACCATCAAACGAGGATTAGACCATCGGATATTCCCAAGACAGCATTCTCGACTCGATATGGTTTATATGAGTTCACTGTTACGCCGTTTGGATTAACTAATGCACCGGCCTATTTTATGGATCTAAAGAATAAGGTGTTCATGATCTGGACAGATTCGTCATGGTTTTCATTGATGATACTCTTATTTATTCCAAAAGTGATAGTGGTCATGAGAAACATCTGAGATTGGTGCTACAGAAGTTATGAGATAATCAACTCTACGCTAAGTACAGTAAATGCGAGTTCTGGATTGACGAGGTGTCATTTCTTGGACATATCATTTCTAATGGAGGGATTTCAGTGGATCCTGCCAAAGTCAAGGAGATAGTGGTGTGGAGCATACCCACTACAATTACGGAGATACGGAGTTTCTTGGGACTTGCAGGATATTATCGGAGATTTATTGAAGGACTTTCTAAGATTGTTAAGCCTATGATCTCGCTTCTGGAGAAGGGAAGAGAATTTAAGTGGGACGAGAAGTGCCAAGATAGCTTTGATCAATTAAAGAAGAGGTTGATGTCGCCACCAGTGTTGGTTATGCCAGATCTACAAAAGGGATTTGATATTTATTGTGATGCATGTGGCCAAGGCTTGAGATGTGTGCTTATGCAAGAAGGACATGCGATCACCTATGCGGAAAACATGAGTTGAACTACCCTACTCATGACTTAGAACTGGCAGCCGTAGTTCATGCACTTAAGATATGGATGCATTATATTATGGGAACCAAGTGTCAAGTATACACGGATCATAAGAGTTTGAAGTATATATTCACTAAGATGGATCTCAACCTTTGGCAACGCCATTGGTTGGAGCTTATTAAGGATTATGATTTGGAGATTCACTATCACCCAGGCAAGCCAAATTTGGTTGCAGATGCCTTGAGTCGAAAGGAGCATGTTCATTCAGCTGTTGTTGCCCAGCTACCCAATGAGATTATTGAGGATTTTAGGAGACTTAACCTGGGGATAGCTGCTCACACTAAAGGAGTTACTATTGATGTGGAACCTACCTTGGAACAAGAAATTCGCAAAGGTCAGGTTGGTGATGCTAAGATACAAGAGATCTAGGATCTTATTACGGAAGGTAGAGGTCCAGAATTCATGGAAGATGAGCAAGGCATCGTACGGTTCAAGGACAGGATATGTGTTCCCAAGATTGATAGCCTTCGTGAGACTATATTGAAGGAGGCCCATGATTCGGATTATTCTATTCATCCTGGTAGTACCGAGATGTATCAGGATTCAAAGCAGAAATACTGGTGGTATGGATTGAAAAGAGATGTGGCTGCACATGTGGCTATGTGCGATGTGTGTCAAAGAGTTAAGGCTGAACACCAAAGACCAGCTGGACTATTATACCCATTAAAGATACCCGGCTGGTAGTGAGAAGAGATTGGTATGGACTTCATTACTGCATTGCCTCGCACCCTGAAAGGATATGAATCGATATGGGTTATTGTGGATAGATTGACTAAAGTGGCCCACTTCATTCCTATCAAGACTACTTATAAAGGTCCTCAATTGGCTGGGTTATATAGGGCTCAGATTGTGTCTCTACATGGTGTACCGAAGAAGATCATTTTGGATAGAGGATCACAATTTACCTCTAGATTTTGGAAAAGTTTTCATGAGAATATGGATACGAAGTTGAATTCTAGTTCGACCTACCATCCTCAGACTGATGGACTGACCGAAAGGACTAACCAAGTGTTGGAGGATATGTTGAGAGCTTGTGCCCTTCAGCATGGTAGTAGTTGGGACAAGAGTCTACCTTATGCTGAGTTCTCATATAATACTAGTTAATAGGCCAGTCTGAAGATGTCACCGTTCAAGGCTCTGTATGATAGGAAATGCAGAACTCCTCTATTTTTGGACCAGACTAGAGGAAGACAATTCTTTGGGCCTGAACTTATTCAAGAGGCAGAAGAACAAGTCCGTATAATTCAGGAGAATTTGAGGGTAGCTCGAACCAGGCAAAAGAGCTATGCAGATAATAGAAGAAGACCACTAGAGTTTGAGGAAGGTGAACATGTGTACCTCAAGGTATCACCACTTCATGGAATGAGGAGATTTAAAGTCAAGGGCAAATTGTCCCCTCGCTATATTGGACCATTTCTGAATTTTTAGGCGAGTTGGATAGATGGCCTATCAACTCAAGCTACCTGATAATCTGTCTGATGTGCATAATGTATTCCATGTGTCTCAACCTAAGAAGTGTCTCTGTGTCCCTGAAGAACAGTTACCAATGGAAGAGCTCAGTGTTCAGGGTAATTTGACTTACACGGAGTATCCTGTCAAGATTCTTGATACATTGACTCGAGTTACAAGAAATAAGGTGATAAAGATGTGCAAAGTGCAATGGAGTCACCATGGAGAAGATGAAGCAACATGGGAAAGAGAAGAAGAGCTTCGCATAGATTTTCCCCATCTTATCCCTAGTCCTTCCTAAATCTCGAGGACGAGATTCTTGTTAAGGGGGGTAGGATTTGTAATACCCAAATGTGTAAACAATGAAAATAGAGTTGATCTCAATATTTGGTGACCATTACTTATCACCACATGAGACTAGTCATAACTAAAAGTGAATAAGTCTTTACTAAAACACACAAAAAAATCATGCATCATATCGGAGTTTTGTTTGTGCATTGAATAATAATAACAATAACACTAATAAAAATATAATGATGAAAATAATGAGTTGAAGATTAGGATTAAACCTAAATGTGAATTTGGAATTTAAAATGGAAAAGAAGAGAGAAATACTATAAAATACAAAATGAATTTATAAACAAATAGACTCATCCCATAATGGAGTGTCCAAATCATACATTCAAATCTAAGTATAAAATTCATTACAAAATCTGAATTAAAAAATGAGACTCAAAAATAAAAAGGAAAACATAATAAAGAAAAAAAAGACAGGTGGATAACTTCTTGGGGGCGGGAACACCATTTTTGGCCCATCCTGCCATTTGTGTGCACAGCCTAGGCTGTTGCGCCGACAACAGGGCCCCACTCGACAGCCGCACCCTGCGCATGCTCTGTGCTCTCGCCACTGTCACACGGGTCCCACACATAAGGAATCCCTGTAGATCTTCCTCACCCCCGTAACCGAAGGCCGCTTCCGCTAGGATCTCGTGTGCCTGACCACGACCAGCTCGGAGTTCACCCGTCGCCCTATAAGTCCGTTGCTCGCATCCTCCTTCGGCTAGAGACTAGGCTTAAACCACCATAGCATAACATCGACGAGATCCAGGGGGGAAATCGACCTCGCCACGGGAGGGAGACCATGCCCTCTTCCCGCCACCATGGATTCCCGCCGGTATGGCCAACTGGGCACTAGGGGATGGCTTTGGCGCTTCACCGGTCAACAGGGATCATTCCCAGGGCCCGTGGGATGATGCGAGTTTGTCTGGGAGGATGGACCTCGTCGCGGTTGACGTTTCGTCGCAGTATCGGTGAGCACCTTCACATCAGTTAATCACGTCCTCGATTATGTTTGACGCTAGATCTCATGCGGGGCTGGGCGCACGACACTTCTAGCGTGCCTCACCTGCGTGGGCCTCGGGTAGCGCGCAGCGGCGGTGCTGTACGCCGGAGTATCACTACCTCGCCCAAAACGCCATTAGCACACCAGTCGGGGGAAATAGAGGGCCGTCGCGGGCTGAGGGCATTCGGCGGCGCGAAGCTTGTGGAAGGTTGTAACGTTCTTGGGGTCGGCAAACGGGCGGTGTTCCCCTGTTGGGTCTTGGCCAGCGCCGGATTGCCTGTCATGGTGGGGGAAGTAGTTTGGGCACGGACGGCCGTGCACAACGTCGCGAGGTTGAAGAAGCCAGGAGGCCCTAGATTCTGTGATGGACGGCTAGGATTTGGTAGATGATATAGTTCGGTCAGATCCAATATCCACCGTTGGATCCTGTGTGGACGACCGCGATTAGTCCTACGCATACCCCTTCGTGTCATTAAAACTGAGCCGTCGATTTTAGATCCAGTGGTCATGTATGTGTACCGGTTTCGGGGATCTAATCTCACGCGTCCACCCTTGATCGCATGGCCAGCGTTAACCGCACTCCTTTCGGCCATGGGAGTTTTGCATAAGAACCCTTGCTTTTTGGGCTAATCAACCCGCTGTCCATCACTGGAAAACTCTGAGTCTCAGGAAACTTATAAATGAGCCCCTGTACTTACCAGAAATTGAGGCCTAGTCCAGAAACTAAAAAACCAGAGAAAACAAATAGAAAATAGATTTTTAATATAAAAATAATTCTAGAATAGTGTTTAATCTCTAGAAAATTCATACTAGCTCCTTTTTAATCCATTTCAGTTTCTATAATTTTTATAATATTATTGTTTATCAAATAGTTCCACTATTTTGACATGAAAACCATATTAAAATGTATTGCTTAATCAATCTTGTATCAAATACATAAAACCTTTAGAAATTCATAACTTAAAATCCATTATTCCAAATTGATTCATTCCATTGGAATTAAATTTTGTTTAATTATTGTTTATCACCTAGTACCTTCACCTAACCATGAAACTTGATTTAAAATTATTCACATGAATTACTCTATTCTAGGTACTTAATAACTACATAAAATCATAACTCGGTGACCGTCACTCCGATCTTAGTAGTTCTCGATCCCGCGATCCCGTAGCGAAGCGTAGATCATTATTATTCAGTTTGTTCCTATGTTTGGTGTGATGTTAATTTTATCTATACCATGTTTGTTTGTATTGCTACGACTAGCGCGAGGACACGTGTCATCTGAAAAGCAAGTTGGTACCTGGATTCTCAAGTGCCATGCAAGTTGTGCCCTTGATCCACTTTTGTTACCCAATAATATTCTTTATTATCACTATTCAATGCATAGGTTTAATTTTGATGGGACCTAATAGGTCACCCTAGATTGTTTATCTCATTACCTTGTTTACCCCTAAACCACTTGGGTAGTTTTGCTATTGCTTTTACATGGTTTTGGGTTAATATTTCATTATATCCATGTTCCAATTATTTTGTTATTTTATTTATGTTCATGTCAAGATCATTATATTATTGTTAATTGGAACAAGGAGCTTAACTTGAGAAACACGTGCCACCACAAGGGAGGAATGGGACCCCTTGGCTGACTAATTAGGAAAGCTAGTGGAAGACTACCTTACTCGAAAGGGGCAAGAGCAGTAGGGGAGTTGCATGCAAGGAGGTTCTCGAGTTGATTTTGCTGCGATGGTGGTCAGACGAGGGATTCTTGCAAGTGCTCTTCCCATAAACTGTAGCGGGTTTTCGGAAGCTAGTGGAACTTTGTAAAGGCCTCGTAGTGGATCCCTAGCCATTCACCTTGGTAGTGTCTAAGGGCCTAGCTAACCCTGGCGACATGGGAAACACAACTTGTGGGTAAAGGGTACAACCTCTGCAGAGTGTAAAACTGGTATACTAGCCGAGCTCACAGTCATGAGCGGCTCAAGACTCTCCGATGATTAAATTATGGAACCTAAACTCAATTTGTCATTTGCATTTGCATGGGATTTGTTATTAATTTTGTTCTATTATTATTATGGTTTGGTATCTACTTATACTTAGTAATTGCTAATAAAATTTTGACCAACTTATAAAAGCAATGCTCAGCTTTAAACTCTATTGTTGATCAGCCTTACACTTCATGAACTCCCACCTTTGGTGAGTTCGTGCCACATTATTCCCCACAACTTGTTAAGCGATGAACATGTGTGAGCTCACCCTTGCTGTGTCACACCCCCCACAGGTCAAGAACAGGTATCACTGAAGAGCTCACCCTTGCTGTGTTCATGTGAGGTCTAGGTCGTCGTCTCCCAGTTGACTTTCTGTCACCAAGGATGGATTTTAGATCCTGTTATATTTATCTTTTATTTTGTAAGTCTTCCGCTATGTAATAAATACTCTGATGTTATTGACATTTATCTCTATACACTCTGTTATTATATATGTTGTCTTCTTGGCGCATGTATGAGATGCACCTGGCTTTGTTCCTTAAAGCCGGGTGTGACAAGGGCGGTGGCCCATGAATTGGAGATGGCGTGGTGGCGGCCGGAGAGGGAAGAAGTTACTGGCGCAAGCAATTCGTGGATGTTACCGTGGCAAGTTCTTGGGTTACCAATGGACTATGTATTGTGATTAATTGCGACGTGGTGAGATGGCCGATGGCATGTCATGACCGCGAGGAATGGTGGTACGATGGTGAGGGTCGCGCGGCCACGTCGCCGGTAACTGGATAAGCAACAGAGCGTTCACTGTGCTTCAAGTTCATCCACGTCGAGATCTTTTTACCCGGGAATTGTTATCTGCGCTTAACGGAGCGTGAATCATGGCGCTGGCACGAATCCGAGGGCAAGGTCGCCGGCGGCGAGGGGGGCTGAACCTGAGATATTTCTGTAGGCACTGTATCATTGAGATCCTTAACAAAGTGCCTGACAGAGAGAATTGCAGTGCCCTGATCTCAGATTTTTGTGTGAAAACTTGCTAATCTACCTGTAACAAAGTTGCAGCTCTATATACCAGCTACAATTCTGTTGTAAAGATCTTGCTCATTTGCTTATTCCCTTGAGCTAGAATCAAGTCCAAAGTTCGCCAGAACTCACTATCAGTTAAAATTCAGTCACAGGGTGGTTTGACAGCTAGACTTCAAACCGATTTAGCTCCTAACTTTGTACAACACCAAGGCTTAATCACTTAAGCAAAGTTGTACACCTATAATAGCTCTATAATATTGATGTATTAAGCCAGAATAGAATCTTCATGGATTAAAAGATATAAAGCTCCAAAGTTGCTCCAATTGCATTGAATTCTGACTTAAGCATGTGGGGTTTCAAAGGGTACTTTTTGCAATTAGGTCCAAATCCCACTTTTTAACTTGCAAATCCTTAAATGTGGGAAGCACATTGTTTGTGGTGTTATATTACCTTTGTTTTTGCACTTTAGTCCAAAAGTGTACAAAATTTGCACTTAACCCCCTAGGATTTCAGTTTAGGGTTTTCCAGGGATCTTTTCAGGGTTTTTAGTACTCTAGGGTTTTGATGCCACTCAAGTCCTTCCAAGAGGGTATCTTAGGATCATTTCTCATAGCTTTTGAAGTTTTCCCATGCTTGGGCTTCCCTTATATCCATAAGCCCAGATTTAGGGTTAAGTACTTTTCACTAGAGTTAACCACACATCAAATCATATCAGTACAACATATTTGAAATTTTTACCTAGTGAATGCACTCTAGGTGTGACAAACACATGATATGCTAATGCTCATGATGTTATGCTCAAGTTTTAGTGATAGTAACACCAGGGGTGTTACATCCTTCCCCCCATTAAAGAATCACGTCCCGAGATTTAAAGTCCTAGGGCAAGTAGTGGAAAAGGAAACGTGTCATATTTTTATTTTTCTTATTTCTTGTACAAGGCAGGGGGTGGTATGGGGTCTACTCCTCTTTTACAACAATTGTACATATCTCACAAATTACATGAAGCTAAAAATCCTGGGAAATTCTTTTCTAAAAAGTCTTGGGTTTCCCATGTAGCTTCATCTTCATTATGTTGGTTCCATTGTATCTTATAGAATTTGAGAACTCTTCTTCAGGTGATCCTGTCCTTTTGATCCAGGATTCGAATAGGATGTTCTGAATACGTTAAGTCTGGTTCCAAGGTAACATCCATCACATCAATAGTTCGATCTGGAACCCGAAGAAATTTTTTCAATTGGGATACATGGAACACATTGTGCACTGCAGATAATGTTTCGGCTAGTTGGAGTCGGTATGCCACCGGTCCACATCTTTCAAGAATAGGAAATGGACCAATGTACCGGGGTGCAAGCTTTCCTTTTACACCGAAACGAGATACACCCTTCATTGGTGATACTTTCAGGTAAACATAGTCTTCAACTTGAATGTACAAGGGTTGGCGTCGTTTGTCTGCATAACTCTTTTGTCAAGCTTGTGCTTCTTTCAAATTATGTATAATTCGTTGAACTTTTTCTTCCATTTCTTTAACCATATCAGGTCTAAAAAACCACCTTTCCCCTGGTTCAGACCAATTCAATGGAGTACGGCACCGTCGTCCATACAAAGCTTCAAAGGGTGCCATCTTAATACTTTCTTGATAACTATTATTAAACGAAAATTCTACTAGTGGCAAACAATCATCCCATTTCTGCGGAAATTCTAGAACACATGCCTGTAACATGTCCTCGAGTATTTGATTTACTCTTTCAGTCTACCCACTAGTTTGAGGATGATAGGCCGAACTCTGGAGAAACTTAGTACCCAGAGTTTTGTGGAGTTCCTCCCAGAATTTGGATACAAATTGCGGTCCGCGATCTGACACTATTGTCTTCGGAACACCGTGCAAACTGAGAATACAGGCAATATATAGTTCCGCATATGTGGCCACTGTATAATTTACCTTGACTGGAGGAAAGTGGGCGATCTTTGTAAGTCGATCAATGATAATCCAGATGGAATCAAACCCTTTTGCTATCCTGGGTAATACCATAATGAAGTCCATGCTAATGTCCTCCCATTTCCAAGTCGGGATAGGCAAAGATTGCAGTGGATCAGCAGTCTTCATGTGTATGGCTTTGACACGTCTACAGGTGTCACATCTTACCACATAGCGTGCAATTTCGATCTTCATTTTTGTCCACCAATAATGTTGTTTTAAATCTTGATACATCTTAGTGCTTCCGGGATGAATGGAATATCGACTAAGATGAGCTTCATCCAAAATTTGCTGGTGGACATCATAATCTTTAGGTACAACTATGCGGTTATTAAACCATACTATGCCTTGATCATCCTTTCTGAAATAGTTTGCTTTACCGGCTTTTATTTTCTCATGAATATATTTCATACCCTTATCACTTCTTTGTGCATCAATAATCTTTTGCAGAAGAACCGACTCAAGCTTTAATTGGTTTAAGGTTCCATGTTGAATCATTCCTAGGTTTAATTTCTCCATTTCTTGGCATAATGTGATGTCATAAGTCTTTACTGTAAGACAATGGCAGCAAGCCTTGCGACTTAGTGCATCTGCCACCACGTTGGCCTCACCTCGGTGATAGTGAATTTCTAATTCATAATCCTTAATTAGCTCAAGCCATCTCCTCTGCCTCATGTTTAGTTCTGACTGGGTAAAAATGTACTTCAAACTTTTATGATCTGTATATATATGGCAGATATTTCCCAGCTGATAATGACGCCATATTTTAAGGGCATGAACCATAGTAGCTAATCTAATTCATGAGTTGGATAATATTCCTCATGCTGGCGCAACTGTCTTGAAGCATATGCTATAACTCGTCCCTCTTGCATTAAGACACATCCAAGACCACTGCCCGATGCGTCACAATACACATCAAAAGGCTTTTCAATGTCCGGTTGAGCCAATACCGGAGCAGTGGTCAATAATACCTTCAGCTGCTCGAAGGCTTCGTTGCATCTTGAGGACCAGTTAAATTTTGTATCATTCTTTAATAAACTTGTCATTGGCTTCACAAGCTTGGAGAAATCCGGGATAAACCTGTGGTAATAGCCAGCCAGTCCAAGGAAACATCGAACTTGATGTACAGTGGTTGGTGGTTTCCACTCTAGAATATCCTTGACCTTGCTGGGATCAACCACAATCCCATTTGCAGACAATACATGTCCCAGAAATTGGATATCCTCCAGCCAAAACGCGCACTTGCTAAATTTAGCATATAATTGATGTTCCCTTAAGCGCGTTAATATGATCCATAGGTGCTAAGCATGCTCCTCTTCATTCTTGGAATATATCAAGATATCATCAATGAAGACCACCACAAATTTGTCCAACTCGGGCATAAATATCGAGTTCATTAGATATGTGAAGTGGGCAGGAGCATTCGTTAATCCGAAAGACATAACCAAATATTCGAATAATCCGTACCGTGTAGTAAATGCGGTCTTGGGTATATCTTCGGGTCGGATACGGATCTGATGATAGCCCGACCTGAGGTCAATTTTGGAAAATACCCGACCTCCGGTAAGCTGATCGAATAAGATATCAATCTAGGGAAGAGGGTACTTGTTCTTGATTGTGACATCATTAAGGGGTCTGTAGTCCACGCACATCTGAAGCGTTTGATCCTTCTTCTTGACAAAGATTGCGGGACATCCTCAAGGTGACGAATTGGGCCAAATGAATCCCTTCTCCAGTAGATCTTTTAATTGAGTCTTGAGCTCTGCCAACTCATTTGGTGGCATTCGGTACGACCTTCTAGAAATAGGAGCCGTACCGGGCTTCAGTTCAATCACAAACTCTACATCTCTTTCTGGAGGTAATCCAGGCAGATCTTCAGGAAAGACGTCCGGGAACTCACACACTACCGGAATATCTTGGATTTCCAGTATGATAGCTTCATAGACTCTGCCAAATGGTTAAGCTGGAATAGCTACAGGGATGGACCAAAGAACCTCTTCTTGGCCATAGTTCAACCTGATGGTTCTTAAATTAGTGTTGAGGATAGCTTTGTGCTGGGCTAACCAATTCATGCCCAGAATTACATCGATATCTTTGCCTTTTAGCATAATCATATTGGTGGGAAAATCCCGTTCAGCCAATGTTACTGGCACATTGAAGGCCACTTCTTTAGTAAATATTTGTCCCCCATGCGAATGAATAATAAACCCTTCCCTTGATTCAGTGGAAGGAATGCAATATTTTTCCACAAATTTCTTGCTTATGAATGTATGCGAAGCACCAGAATCAAAGAGAATGAATGCTGAGTGATTGGCCACAATTAACGTACCCATCATAACCGGCTCTCCCTCCGCTGTAGTGGCCACTTGAGTGTAATATATTCGCCCAGTCTTCTTGATATTCTTGTCCGCTGAAATATTTGCCATGTTTCCCTTGCCTTGATTTGAGCTCCCTGAGTTCTGCTGATTGTTGGATTTATTCTGCCTTGGATATGGGCAGTCTTTGATAAAATGATCAGACTTCCCACAATTGAAGCAGCTAATTGAGGAACTAGGGAGGGCGGCAAAACGAGCACTAGGGGCACTCAGTTGACTTGTAGAAGTGGGGGCAGTGGCAGGGCAAATGAAGACAGGCTGTTTGAATGGGTAGGAGGGTGGGCAAGATGAAGAACGATTCTGATTAACAGGTCGGATTACCAACCTAGTTCGCTTTTCAGGTCCCTGGTTGGAGCTATCTCCATCGAATACCTTCGATTTTCCTTGGCCTGTGTTCTTAGCTTCTACTATCGGCGCTGTGCTGACAGCACTGCAGTTCTATATACTAGCTACAATTCTGCTATAAAGATCTTGCTCATTTGCTTATTCCCTTGAGCTAGAATCAACTCCAAAGTTCGCCAGAACTCACTGTTAGTTAAAATTCAGTTACAGGGTGGTCTGACACCCAGACTTCAAACCGATTTAGCTCCTAATTTTGTACAACACCAATGCTTAATCACTTAAGCAAAGTTGTACTCCTATAATAGCACTATAATATTGATGTATTAAGCCAGAACAGAATCTTCATGGATTAAAAGATATAAAGCTCCAAAATTGCTCCAATTGCACTGATTCTGACTTAAGCATATGGGGTTCAAAGGGTACTTTTTGCAATTAGGTCCAAATCCCACTTTTTAACTTGCAAATCCTTAAATGTGGGAAGCACATAGTTTGTGGTGTTACATTACCCTTGTTTTTGCACTTTAGTCCAAAAGTGTACAAAATTTGCACTTAACCCCCTAGGATTTCAGTTTAGGGTTTTCCAGGGATCTTTTCAGGGTTTTTAGTACTCTAGGGTTTTGATGCCACTCAAGTCCTTCCAAGAGGGTATCTTAGGATCATTTTTCATAGCTTTTGAAGTTTTCCCATGCTTGGGCTTCCCTTATATCCATAAGCCCAGATTTAGGGTTAAGTACTTTTCAATAGAGTTAACCACACATCAAATCATATCAGTACAACATGTTTGAAATTTTTACCTAGTGAATGCACTCTAGGTGTGACAAACACATGATATGCTAATGCTCATGATGTTATGCTCAAGTTTTAGTGACAGTAACACCAGGGGTGTTACAGGTTATGCATAAAACTGGGGCTTGCCTTCGAAAGCTGGGGCTGCGGGGAGATCCTCGGTGGCAGGCTCTTGAGCTGGCTCCTGAACTTCGTCTTGGGCAACTCCTTGCTCGGGAATGAGCACGTACTCTCCGTCAGCTACGTTGCAATCTAATGAATGCAATGAGTAAGATACATGTATGCCATGATATGCAATTTAGTAATGATAATGTATGGTGAAATGATTAAATCAATAAGATAAAGCTTAATCTTACTACCGGAGGTTCTAGTGGTATACTTAGCCATTTAGAATTGGGTGTGGCCAAGGTCTGGAGGTTGAATTAATTTAGTACTCCACTACCCTTTAATGTTTTAGAGAAAATCTTAACAAAGTTTATGCTGAAGTTGTTATGGTTAAGATATAACACTTCTATTGATTCCCTCCTTTTCCCTTTCTTACTGATGCTTTTTAGGGGAGGTTTGAACTACAACATAGTTTCAAAAATTTCCAAACATTCTGTAAAAATTACAGCGGCTTCACACTGGTATATCTATTTCAGTCTCAATAATTGAGGCTTAAAATGGGACTGGTTTTCTATACACAAAAATACTAAAATTCAGGGTAGAGAGGGTGCTTTGAACTACAACTCTCCTCTAACAGTTGATTTTATTCTAAGGTTTATTTTTGCTGGTATCTAGATGCAATAATATGACCTTAAACCAATTTTTAGCCAATGATACCTACTAGTTAATTTATGGGGATTTTCCAAAGCATTAGGTCTTAGTGGTGCTTTCTACAACTACTATATTTGAGAAATGTCAAACATTAGATTTCCAAATTTTCTTATCTTCTTCTTTGTGCAAGAGCAATCATTCTTGAAGTTGGTTAATTTTTGCCCATAGGGAAGAGGTGGTAAAATTCTTGGAATATATGGTCTTTTTCATGGGGTAGGGGGTGAGGTACATTTCGTCAAAATTTTACCATAGTCCTATATTTTTTCATGGTAGTTTACTTCATAAGTACTTAGGTAAAAATTTGGTTGCTCACTGTTTCCCATTTTTAGTCTTCCTTTTGATTTATTTGAAATATTGGCTAAATCAAAGTTCTAATTGTTTAACTCACTTACTGTGAGGTTTTTTGGGGGTTTACAATTTTTGTAGTGGCATGTTATTGGTCAGAGGTCTACTGAATTTTCCTTGCCATTATTGCATTTGCCCTTATATTTTTAATCACGAGTTTTATTGACTTCTTAATGCCTAATAAAATTATAACCTTAGATCAGTACTAGACCAGGGTTGCATATATTTTTCCTATGATCTCTATTACTTAGGCATACTAGGAAAAATAGGGTCACTTTCTGGTTTCTATTTTCTATCTCTGTTCTCATTTTTCTAAAGTTTGGGTAGAAATTGTCTTTAATGGAATTTCTGGTTTATTCTTGTATACTGGGGTGTTCATTATTTTTACAGCGTGTATATACTAGGTGAGTATCTCCACAATTTTTCTCAAGTCCAGTATAAAAGTATTTCTATTTTTTTCTGTATTATTAAGGTTTGGGAAGTTTTCTTATTTAATTCAAAACTCTAAAAATTAGTACAGAAAACATGAGCTTTACTATTTTTGTTTGATAGTGCATATTTCACAGAGCCTAACAAAATTTGTTGGACCAAATTAGGATGAGTATTCCTTAAGTTATGCATTTAACTATTTTGTTGCAGATTTAAAGAATTGAATTTTAAATGGAAAAGGAAAATCTACTTTGCGCTAGGGTCCCTGGTATATTTTTCTTGTGTCTCTTACAAACAGGTCCTCGGGCTACTATTCAACCGAGTCTCTAACAATGCAGAAAACCCCCTAGGGTTAACCTAAATCTAACCCACGGTCCTAACCTTATTGAAACAGTACCCGCGGCAGAGAAAAGGGCGGCAGGGCTTACTGGCGGCGATCTAGCTCCAGTGAGGTATCCAGGGAGGTCGGGGAGGTTACGGCAGTCACGTCGAGGTGCGGGTCAGCGTCGGAGATGGCCGGAGTCGGCCGATCCTCGTGTGCAGGCGGGGCAATTCATCGGCAGCGAGTGTTCCGGCCTGCTCACAGCGGGATAGTTCAATTGGTTGGCTCGGGGAGCTTTACCAAGTGACGCAGTGGCGGTATACGCGAGGAATTGGGAAATGGTGCAGTGACTTACCCAGTCCACGCTTTCCGGTGAGCGGAAGAAGTCCGGTGAGGGTGATTCGGGGTTTCTGGTGAGGCTGCACTGGGTCTGAGGGCTTGGGTAGCTTCACGGGTCTCTGGCGTGGACTAGGGACGGCTGGGGTGAGCTGGCCACGGTTGCCGGTGCTCGGGCGGCTTGGCGGGCGAAGGAGCTCTCGGTTCACGTCCAATAATCCGGTGATTGAGCGCAGTGAGTGTGCGAAGCTGAGGCAAGGACGTGCAGGAGCTATTGGCCTTTATAGGCGCGGGCGCGAGGAGGGCGTGCAGTGGACATGACCGTGTGCGGGGGCGAGCGTGCGCGGGTTGGGCGAACGTCGGCGTGCCGACCAGGGTCAAACGCGTGTGTGCGTTTCTTCTGCTCGAGTTCTGGCGCGAGTAGTCACTCATCCAAGCCTGCTCTTGCCTTGGTCAGTGCACAAAACCTCTTCCCCTTCTTATAAGCTACCGATTATGTGTGGGGGTCAAAGGATTTGGCCTACTGGTTCCAAAGATATGGAGCTCTCAAGTACAGTCTGTCTCACAGCCCGAGCCCGAGGCAAGTCTTTGGTTTTGTTGTGTCTAGGGTCCAAATCCCAATGCCATCTTCAGATATGTGGTAGAGGGGTTAGTTTAGCACATATTTGCTAATGGGAGCTCATAGTTTTGGATTAGGGATCATGGTGAACGCCCTCGAGTTTGGGTGAGGGGCTGAAATTCAGAAATCTGAAATTTAGATTTCTGAAGAAAGCCTCCAATTGAATGGCCTGTTTGAGGGTTTTGAAAAAATCTTTTGGGAAAAATCTCTTACTATTTTTTGTAGCTTATTTAGTGTATTACAACTTTCATTATTGGCTCAAGTCATGATAATGTAGTTTTCTTGGTCTTTATTAAGTTTTCTTATCAGTGCTCCATTGCCCTCCAGGAAGGGTTATTAGGGTTTTGGCATTTTCTTTCTTCTTTACACTTCATATGGTTAAGGCATGGTTCCTAGGATGAAAAAGACTTGATTAAGTTCTTGCCTCTAAATTTTGGTGTCGTTTGCTCAATTTACTTCACATGTGATAATGGTCACAAGGTGGGCATTGAGTGAAAAACCTTGGGTAACACTGGGGTGTTACAAAACGCATCTCTGCGCACAGTTTTAAAATTCTCTAGTGGATTTTTCACAAAACTACGATCTCCTTCCTCCCTCCATCTTCTTCGTCTCACCATGGAAGGGAAGGAGGAGGGGGAAGGGGAGGGGGCCAGCCGTAGAGGGAAATGGGGAGGAGGGGGCGAGCCGGCCAGTGCCGCAGGGCCGAGCGCTGGCAAGGCCATGGGCGGGCGGGGAGGGGGAGGAAGGTGGAGGGGAGAGAGGAGGGAAGGTTCCTGCGTGAATGGGAATCGAAGACACGAAGAACTTCATGGGCTAAAATCGTTGTTAATGTCCGAAAAATATCGCGCAGGCTCTAAAAATCCTAGGAAAATTCATAGACATGATTTGGCACCCAATCAACTCGAAAACATATTTACAACTTTTGAAAATGTTCTTAAGTACCTCAAATAAATAGATTTTGAATTTCAGAAAATAGAAAAGTGTTCAGAAAAATATGAAAATTTACCGAAAACTTCTACAAAGCATATTAACATGTTTCAAACACTTCTTGCACTTAGAAACACTATGCCAAAACCAAGGCACTTATGGGGATCACGCCAACATAGAACAAAATAACTCTCTATTTTTTTAATAAAGGGAAAAGAAAAGCGAAGAAAGGAAAGAGTAACACCTGAATTTTGAGTACAGAGCAAAGAAATTTTTATACCCCAAAATTCAGTGTGTTACAGACCTATCCCCCTTAAAAGAATCTCACCCCGAGATTCAAGGTTGGCTAGGAAATAGTTTGGGATACATGGCTTTCAGATCATCTCCGTGTTCACAGGTTGCTTCTTCCTCAGAGTGGTGACCCCATCTAACCTTGCTCATTCTGATGGTATTTCTCCGGGTGACTCTATCTGCTGTCTCCAGAATCTGCGTTGGCTTCTCCACATATGTTAGGTCTTCTTGGACTTCTAGTCCTTCCACTGGCAACTGCTCCTCTGGTACTCGCAAACACTTATTCAGCTGAGACACATGGAAAACATCATGCACCGATGACAGATCTTCCGGTAAGCTGTGCTCGTAGGCCACTTCTCCACGCCTTGCCAGAATCTGGTATGGTCCGATATATTGGGGCGCTAACATGCCCTTGACTCTGAACCTTCTGACTCCTCTGATAGGTGACACCTTCAGATAGACATAATCTCCCACTTTAAAACTCAGTTCTCTTCTTCTTGCGTTAGCATAACTGCGCAGCCTTGACTGTGCTATATTCAGATTCTCTCGGACCATTTTGATGTTCTCTATGGCTTCGAGTAAAACGTTGGGACCGAACACCTACCTTTCTTCAGGTTGATCCTAGAGCAGTGGAGTTCTACAACTCCTTCCATATAGTGCCTAAAACAGCGACATTTTCAAGCTGGCCTGATGGTTATTGTTATAAGAGAATTCCACATAAGGTAAGTTCTTATTCCAACCTGACTTATCTTGCAATGCACATGCTCTCAACATGTCTTCCAAAAATCGATTAGTTCTTTCAGTTTGACCGTTAGTCTGCGGATGATAAGCTGAAGTGAACTTTAAATGAGTGCCCAAAGCTTCTTGTAGCTGCTGCAAAAAATGAGAGGTGAACTATGTTCCTCGATCTGACACTATCTTCTTCGGAACTCCATGCAAACAAACAATCCAAGACATGTATAACTCAGCTAGTGTTGCTCCATTATATGTTGTTTTAGCTAGTATGAAATGGGCCACCTTTGTTAAGCAGTCCACAATCAGCCAAATGGAATCGTAGCCGGCCCAGGTATGAGGTAGGACAACTATGAAATCCATCCTGATCTCATCCCATTTCCATTGAGGAATTTGCAACGGCTGCAAAAGTCTAGCTGGTTTCTGATGCTCTGCTTTGGTTCTCTGACAATTGTCATAGATGGCAACATGCTCTGCAATCTCTCTTTTCATTCCATACCACCAAAACCTCTTTTTCAGATCCTGATACATCTTCTCGCTTCTAGGGTGTATACAATAGGCGGTCTCATGAGCTTCTTTGAGAATTAGCTCCTGAATGGACTTGATGCGGGAATAGACAGTCGGTCTTTGAACCATATCACACCTTTTGCATTCTCTTGAAAGTCCTTGCCTTTCCCTTCTGAGATTAGCTGGTAGATCTTGCTGATCTTTTCATCACCTCTCTGTCCTTCTTTGATATCCCGCTCTAGGGTGGGTTCCAGTTCAATTGTCACTCCTCGCATGTTGTTCAGAAATCTGAGACTCAGCCTGTCAAACTCCTTATCTAACTCATACGACATCATATTGACTTGACTTTTTATGCTTATCACATTTGCAACCAAATTTGCTTTGCCTGAATGGTAATGTGTCTCCAATTCATAGTCTTTAATCAGCTCTAGCCATCTTTGCTGCCTCATATTCAGCTCTGACTGGGTGAATATGTACTTTAGACTCTTGTGGTTTGTGTAAACATCACATTTCTGCCCATAGGTAGTGTCTCCATGTCTTCAATGCATGAACCACTGTTGTTGCAAATTCTAGATTATGTGTGGGATAATTCTTCTCATGAGCCTTCAGTTGCTGGGATGAATACGCAACTACTTTTCCTTCTTGCGTTAGCACATATCCCAAACCAATGTAGGAAGCATCACAATTGCTAGCAAGGCTGTCATTGGTCTTGCAATCTTTGAAAACCCTTCAATGAAATGCCGGTAGAACTCACACTTACTTAGTTTGATATATAATTGATGCTCTCATAGCCTTTAGAACACCTTTCTCAAGTGATCGACATGCTCCTCCTTGCTCCGAGAGTATATGAGAATATCATCAATGAACACCACCACAAACTTGTACAGGTAATCCATGAAGACGTTGTTCATCAGATACATGAAGAATGGCGCATTTGTCAGACCAAATGACATCACAGTGAACTCATACAACCCATACTTGATGGTAAATGTTGTCTTCGATACATCGGAAGGTCGGATTCTGAGTTGATGGTAACCTGACCTTAGATCTATCTTCGAGAACACACTAGCTCCTCTCATCTGGTCGAACAGATCTTCTATTCTAGGTAGGGGGTACTTGTTCTTGATGGTGACCTCATTCAAAGCTTGGTAATCTATGCACATCCTCTTTGTACCATCCTTCTTCTCTACAAACAACACTAGAGTGGTCCAAGGCGAGGTGCTGGGCCTGATGTAACCCTTCTCCAACAACTCGTCTATTTGCTTCTTGAGTTCCACCAATTCTGGTCCGGACACTCTGTAAGCTCTTTTGGAAATGGGGGCGGTGCCTGGGATAAGATCTATGGCAAACTCAACTTTTCTCTCAAGTGGCATTCCTGGTAGCTCTTTGGGAAACACATCTGGGAATTCTGATACTACCTAGTTAACTTCAAGAGGATTGGCTTCCTTACTATTGACAGATATCTGGTTACAACTTCCTTTCCTTGGTTTAGACAACATAAGCCTCACCAATACTTCTTTTCCTGACAAGGACACCAACCTCACAGTCCTCTTATCACAGCTAAGGACTACTTGATACTTTGTCAACCAATTCATCCCTAGGATGACATCTATGTCTACATCCTGAGTACCCATTACTACAAGGTCAGTGGGGAACTATATCCCCCTTATTTTGACTCTTGCATTTGGACATAATCTATTTGTTTAGGTCCTCCCACCAACTGAACTAACCCTCATAGGTGGGAACATTGGTGCTACTGGTATGGTGTGTGTTTCTACCCATGATGCAGTCACAAAAGAATGCGTGGCTCCAGTATCAAACAACACATTTACAGGATGAGATTTGACTAAGAACTTACCTAGTGCCACTCGTGTGGTCTCCTAAACTGTATCAGCCTCCAAGTGGTTCACCTTTCCATACTAAGTACATGGTTAGCCATGGTTTCTTGCTCCCTGCTATGGTGCATTCTGTCTTGCTGGGGCATTGGGAGCCAACTACTGTTGAGCCATCTTCTTTGGGCACTGCATCGTCCAATCGCTTTGCTCTTTTACAAAGGAAGCATCCTCTGCCTCCTCCTTGCAATGGGGCTGCCTAGTTGTTAGATTAGCTACTGGGGCAGGAAGGCGATGTGCCTTATTGTCCTGCCTCTGGTATTGATTTCCTCTTGGTTGGTTGTTCTAACAGTACTGCTGCGGCTGCTGATACAACCTCTGAGTCTACTGCTGGTTTTGATGCTGGTTCTACTGTTGATAGCCCTGTGGGTGGCCATGCTTGTACTGCTGAGATGAATTGCCTGAGAAACGGGGGTGACGTTGCTCCCAGACTGGGGTCTGCTCATCTTGTGCTTCCGGGCTTCCATCTCCTTATGCTTTCTTTCAGTCATGATTGCTCTATCAATCGAATGTTGGAAGGTGGGGAAGGTGTGATTCATCAGCTGGTAATGCAGGGGATCAACTAAACCTCTTAGGAATCGGTATTAGCTTTTTGCATCGGTGTTGACTTCTTTGGGTGTATAGCGAGACAACTGCAGAAATCTATCCCTGCACTCACTAACGGACAAGGGTCACTTCTTTAGTGCCAGAAACTCCTCCTTCTTCACTATCATCAGACCTTCTGGAACATGGTATCGACGGAAATTTTATCTGAATTCTTCCCAAGTGATAGCTTTAGGGTCGGCTTGGATGGCGAGATAGGACTCCCACCAGGACTGATTTGTCCCCTTAATAGACGGGGACCATACATAACCTTCTCTCTATCATTGCATTGGGTGGTGAGCAGCTCCTGCTCCACTATGCGCAGCCATTCTTCAGCACCCATGGAGTCGGCAGAGTGGACAAAAACAGGGGGAAGACCTCTCATGAACTCTGCACGCTTGTCCCTTGGCATCTGAGGCATCTATATCTGCAGTTGCGGCTGAGGTTGCTATTGGGCTTGTTGCATGGCTGTGAAAGTCTGCGTGATAGCTTGCACTACCTGTGTTTGCATGAAGAACATCTGCTCCACCACCATTGGGGTGGCGGGGGAGGCAACTGCTGGGGTGCCTCATCCTGTGGGACAGGCTGGTCCTACTGAGTACGCCTCCTGCCTCAGTGCTTGTTGTCAGACATCTGTGGAAGGCATTCACACATCAGAATTGATCTTGCAAGCTTTTAGCATAAGAAAAGGCATACAAAGTTCTTCACAACACTGAATGAACAAGCAACTTCACTGATTCTCAACACAGCCAAACAGAACTTCTTAGATAAAGAGAAAAGTAGTAGTAAATGGTTTCCCCAACTAAATAACTAACTTTATTAACATTATTAACTAAACATAATTGCAGGGAACATCCACATTTTGGTGACAGTCATTACAAAGATCCAAATCCAGCATAGGTTCACTATGACAAATATAATATAGCATAGGATAAGCAAACTATCCTGACTAACTAAGGCTAACTAAGACTAAGACAATTGACTTAAGAATTTATTACAAGCTCTGATGCTAATGATCTAAAGATTCGGATCTATCTTGGTCCTATAGTCGGGAGTGCCAAAAGCATGGTGTCCATGTGGCGGTGAGCGATATGGGTGCTGGGTTCCAGCGGGGCGGGAGAACCATACTGCTGGTGACGGTGCTCCATGCGCTCAGCCCGTAGCTCTATGATCTTAGCATGGGCCCTACTCAACTCGTCAAGAGCGTGGTCCAGCTCAGTATTGAGCACAATGACTAGGTTAACTGTGCTATTCAACCTAGGATTGCCTTCATCTAAAGGTGAGACAATCACACTCCCCATACCGCCAGTCGAACGATGGTGGTAATATCTAAGGTTAAGACCGTCAGCCACCCCACTGAACAACGAGAAATGCTGAGAGAGTGCACGTCGTGCAGCATCCTGCATGGCCACCTCTGCAGTGTCCCTCTCAGAGATATAATAGTGCTCTAAGCAAAGCTCTGCACCCCAGAGATCATCCTCCAGACGACGCACCAAATAGGTAGCCTCTCTGCGGTCCAAGTATGTCCCACAACTATGCTGGTAGGCCGCACAACGATACTCGATCGACCAGGTGTGTCAGTCTATAGCCTGGCACAACAAGGTGTTGAGCGCGTCATGGAAGTGAAGACCGCAAGTAGCATCATGGGTGATAGGTCGAGCAATCCATCATTCAGGCTCCTATATACTCCTCGAAAAGTGTGGTACTGTGGCTTGAGCTGCCACCGTCATCATCTCCATCGTGATCTCCTCCAGTAGCTCCTCCAGCATCTAGGATGCCTTGTGGTGGTGTAGGGGGCACCTCCAGCTGGGGTATAGGGGAGGGACGCCTCACATACTCCACCTCCTGCTGAGGTGGGGAAGAAGAATCCTACTGGTCCCTCTCCTAACGCCAACCATCTTGCTCCTCAAGCAGGCGGTGGTGCAGCCTCTCCAAGTGACTGGACTGACCATTCACTGTGTGGTGAAGTGGATGCTCCACAAGACGAGAGGGCATGAAAGGAATCACTAATTTGCGTGCAGTGTGCCTAAGCCGAGCCATCTACAAAAGACATCGTAAGCATAAGGATAAGATTAGAGCTAATAGGACCAGCAAGTAAACCATAAAAATATTAGGAAACAAAATAAAATAAGATTTAATCAAGGTATAATATATACAAAAGTGAAGCATAGGGTTGGTCGAGATGACCAACTTTAGAAGCGACACCAAAGGTCAAGGTGAGAATAAGGGTATATAATCCTTAGAACGACCATTCTACTCTAGGTTAGCAGTCCTATAGTAAACAGGGCTCTGATACCACATATATCACACCTGGTTTTGGAAGATAAAACTGAATGTGAATCATGTATGTGCCAGGATCAGAAATTCACGTACACAACGATTACATAATTGGACATCATTACATAATGCTCAAATAATAGCAGAAAGAAGTATTACTTTATTACACCATGATGTCTGAAACATCAACATCGTCATTCACTTAAACATAAATCAAAGTGCTAAATGAAACGTAGTAAGATAAGGCCTTCACAGACAGCCGACTGGGGGTTCGCCGCTAGTTTAGATTAAAATTTGTCGAAGTCTTGAAACTCCTAAAAATCATCCACGTTGCCTTCATCTTCTCTTGAGAAATGGTTGCAATAGGGACAACCTGGTGCTTTGTATTTAAGCATGGGTGAGTACACATCAACGTACTCAGCAAATGTCCCGTTTGGATGATGTGGACTAGCTGTATGTGGGGTCAAGCTCAAAGCAGTTGCTTTTAGTTGGTCATGTATTTATCATTAGTAGAAGCCAAGTTTTATCATAGAACCCAAGTTGATATTCCCAAAAGAAAGTAATGCCTCAGAGAGGAAAGTACCAGATATCATAAGTATAGCCAACATCATAAATGAATCCAAAATATCTCAAATCAAAGCGGATCCCAAGGCTGCTCTTAACCATGAGCACGACTAATATACCAGTTTCTAACCTTTGTAGAGGTTGCACACTTTACCCATGAGTCATGATCCCTTTTTTCCTCGGGGCGATCAAACCCTCAAACACTTCCAAGGTGAGTCGGTAAGGTTTCACTATGTAGCCTTTAAAAGATTCTCCTAGTGTTTAGCCGTTCGTTAGGTTTCACCAATCGTACAAACACAATACTCCTCTCTATGGTGGGTGATAACAAAACCAAATCAAATGAATCTTGGCACCCACCCTTAGCAGAGCAAGCACTATGTCCCAGCCCCCATTGATGGCACAATGACGAAGCAAACTACACCCCTAGATTCCTCCATTAATCTTCTAAGGGCATCCCATACCACCATCATGGTTGTACTATTGTCCCTAGTGGTCTCTCAACGAATAGACCCTTAGGGAGAGGTACTCAGGAAACTGCCCGAGCCCCCTAAAATGCCACAAGTTCATAATCATAATCATAATGAATCATCGTATCATAAAGTAATTCTCATCATGTTCGTTAATTAGGGTAAAGCACTAGCATGTAGCTGATCATAATAACCTAAACCAAAACGATTTTCAAGGATAGGATAAATAGAAAGCTAGTCAAACCTTAGGTTAATCATAGTATGCGGGACAATGAATTATAAAGTAAATAGGACATAATAGGTTAGAGGACACTTGCCTTCTCCAAACTGCTGCTGCTGAGGGGCTTCTCCTGCAACTTCCTCGGACTCCATGGACGGAACGTTATCTAAGCGAGTGCGAACGCACATTCAACATTCTTGAAACAGAAAGGAACAGTACACCATACAAGGGAAAACATTATAACACGTGCAATACAAAATAGTGCTCGCTTCTACGGTCAAACGATAAAAAGAAATGTCGAGGTCGAAGCTACGATTGAGAAGTTACTGCGCCTATGTTTTACAAATACGAACAAGAACATTTAATGCGGCATACTTGCATTAATCGACATTTATTAAATGTAACCTAGAGATATCGCCTAGTTTTAATAAATTCTCATTACACTAACAACTCTCGGTTAAATAAGCAATTTAAATAATATTAGCGACTCTAAGCGAGGAAAATTAATGGCGTAAGACGAAATGCGCGATGTGCGAAACAACACGGCAGCATGCGAATAGCACACGCACAACACGCGGACCAACGAGACACGCGAGGACTATTAAATAGATAGCACATTTATACTAAACAATTATTAATAAAGTGTATTTCAGTTGAAATTAACTAGGTCAATGTTTATTTATAAACGCGCAAATCAAAACCCAAAATTAGATTTAAATTCAATGCTACTTTAATAACCATCAGTTAAACAAACATTTAATGAATTAAATAAAATATGTAACAACAGAGAATAATACTTCTAACATGTAGACAATTTTAATATGAACCTGACGTGATTTGAATGGAGCAAAGCAGATTTAAAATGCAAAAGTTAGCGCGATTTTAAATTAAAACGTATATGTGTGTACAGTTTTAAAGTTCACTAGGGGCTTTTTCGCAAAACTACCATTTCATTTCTCCATCTTCTTCTTCTCTCCATGGAAGGGAAGGAGGTGGGGGAAGGGAGCCGGTCACAGGGGGGAAGGGGGGGAGCTTGCTAGCACCACCGGGCCAAGTGCCGCCGGGGGGCGTGCACGGAGCAGGCATGGGGCGAGCCGAGCCGGTCGGCCGGCCGGCTGCTGTCACTGTCACGGGGAGGGGCTACACGGGGGGGGTGCCACCGCCGAGGGGAAGAGAGAGGGGAGGTTGCTACGCGAACGGGAATCGAAGAAATGAAGAACTTCATGGGCAACAATAGAGGGAGGGCTCACCGGAGAAGAAGACCTCGCCGGAGCCAAGAAGAAAAAACGTCGATTGGCAACGAACCATTGGTCGGATCGATGAATCGAAGGCACCAGGACGAAGCTCTTGACTAGACGAATGCAGCGGTACCCTCGGATTCTGCCGCCGACGCACGGATTGAAACTAATTGCTCGCTGGAGTTGGAACCGACCCGAACTTTGGCGAGCAATTCTGGGAATTATGTATGGAATTTGGGGAGACGGTTTCAAGATTTGAAAAGGGCTCGACGAGGGGATTCTAGCCATATATATATATTGCTTGGGTTTGAAGGTATTTTATTTTTCGTAATTATCCTATTTTTAAAATTAAAATTATTTCCAGAAAAAGGTTGAAATCGTTTTAAATGTCTGAAAAATATCTCGAAGGCTCCAAAAATTCTAGGAACATTCCTAGACATGATTTGGTACCCAATGAACTCAAAAAACATATTTAGAACTTTTGAAAATGTTTTTAAGTACCTCAAATAAATAGATTTTGAATTTCGGAAAATAGAAAAATATTCAGAAAAATATGAAAATTTACTGAAACTTCTACAAGGCATATTAACATGTTTCAAACACTTCTTGCACTTAGAAACACTATGCAACAATATTAATGTTACAACAAAGGCACTTATAGGGCTCACGCCAGCATAGAACAAAATATCTCTCTATTGTTTTAATAAAGGGAAAAGAAAAGCGAAGAAAGGAAAGAGTAACACCTGAATTTTGAGTATAAAGCAAAGAAATTTTTATACCCAAAATTCAGGGTGTTACAGTTAGTGAGGATAATGACCTTAATCCCACATCCATTTCCATCTATTCTAGTTATGTCAAGGATTTTTTTGCCAAGTTCAGAATTTTTTCGTACCAGTAATAACGATTCTATTGCCCACTCAAATTAATCAATTAAGCGAATGCGGATTCAGAGACTCAACCTCGCCTTGCGATTATTTTCCCAAACAAATTTATTAGAACTAGATGACCTAAGTTATCTGGTAAAATAAACTGAGTGAAATAAACTGAATCGAGCCTGAACTAATTAAACCAAAATAAATTGTTAGCCGATTTGGTTACATGATTCAAAAATTGAAATATAACATCGTGTTTATGAAGTACTTGGATTGTTCTACTTGGAACGCGCACGTTACTGGACCAAATCATGCATGAGGTTAATAATCGAAGTGCTCGGAAGTTATGGATAAAATATTGATTTCGATAATTCTCGCTTAATCACACATAGATAAATAAAATAAGTTAATGAAGCTAAGTGATCACACGAGATCATTTAGGTATGCTAGGTGATCACATGAGATAAAGGACGTGGACCAGCACAGATCTCAAGACGGTGTTGGAGACAAACCCAAAAAAGATGTACTGATCAAGTGGACGTCCATCAAGTGGGCATCATTTAACAAAAACACTAACCTAGTGTTGGATTCCAGGCAAGCCCCGGCATCTAATTCCCATGGTTTGCAATAATTGTTTTATTCACCTACTTGCCTATGATTGTTGCACTAGGTTGTATGAGTTGTTTGGAAACAATTGCTGCATTTATCTTTGATTACCTATGTTTATCCCTATCCTTGTCACCTAGGTAAATTAAGTCTATGCTTAGACGATAGAAGTCAGGTGATTTCCTGTCACCTGCAAGGTACTTGTGCTTACCTTATGCTTGATTTGGGTAAAGTCATCGAGAAATATCAATGAATAGTATGATGATTAAAATGAGAACGGACGGGATGTAGATAAGGAAACAACAAGGCATGGAGGTCATGGGTGTCTACATTTCCCCGCATGTGTCAGTTAAGGACCATACCATTGGGGTCCCTTAAGTCATGTTGAACGCATGCCTAATCACTTAGTTGGCTGGATAACTCGTTCATACCGCAAAGCCAGAGTACTATTCCAGCCAGATTCGACATTGAGGTGCACTTACTGGAGTGATTGAGGAGTGATAGGGACACGACGAGATGACCCATGATGAATGGTACACCCTGACTCTCTGGTAGTCGGGAGGTCCCTAAGTATGGTGGCTTCTATTGAATCCGCGACGTGCAATTGGGCTGTTTCTAGAATATGTATGGTGGTGAACGTATCCCATGAAGTACTGTGGGTATGGTTTGTGTTAGGAATACCCTGTCAGCTGGTTAGTAATCAATTCGAATTGCCATCGCTCCTGGACAGTGATTACTTGACTCTTGCTATCTCATCATAGTAAGAACAATGATAATCCTACGGATGATGATATTTATTAAGGATGATTACATGAATAATTATAATCAAGGGTTTGGGTTACACTTGCTTGTCTACTTAATGAGATACTTGCCGAACTTGATTAATCACTAAAGCTATAACTAGACATAGTGAATTGGCAAATGTCTTCTAGCTAATTAGGTGCTAATCTAGAATTGCCGCATAATAGGTAAAAATGAACTACTAAAGATGATTAATAATCATGATGCCCCTTAAGTTGCTAATAACTACATTAATTCATGTACTCTTCTAAAAGAAAGAGCCAGCTACAGATAAAGCCTTCCATTCGAGTACTTGGTATTTATCCTACCATGTTGCAGGTGAAGATGTAGGCCTGCTAACGATGGTGGATAAGTGCTGGTGGGCTCGACCTTCTCTGCTTTTTCTGGAGGATTGTCATTGAGCTAGCATTGTATTTGAAAACTATGGTTACATATATATTGTTCAAAGTTGTATTTCTTTCAAATCAAGTTTCGTACTTATTCTCATATCCTTATTTGTGAACACAATGTAATATTATTTCTGCTGCAAAAACTCTAGTATGTGAATGTGTATTTACTTAATATGTGATCTTGGTTGTGAGTTGATTTACCGAGGTCCTACAGGATACTCGGCGGTCTATTGGGTCTATATAGGCTCAAGTATATTTAAACAACTGTGGAAGCAGATGTTCTTGGTTCTTGTGCTTTTATAGATTGGGCAGTTCCGTCATAGTTTGGATACACATGTTCCTCATAACGATTAGAAGGGACTGAGAGAAAAACTCAAATCCCCTCTAATCCCTAAGGAATAGTTTAGAAACTCAAATCTACTATAGGATTAGAGGGGGTTGAGGGGAAAATAAACTAATTTCTCACTCATTCCTCTTTAATCTCGGAGGTAATTTGAATTTTCAAACTAGCCCTAAGAGGATTTAAGTTTCTAAACTAGCCCTGTAGGAGAAATGAACTAATTTCATCCTCAATCCCCACCAATCTATATATGGAATCATGGATCCAAACTAGCTCTTATATATGATATGTTTTTATTAGCGATGTAAGATAATTGAAGTGTATGTGCAAACTATAAGAAATTTGGTTGACATTGTGAAACAATTTAAACTAATCGCTTACAAGACACATAAAACAAAATGCATGGACACCTAAATGGTGGATTTAGATCACCTGACATCGGGCTCATTGACACGTCTCTACAATCATTGAATCCTTGTTGTATGTTATGATCTAGGGGACCAAGCACCACCAGCTCTCAAAGCTGCACGAAAAACTCTACTCATGATCCGGACGGGTGGCTGATCTAATTTTGCTCGGTCCTTAGCCTCCGCAGCCGCCTTTCATCACCATGGTGAGTGGGCAACTCCCTCCTTCGCCTCAGCCGCCATCTTTAGCCCAAGATAACTTCCGCATCGCCAATTATTATCGTGGCGATCTCGCACCACCATGCTGGATGTTGCGGCCCCATCAAAAAGTGACGGTCATTCCTCATGGATACCCATCTTGATGAGGACATGACTCCTATACATACAATGCATGGACCGATAACACACTCACGTGTATGACAACTAAATCTCCAGGTTCGTTCTAACCTAGTCAATTATGTTTTGGAGCTTACACTTGGGGCCATGGATGTTTTGTTGATTAGAAACCTTGGAGAGGATCATCAAGGACTTGGGAAAGGCCAAGGTGTCAAGGAGGAGATGTAAGGGCTACTACAACAGGAAGGAGATCCAGTCCGACTGAACTGCTATTCCATCTCAGGTTCCAGGACTAGTCTGTACTAAAACGGATGCCCAGGACGCATTTGAATACCAATTGGGATGGGCTTGTTATGGTTGGAAAGCTATGGATATAAGCTAACTAACCCAACTGGTCTCGACTTAAAATTCATCTAGAGTCAACGGGAATCGTTGAAACAAGTCCGCGTCTAGATTCTATTTTGGTGTTACGACACTATCTATTGGGCAATTGGCTAGTGTACCGTGTTCGAGCCCATTAGGGAGGCGACCAAGGCACTTGCACGCTATCTATTTATTCAGCAGCCGCCACCATATTAGGGTTTGAGTTTTGCTTAAACCATATCTGTTATCGAACAGTGTCTCCGTTAATCAGTTTGTGAGACTCCACCTCGTGATCAATACAATTTTGATTGTGTTCTTCCTGTTCTTGCTTGTGTTCTTGATTGCGCTTGCAGGGATAAGTTGTAACACCTCAAATCCATCAATCAAAATAATACATTAATAGTCATTTAAAAATTAGAAGAGAGTATAGTAAAATTTGAACCAAGTGCTTGATTTCATTTATTTTCGAGGGATGCTTTTTGTTTGCTGACAATTGATTGATACTTTTTAAATCTATTTTTATTTGAAACCCAATTTATTAATATAGGAACTTTGGTCTAAAAATAAATTATTAATTATAAACATTTTTGGTATAATTATTATGATTTTTAGAAATATCTAAAAATTTATTTATTTATATTTAAATGATATTTATATAAAAAAGAAAAAAATTGGGAACCCTAGCCGGCTGGCCAAACCGATCCAGGCTTAGACCAACTCCAGCAGTGCTGGCTCCGAATCCGTATCCTATGGAGTGGCAGACGTGGATACGGAGGTGCGCATGGAGGGTGCTTTCCAGGAACGCTCCGTAAAAACGACGGTCGTTTATGTTCCCGCGATTGCTCTGAATAGGTAGCTGTTGGCCCCTGTTTGAAGACAGCGGTCACCCAAAGTACACCTCCACCATCGTCATCCTCGTCTTCAGCTCGGCGGCCCGGCAGATTGCATCTCCGCGTCGTCTGCGCCTCGACCGCGGGTAGCCTCCAGCGGATTGCCGCTCCGCCTCGTCTTCGGACTCGACAATGGCTACTCTCCAGTGGATTGCAGCTCCGCGTCATCTCTGGCTCGGCTGCGCCTACTCTCCGGCTCCACAATCCTGCCGGTATGTTGTTGGCCGTGTTAAAAAATTCTCCATTTTCCCGGCAGATGCGAGTTCATCATTACATGTCCACTGTATGCGCAACATCAGCGATTTAGTGATTAGGGTTTAGTACTAAATTCGGAGTTGCCATGTCGACTGTTTGCAAGGGATTTGGCAGATTCATGTCGACTTCTAATTCGGATAGGCACCGACAACATGTCCGACGAATGTACGACGACGAACACCTTCTCCATATGCTACATTCGTCCATGGTTGAAGACGAAGATGAGGACACACATGTACATAGAGGGTCAGTTGTCAGTCGTCGTGTTAGAAACCGGGACAGAGGATCCGGTTATGTCAGACTAATGCAAGATTATTTCTCCGACAACCCGGTGTACAATGACGACATATTCAGACGACGGTTTCAGATGACGAAGGCTATGTTCCACAACATCTGTCAGGCTCTCGAAGCGGCGAACCCATATTTCAGGCAATCGTATAATGCTGCCAACGTGCCAGGATTTCACACCATATAGAAGGTAATTACAGCAATTCAGATGCTAGCCTACGGAGGTCCAGCCGATAGCCTCGACGAGTACTTACGCATGGGCAAAAGTACTATTCTTGAAACAGTTGGCCATTTCACTCGGTCAATTGTGCAATTGTTTGGGAATCAGTTCCTTTGGAAGCCAAACAACCATGACATAGCTGCTCTCCTACAGGTAGCACAACAAAAAGGTTTCCCTAGGATGCTAGGAAGCATAGATTGCATGCACTAGGAGTGGGAACGTAGCCCCACTATATGGCAAGGGAGTTATCATGGCCATTTCAAAAAACCAACACTGATTCTCGAAGCAATAGCATCACATGACCTTTGGATATGGCACGCATTTTTTGGTTTGCCTGGTTCTTGCAACGACATAAATGTTCTTCACAGATCACCAGTCTTCGATAGCATAGCCACAGGTGATGTTCCTCCTATTACCTATGTAGTTAACGGCACGCAATATGATATGCCTTATTACTTGTGTGATGGAATTTACCCTCCTTGGGCAACTTTAATTAGTGGAGTACCAGCAGCTGTTAGCAACAAGCAATGACTCTTCACTATGAAACAAGCAGAGTATCGAAAAGACGTTGAGCGTTGCTTCGACGTTCTTCAAGGTCAGTACGCAATAATTAAAGGTCCTGCACGATTATGGCATCTGGTAGATTTGAAGTTCATAGTAGACTGTGTTGTCATATTGCATAATATGTCTGTCCAAGTTGAAAGGCACCTTCCACGTCTGGAAGGGGTTGACTACGATGCAGCGACAAGACTGCACATTCCTAATACCAGAGATGTTTCGGAAATTGCACAACTTATTGAAAAACACAACGAGATTAGGTGCAAATCAGCCAATGAAAAATTGAAGAATGATCTATTTGAGCATGTGTGGAACAAGCATGGGAACATGTGAGCCAAGGTAACAATTATGAACTCAGATGGTACTAAATGTTTGTTTCAATTGTAGTCCACTAATAATTATTGTTGCTTACTTTGCAGATATGTTGTTTGCCAGGTGACTCAACTCAAGGTTCTGCATTATTATTATTAGTTTCATCCTGCTGTATAACTTTGTGCTGAACAACACAGACAGCTGGTATCTTTGAATTATGTATTGTGCCAATCTGATGTATAACTTTGTGCTGAACAACACAGACAGCTGCTATATTTGAATTATGTACTAAGCCAATCTGCTGTAAAACTATGCTCATTATTATTAGTTTCATACTTATGTGATCCACTTTCCATGGGACAAAATATTGAGAGCTTGAATTTGTTCAGACAGCTTGTGACATAGGTTTGTGATGAACAACAGACACAGCTGTCTTGCTAGGTTCATCTCCAAGAATGGAACCAATCTTTAGTGACAGCAAGGAGCACTGAATATTTGCAGATGTAGCAGTTGTCTTGCTAGGTTCATCTCCAACAGACAAAGCTGGTCATATTGTAGGTTTCTGGTAAACAACAAAGACAGCAGTCACGCGTAGGCTAAAATAGTTTCTGGTAAACAACAGAGTCAGCTGTCTTGCCAGGTTCGAACAAGTGAAGCAAACAAATCCATATTCACGCGTAGGCATACAAGAACAAGTGTACGCGCAACCAACATACCACACTATCACACAGAACTGAAGCAAACAAATAAGTCTTATTACTTCGACAACGAAGCAGACTGTAACACACAACTGAAGCAAACAAAGAAGTCTATGCCGAATGAAAGTCGCTAACGCAAAGAAATAAGTCTTATTACATCCAGCAGCTCTTTAGCAACAAGTCTATATCTAGATCATAACTCAGGTGGTGGTGGCAACCTAGACAAAATGACCTTCTGCATGTACAAGTAGTAATCTCTCGCGTATGGAGCGACCTTGTCCAAATCCATATTCATAATCCGATCGTCGCGCTCTTGCTGCTGAAGATTGAACATGTCCTCAGAGAGCTTCATCTTCCTTTGTCTATATTCTTTTAGGTCTTCCTTCTCAGCATTTGCAGATGTAGCAGCTTGTTCTTCAAACTTAGCTCGGTCCAGTTGGAATTTTTCGAACATCTCGATGCATGCTGTTGAATTCATGGAAGCGTTCCTGCTACAAGCTTTTTTGGTTCGGTCCCTCCCGGGTGGACGGCGAAAGGGATCACTCGGTGAACTGACTTTGTCGACAACCACATTACGTGTGTCCGTCTCATTGGGAACCACTTTGGCATGATGGACTTCAGCATTGGAAAGCCAAGTTGTCCACTTGACCTCATTCCGAAGCATGTACCAGCAATGAATGTATCTAAATGGTTTCTTGTGGATGCCTTCGAACATTTGTAGTGCATCTTTGACCTGCAGTGTACAAAACTAGTGAATTACAAAATTGAAGGACACAATAGGAACACAGGGCAATAATAAGGAAACGCTTCGAACCTGGTCGTCTTCACTTTTAACACTTTGCTTCAGCCTTAAAACTTTGTCATAAGCAGCACAAAACTTGGAGGTTTCTCGATGGATGTCACCCCACCTGTGTTCCAATGAATGTTGTGTTCTTGAGTTAGGTGTTTTCTTGTGTTCATTGTAGTACTCACTTATGCGACGCCAATACGACTTCCCTGATTGATTAGTTCCAATAGCTGGATCTTTGGAGATGTTTAGGTAAGCCAACACAAGGATCTCATCCTCAGCCTGACTGTAGTTTGCAAGTCTTCTTGTGACTGTTTTCTTAATAATTCTATTTCATTGAGTTGGAGGAGTAGTATTGTTTTTCAGATGCCTACAAGTTCACGTCAATGTTGAAAGCGTTCTGGAAGTTTGCATCTTCATCAAATTGAGTTAAATCTATTCCTTCAGTGTAAACAAAAGGTCGCTGGCCATGAGAAGGTTCTCCCTGAGTATACTGCTCCATTTTACGACTGCGTGAAAACAAACAGCAAACATATACCAATTTAGTACTGAAGTGTACTGAAATACGACAAATATTAGTTGCAAAAGTAATGCACATGGCACGGATAGTAATAAGAGGCAATGCAGCAACACTGGATACTACTACCGGGAGTTTCAAACATGAAACCAAAAGTGCAGACATCGTTGCACAAATCCAAACATAAAGACATACAATAGTACCTAGCAGTTCGACTACAACAAACAACCTTCCACATGACTACATAGTAGATTGTTCACGACCTAACGACTGGTAGTTCTTATATATAGTTATTTGTCAAACTCCAGAATCCGCATTAACAGCCCCAAGACTGGTCGCTATCGTACTCGATTCCGAAATGTTTTTCCAATATTTCCCTTTGAGGTATGGCCTCAGGGCTCGGTAGTGAGTCCACCTCAACTGTTGCATCGATGTCATGTTCTAACTGACGTTCCTGATGTTGAGCAACTGGTTGTCTCTTGGTTGTTGCATATTTTTTATGGACAATGCACACTTCTCAAGCTTGTCACAAACATCTCCAATCTGAAACAACATGGTCTTAAGTGTGTAGACCAACTCAGGTAAAGTAGTTTCGACAACCCCATCAGTTAGAAGACTGCGAATGATGTCGACATGTGCCTCAATCACTTGAACTGCAGTCTCGACCATGTCGAGGGGGTCTTTGTCCATTGGCTGAAACTGAAAATGACCAATTCAGAATATGGTCAGTTTCCGTTGGTACGAGTGGACTTTTTTTATCAACCTCGAATACAACAATGTGCAAAGAGGTTGAACTACTATGATGGACTGTACAAACATGAACAGAGATGCAACGACATCCATGGTAGACAGTACTAGATCAAAACTATGAGCACATAAACAACCAGCCGACCTAAATGTAGTACAGATGAATGGACCTATCTGTTTTGGTTTACCAAATTAATTGGACAGACCTATTGACGAACTGTTCATGTTTAGGGTTTCCATGGGGTACATTTACCTACATCAACGAATTACTGAAACTGCAACTCTTTGCGCAATATTCCAACCCTATTCAATAAAATCAACAAGACTGCGCACTACAATCTGTGCAATGAAGTACATGTTCACGGATCTGGTAGCAGCTTTCATACCTTGTGCTTGAAATGTGTTTCACCGAGGACGAGCACGCGCTGCCAGGAGATGTCGAGCGCTACCGATGCTTTTCACCGTGCTCCAACTCCGCAGATGGGGGCGATGTCCATCGACCTAGGAGACAAACCTCCAGAACTTAGCGCGAGGCCGGCAGCTCGGAGGAAGAAAGTAGATCTGGTGTCGTCGTATCGATGAAGGAAGGAAGAAGCAAACCTGGTTCGGATGACGGTTGGGTTGCGCGGATGAGAGAGAATAGGCGAGAAAAGGGAGCGCCTTCCCCTGCCCCGTTTTTTCCGTCGCTGGATACGCTGCGTGCTAGGGAAGTGAATAGTGCATGGGTGCGTTAATTTTACGGATACACGTCCATATACGGAGGCTGCTGGAGTTGGTCTTAGCAGCAGCGCGCCCCTCTCCCCTTCCTCCCTTCTTTCAGTGGAGCGTGGTCCCGCCTGGCCCCATGGCCCTTCTTCTCCACCAGCGTGAACGTGTAGGTGCGCGGACGCTCGGCGCCGCACCACCGCCGCCAGGGAGCCGAACCGCTTGCCTCCACCGCGACCCCTCCCCTCCCCACGTTGAGTAACGGCTTCCTCTCCACCATCCACTCCCTCCCCAATGATGGAGAAACCGCCGACGCCATAGATGGCCGCCGCCGGCATCTCCCTCTCCCTCACCGGCTCTCTCTCTCCCTCCTCCCTCTCTCTACAAATACCGGCACCGAGGCCCATGGAGCAGGCCCCTTGCCGTCGAGCTCATCCTTCTCCCTCTACCCGCGCCCTCTCCTTTCTCTCCTTCGCTCTCGCGCGCCAACCGGAGCACCGCCCACCGCTGCGTTGGAGTTTGCCGGAGCGCCGCCGCCCACCAGAGCACCACCACTAGCCAGAGCGCCATGTCCACCCTCACGCCCCTGCTCGTCGCCCCCCCCCCCCCCACCGTTCTTTGATCTCACTCGTGCGCAGGACCCGTGAGCAAGGTTGAAGACGACACAAATTTTATTATATTTTCAAAATCATGTTTGATTTAGTTCATGATTTCTGTAACTATTTGTTCAAATTTGTATATACTGTGACATGGAAATTGTGGATGTTAAACGACTAATACTGAGTGTATGTGATGGACTAATGTCCTCTTATCTGTCACATTGTGTATGCTAATTTTTTTATGATTATTTTAGAAGTTGTGTTTACAATGAAGAATGACAGGATTTGGTAGACCACATATTAGTGACAAAAATACTAGATGAGTAAGTTCACGGTTAACTTTGTTTATACTGAATTTTAGAATTTAGATGTTTGTGTTCATAAGTTAATATTCCTAATTTAGATCTACTAAACAAATAATAAAGTCTCTACTAACGCTGAGATAAAATAAGTAGTACCCATGTCCACGATAATTAAATTAGTGGTTTAATTTAATATTGAAAATTATTTGACCTCTATTTAACATTATGTTATTTACTTTCATAAAGAAAAGATAACACTAAAATGAGACACATGTTTGTGGTAGAAATAATTAATTAATAATTAATCTATTTCCGTAGAACGGGTTAAATCACTACATCCAAGTTATGTTATATAAAGTACTTTTCATAGTCGAATTGCCATATATCTTTCACTAGTGACTACCCAAAGTAGAATTAATATTTTATGTCGTAGCGAATGAGATGGACGTTAATATGAGTAGACCTATACTAGGGTTAGGAATTAGGTTTTATTCTAGACTTTTTCTTTTTATTGGTATGATTTGATCGGTATATGTTTATTCATGTAATGGTGTATGCTTATTTATTTGATGTGTGTTTCCTTTTTTATATGTATGATGTGCGAATCTATATTAGAAGCTGATTTCGTGGTAGAAGACCAAAATATGTTTGAAGACGATCCGAGAGGACACCTTTGACCAAGGCAAGTGGATTCTCCCTCTGCATTTCTGATTGCACCTAAATAATGCATACAATAATATATACTTTTGGACATTTGCATAAATTTGATGGGTTTTTCCTAAATAGGATTACCTAGAATTACCAACCCTATTCCTTGATTACCCTGCGATAAATACTATGCTTAGTAATTGTGCTACTTCTCAACTTGATCATTGTGATGTTACTCTTTAATGATACTATTATTCTGGAAATGAAATTTGTATTATGATGACAACCCGATGGTTAAACAAAATCATGTTGTATTTAAACGGAACATGGAGTGACCACCCAGGAAAACAGTGCAACCACGAGTGCTATCATGGCTCTAGCTTTGGTAAATAGCTTTATAGACTTAGTGCTTAGCAACCCTACCTGAAAGATGGGCAAGAGGGGCGGCAGTGGTTTGGTGGCAGCTTACATTAACATGGGGTGGTAGTCTTGGCTAAGTTACCTTGTCAGAGGGTCACCAATAGTGATGTGGAAACCTTAGCGGGTGGCTTTATACTAAGGATATTATGTGAAAGCCTTATAATGGATCCCTAGCCATTCACCTCGGCAGTGTTTAAGGTTCCGTACAACCCAGGCTAGATGGGATACATGGCTTGTGGGTAAACTTGTACCACCTCTGCAGAGTGTAAAACTAATATGTCAGCCGTGCTAACGGTTAAGAGCAACCTGTACCCTCACATGATAGTTGAACTTAAAGATGGAGAAATAAATCATGATATGTGATTTTTAATGGTTTGCTTAAGTGGTTTCACTTAAATGGTTTTGAGATATAATCATATGCTTATTATTAATTGGGATTTTGGGATACATTGACAATTAGTAAGTTAGGCATTGTTAATAAAATATTGATCTACTAAAATTCTTACCGCTCAACCTTAGTCTACCTTGTTAACCTTGCATAATTCCTCCAATTTGCTAAGCCCCCACCATAAGTGAGCTCATCCCTTGCAAATTTTTTTTATAAGAAGCTAATGAGGAAGACTTTGACGATGGTGACGATGAGTACTGAGTCTAGCGACGCTCTGCTCATCTTCCTGTTGGAGATTGCCATGATATTTCCGCTGTACTTTGATTATGATACTGTTAAGACTCTTAAGTCTGGATGATGTAATAAATTTATTATACTCTCTTTTACACCTTTATTGCATTGTTTTTGATATATTACACTTGTGACATCAACATATGTGTGGAAAATGGATCCTGGCACACATATGCTATGCGTTCGGTTTTGCCCCTAAAACTAGGTGTGACAGAAGTGGTACCAAAGTTATGCTGACTCTAGGTCATTAGACTAGTTAGAAATAGAAAGCCTAGTCTATTCAAAATATGCTTATTTTGTCTTTACAAATTTATTTTATTAATCTTGCCTCTTTAAAATTCAACTAAGGTGACACTTTCTCTTGTAGATGGTGCACACTCTCCAGACTCCCCGTGTGAACACCAATCGTATCCATCCACCACAAAAGGTCCTAACTAGCCAGTTGTGGCGGAAGAAATCCATGTGGAGTTGCACCACTTTTCCATAAGGAATGTTGTGATCTTGGTGGGCAGTTCTGAGGAGATTCTGGCGACACCTACTCCATTATTAGAGTCTCATGCATTTGCTGTTGGAGCTTCATCTTCAGTACCACCTGTGCTAGTAGCTCAAGCCCCGGCTCATAGAGGTGATGACCCTGATGATTCTGGTGATGATGAAGACGATGATAAAGAAGAGGAAGAAGTTAACAATGACAACAATGAGGATGCCAACAATGAACAGGAACAAGAAGACAACTTTTTTGGATTGTGGCCTATCGCAGAGCACTACACACCAATGTTCAAGATGGGACACTTCCCAAACTTGCTGCAAGATGTGCTGCATGCATTGGGAACCTACGTTCGACCTCTATATGACACAAGGTAGGTGTCTGAGCCCCCTGGGGCTTGTTACTACATCACTCGTGTGCATATCAGAGTGTTGGATGTAGGAGAGAGCTTTGTGGTCCCTCAGCCACACTTATCAGCAGCAACTGCACGACACGGTGTACAGGCACCTTCCCCTACGTCCTCGTGGTGAGAGCCAGACAAGCATGAGGTGAAACTAGAGAAGATCGCCTCAACACCCTCGTTGGTGTGGTGGCAGGTCTTAACACTGACCTGGACAGTGCTACCCTAGATCTCTCAAGAGTACATGAGGAGATTGAGGACGCACATGCAAGGATTGCATCGCTCGAAGCTCAGATTGAAGGGACTGCACCCAAAGCCCAAGTCCCTGTCATAGATGTATCCCCACCCCGCAAAGAGGATTCGCTATGGAGCCTGAGGATCTATTACCAGGCTACTCTAGAGTTTTATAAGTCATAATGTAATAAGTTTGGTTTTGCTTTAGACGATGAAACTCTTTATGATGATGTTATTATAATAACAAAAAGGTGATGGTGATGCTTCATAATGTTTGATTTGGATTTTTTGTTTGAGTGCAATGATCTTATGGAATGATGGCCATAAGAACATTAAAAATTAACAAATAAGCTTAACTTTAGTTCAAAAGCTATTCCCCCTGAAATCTTCCTCTATTCTTCACTTATCTAAAAGGGATGCACTTTCTAACCAAACAGATGGTGAACACTCGCTCAGGTCCCTGACAGACTCAAGAGCAGCATACTGGTCAACAGTTGGCACCACCGCCACCCAACCCAACAATGGAACAGTTCATGGCCGCACAGATGCAACTTCTCCAAGGCCTTACTGCCTTGGTACAGCAGATTCTGCAAAATCAACAAAATCCACAGCATCAGAATGCACCCAAGCTTGGGATAAACATAGAGATTTCATGAGCCACCACCCACCTGCTTTCTCTCACTCGATTGATCCCTTGGACACCGACGATTAGCTTAAGTTAATAAGTAAGAAGCTGGACATCACTCAATGCAACGGCTAAGAAAAGGTCTTATATGCTTCCGGAAGACTTGAAGGCGATGCGTCCGACTGGTGGGATGCCTACACTATGGCCCACGCAGATGCAGATGCGATAACCTAGCAAGAATTTTAGGAGAACTTCTGTGCTTATCATATTCCCTCGGGAATAATGAAGCTTAAGAAGAAGGAATTCTTATCCCTTACTAAAGGAGGTATGTCCGTTAGTGAATACCGGGATCGTTTCACACAACTTTCTCGCTATGCACCTAAGGGGGTTGGCATAGATGAGAAGCGCCAAGAGCGGTTCTTAGAAGGATTAATTGGACCCCTAAACTATCAGCTACAAAGCCATAGTTTTCTGAATTTCCAGACTCTGCTCAATAAAGCGATTGGCTTAGAAAGCAAAAGAAGGGAGTTGACAAACCATAAAAGGAAGTTCCAGCCACAGGGACAGTCCAGCAGAAACACCCAGCAACACAACTCTCAAGGTTCTCAGTTTTGCTCTGAAAATCAGAGTGGAAAAATAATTATCAAATGCAACGCTCTAGATAGCAAGGACAGAGAAGCAACCAATACAACCAGCAGAGGAACAATCCTTAGACAAGTCAAAGATCTGGTGGTAATTCATAGAACCATTAAGGAAGCGTCGTGAACGCACCGGCCAAAAATAACAACCCAACTACCCCAGTTCAGCCCAGTGTATGCTTCAAGTGTGGAGAAATTGGTCACTATGCAAACAACTGCCCAAAGCGCAACCCACAAATGCCCCAAAGGAACAACAACCAAAGATTTGATCAGAATACACCTGCCTGTGGTAATGCACAGAACAAAACTCCACAGAACTAGAGTAAGGGCAGGGTAAATCATGTGACAGCAGAAATAGTTCCAGATGATGCTGACGTGGTGTATGGTATGTTCCTTACCTGCCTCAGTTTTATTTGATTCTGGAGCATCTCATTCTTTCGTAACAAAGTCATTTGTGAAAAAGCATAATATATCGAACTATCCTTTGAAGAGGAAATTATTAATTAAATCACCAAGAGGTGAAATTAGAGCCACTCACTCATGCACTCAAACTAAGCTTAAGATTAGAGGAATAAGCTTCCTAGTAGAGCTGATAATTTTGGAGTCATGTGGAATCGATGTGATACATGGAATAGATTACTTAACCAAGTATGATGGAGTAATATCTTGTGCTAAGAGAATGGTTACATTAACAAGTCCACAAGGAGAAAGAGTTGAAGTCAATGTTAGCATGCCAGCAGAAGCAGAAACCATGATAAATCATTTGGAGGAGAAATCGTTGGAAAACATCAGAGTAGTGTGTGAATACCCAGATGTATTTCCAGAAGAATTACCAGGTATGCCGCCTGATCGTGGTATAGAGTTCTCTATTGAATTATTACTTGGAACTGCACCCATTTTAAAAAGACCTTATAGAATGGATGTCAAGGATCTCGGAGAACTTAAGAAACAATTAGAAGAATTGTTAGAAAAAGGTTTTATCCATCCAAGCTCATCCCCTTGGGGAGCCCCAGTTCTATTTGTTAACAAGAAAGATGGTTCAAGAAGAATGTGTGTTGATTATAGAAGTTTAAATGAAGTGACAATTAATAACAAATACCCTTTACCTTGGATTGAAGATTTGTTGGATCAGATGAGAGGAGCTAAGATATTCTCAAAAATAGATCTAAGATCATGATATCATCAGTTAAAGATTCAAACCACAGTTGTACCTAAGATAGCCTTTACCACAAGATACGAACTATATGAGTTTTTGGTCATGTGATTTGGACTAACTAATGCACCAGCATACTTTATGAACATGATGAATAAAGTATTCATGGAGTATCTCAACCAGTTTGTGGTTGTATTCATTGATGATATACTAGTATACTCTCAGAATGAAAAAACACATGAAGATCATCTATGACTAGTTATGCAGAAGCTTCATGACAACCAATTGTATGCAAAGTTCTCAAAGTGTGATTTTTGGCCGAAGGAAGTCACATTCCTAGGACATATTATCACAGATGGAGGAATAAAGGTAGACCCAGGTAAAATAAGTCAAATATTAAATTGGAAGCAACCGAAAGATGTTTCAAAGATTAGGAGTTTTCTTCGATTAGCAGGATATTATAGAATATTTATTGAAGGCTTCTCTAAGCTAGTGAAACCTCTTACTTCGCTACTAGAGAAAGGTAAACAGTTTAAGTGGGATGAAGCTTGCCAGAAATGTTTTGAAGAACTAAAAGAAAAGCTAACTACTGCTCCAGTCTTGGTAATGCCAGATATTCACAAAGGATTTGATGTATACTGTGACGCCTCACATCTAGGTCTTGGATGTGTGTTAATACAAGAAGCAAAATTAATAGCTCATGCTTCAAGGCAGTTGAGGAAACATGAAAAGAATTACCCGACACATGATTTGGAATTAGCAGCTGTAGTACATGCTTTAAAGATTTGGAGGCACTATATGATTGGGAATAAGTGCAAACTCTTCACCGATCACAAAAGTTTAAAATACATATTCACTCAGAAAGAACTCAACCTAAGACAATGAAGATGGCTTGAGTTAATCAAATATTATGATTTGAATATTCAGTATCATCCGGGAAAAGCAAATGTCATAGCAGATGTGTTGAGCCGTAAAGGACAAGTAAACAGTATTACTACCTATCTGATGCCGCAAGAATTATGTTGGGAAATGGAACAACTTAATCTTGGTATGGTTAATAATATGGAAGCAACAATTATGGAAGTAGAATCTACATTGGAGCAAGAGATTCATAAAGGACACGAATCTGATGAGAAAATTAAGGAAATTAAAACATAGATTAATTTGGGGAAAGTCACTGATTTCACCGAAGATGATCAAGGCACAATTTGGTTTAAAAAGAGGATCTATGTACCAGAAATTGAACAACTATGCCAACTTATTTTTGAGAAAAGCTCATGATTCAACTTATTCTATACAACCTAGAAGTAATAAGATGTACCAAGACCTAAAAGAAAAATATTGGTGGTATGGTTTGAAAAGAGATGTTGCTACTTATGTTGCACTATGTGACGTATGTCAATGAGTTAAGGCAGAACATCAAAGACCAGCAGGTTTTCTACAACCCCTTAAAGTGCCTTAATGGAAATGTGAATAAATTGGTATGGATTTTATAGTTGGGTTACCTTGTACACGTGATGGATATGATTCCATATGGGTCATTGTAGACAGGTTAAAAAAGGTTGCACATTTCATACCTATGAAGACCACATACTCAGGAGCCCAGATAGCAGAACTGTACATGTCAAGGATTGTTTGGCTACATGGTGTACCTAAGAAAATTGTATCAGATAGAGGAACCCAATTTACCTCACGTTTTTGGAAAAAGTTACATCAGTGTATGGATACTAAGCTAAATTTCTGCTCAACCTATTATCAATAGACAGATGGACAAACTGAAAGAATAAATCAAGTGTTAGAGGACACGTTAAGAGCCTATGCTTTAAAATATGGTAAAAGCTAGGATAAGAGTTTTCCCTATGCAGAGTTTTCTTATATCAATAGTTACCAAAAAAATTTAAGGATGGCACCTTTTGAAGCACTCTATGGAAGGAAATGCAGAACACCACTATATTGGAACCAAACTGGAGAAAGTCAAGTGTTTGGTCCAGAAATTCTCCAAGAAGCAGAAAAGCAAATTCATATTGTTAGGGAGAATTTGAAAATAGCACAGTCAAGGCATAAAAGCTATGCTGACAATAGAAGAAGAGAATTAATCTTTGAAGTTGGAGACTTCATGTATCTTAAGGTTTCCCCGATGAGAGGAATAAGATTTAAGGTTAAAGGCAAATTGTCTCCCTATTACATTGGTCCATTCAAGATCTTGGAAAGGAAAGGAGAAGTGGCATATCAGTTAGAGCTACCTGATCGTTTGTCTGATGTACATGATGTATTCCATGTGTCACAACTCAAGAAATGCTTAAGAGTACCGAAGGAACAGTTACTCATAGAAGAACTGAGCGTTAATGAGGACTTAACATATTCTGAGTATCGAGTCAAAATTTTGGAAACATCTCATAGAATTACTAAGAGTAAAGTTATCAATATGTGCAAAGTGCAATGGAGTCATCATTCAGAAGATGAGGCAATTTGGGAAAGAGAAGACGAGCTCACAACAGATTCCCCCAGCTATTTTTAGAAGTTTCATAATCTCAAAGACAAGATTCTTTTTAGGGGGTAGGTTTTGTAACACCTCAAATCCATCAATTAAAATAATACATTAATAGTCATTTAAAACTTACAAGAGAGTATAGTAAAATTCGAACCAGGAGCTTGGTTTCATTTATTTTTTAGAGAATACTTTTTGTTTGCTAACAATTGATTGATGCTTTTTAAATCCCTTTTTATTTGAAACTCAATTTATTAATATAGGAACTTTGGTCTAAAAATAAATATTTAATTATAAACATTTTTGGTATAAGTATTATGATTTTGAGAAATATCTAAAATATATTTATTTATATTTTAATGGATATTTATATAAAAAATTGCAAACCTTAGCTAGCTAGCCAAACCGGCCCAGCCAGGCCCAGATCTGCATGCCCCTCTCCCCCTCATCCCTTCTCTCTATGGCGTGTGGGCCTGCCTGGCCCCATGGCCCTTCTCCTCCCCCCCCCCCCCCCCGCGCCGACGCGCAGGAGCGCGGGCGCTCGGCGTGGCATCGCTACCACCAGGGAGCCGAACCCCTCGCCTCCCCCACGACCCATCCTCTCCCCACAACGAGTAATGGTGCCCTCTCCGCTTCCTCTCCCCCTCCACTCCCTCTCCAATGATGGAGAAATCGCCGGCGCCATTGATGGTCGCCGCCGGCCGCTCCCACTCCATCCCTGGCTCTCTCTCTCTCTCTCTCCCACCTCCCTCTATAAATAACGGCGCTGAGGCCCATGGAACCGGTTTGTCAGACCCGGATTTAAGGGACAAAGCCAGGTGCATCTCATATATGCGCCAAAGAAGACAACACATATAATAACAGAGCGTATAGAGATAAATCTCACAAGAACATCAGAGTACATATTACATAGCGGAAGTCTTACAAAATAAATTATAATTATAAATTCGAACTAAATTCCATCTTTGGCGCCACAAGTCAACTGGAAGAGGCCACCTAGATCGAATTGAAATCCTCGTTGTGTGGCTCCTGTTGAACCACCTGTTCTTCTCCTGTGGGGGGTGTGAGACAGCAATGGTGAGCTCACACTTGTTCATCGCTCAACAAGTTGTGGGGAATAATGTGCATGAACTCACCAAAGGTGGGAGTTCATGTGAAGTGTAAGGCTGATCAACAAAATAAAGGTTGAAGCTGAGCATTGCTTTTATAAGTTGGTCAAAATTTTATTAGCAGTTACTAAGTGTAAGTGAATACCAAACCATATTAATAATAAATAAAAGTAATAATAACACAATCCCAATGCGATGCAAATGATGAATTGAATTTAATTCAATAAATTAATCATGTGAGTGTACGAGTCGCTCATGACCGTGAGCACGACTAGTATACCAGTTTTACACTCTGCAGAGGTTGTACCCTGTACCCACAAGTCATGTTACCCATCTACCAAGGGGTCATGAATCCCATACACCTCTACCAAGGAAGCGAGGCAGGGTAACACTACGAGGCCTTTACAAAGTTCCACTAGCTTCCGAAAACCCGCTACAGTTTATGGGAAGAGCACTTGCAAGGATCCCTCGTCTGACCGCCATCGCAGCAAAATCAACCCGAGAACCTCCCTGCATGCAACTCCCCTACTGCCCTTGCCCCTTTCGGGCAAGGTAGTCTTCCACTAGCTTTCCTAATTAGTCAGCCAAGGGCGTCCCATACCACCCTTGTGGTGGCACTATTTTCCCGGGTGGTTCTCCATGTTCCCATTAACATAATGATCTTATCATGAACAGTAAATAATAAACTGTTAACAAAAGTGTGAACATGAGTAATGTATATCTCTATACCCAAAACCACATAAAGCAATAGCATATACTACCCAAAAATTCAGTGGTAAAACAAGGTATAAAGATAGCCAAAACTAGGTTACCCTATTGGATCCCATCAAATTAACCTATGCAGATCATTATGATTAATAAGAACATGACTTGGTAAAAAGGAAGTGATCAAGGGCACAACTTGCCTGGGACTTGAGATTCCAGGTACCAACTTGCTCTTCAAGTGACTCAGGACCTCGCGCTAGTCGTAGCAATACAAATAAACAGGGTATAGACAAAATTAATATCACACCAATCATAAGAATAAAACTATGTAATAATAATCTACGCATTGCTACGAGATCGTGGGAACGAGAATCACTAAGATCGGAGTTACGATTAAGGAGTTATGATTTATAAAAGACCTATGTGGTTTAAAATATTAAACTATATTATAAATCAGTTAGTATAAATCATATCAGAGATTATTCTATAAATAATTTTCTCAACTTTAATCTAAGTCATCCTTTGATTAAAGATCATCTAGTCAAATTATAACCAGAAGATCAAAATACTATATTAATATTAAAGAAGTTAATCCTATAGAGACATATTAATCCAATTAGCTATCTAATTATAAAAGTAGGGGATATCATATAACAAATGTTGCTACTGCGTATTAAATATTTATACGAAGCTAATGCAACTGGAACGAGTCAATTTGGAATTAAAACGAAAGAGTTGTGAATTTCTAAACGTTTTATGTATTTGATACAAGATTAATTAAGAAATAAATTTTAATACCAATTTCATGTTAAAACAGTGTCATTATGTGATAAACAACATTATTACAAAATTATAGGAACTCGAATGGATCAATTTGGAGTTCATATGAATTTTCTATAGTTTATACAAGTTCTAGCATTTATTTTCACATTAACAATCCATTTTATAAATGATTTTATAGTTTTATTACCTGTCTGGACTGTGCCTCAAATTCGAGAGAAATCAAGGGCAACGGCGCAAAAGTTTCTAAGACTCTGTGAACAGTCCCTGTGGACCACGGGTTCATTCTGAACTAACCAAGGGGCTCATATGTAATACCGCACGGCGAAAGGGTAAGTTTAGATCTTGGCCATCGGATTTGAAGTGGACGGTGAGGATTAGTTTTGCCCCACCGTGAAGTGGTGTGTTAAACGGACTGTCTCATCAAAGATCGACGTCCACTATTTAACGAAGGCACGATGGTTGCGCGACTAATCCCAGTCGTTGCTTCGCGGATCTGCGATCAATATGCTACCTCCATCCCGATCTAATCCTAGACGCCCCCAACCGATCCAACGGCCAGGAGTACATCGCCTATACCAGTACGCAACCTAGACCCTTGGATCTGAGATCGTCGCCCGAGATCCGTCCACGCCTGAGCCATCCCTCAGCCCTCGGATCACCGATCGGACGGACCGCGCGTTTCAACCCAAACGTTTTCCCCACGATCAAATCCCCATCGTCCAAACTCGGATGGATGGCTCTGGAGATAGTCATCTTCCTCCCCAATGACTGAGCTCCCCGCGCAAAACAGCCGCGACAGTGACTCGCCGGCGACCAGTTAAAGTGGTGCCCCGGCCATCCCCGGTTTATCCAAATACTCTAAAATGTGGAAGAGCTTAACGCAAGTTCATTGGGAGAAACCGTATCGACGTTGGTGGCGCACCGAGCCCTGCCCACTAAGAGGGGGAATTCCGCTACGATTCGGAGCTCCGGTGAGAAATTGGACAGTGGCCCGCCCACGATCCGTCACGGTCGAATGCAGATGCGCACGCGCAGTGGCTACGGTGGCACAGAGCAGCTTTCTCCCCCCCCCCGTGAACCGGTGCAAGGTGCGGCTAGCGGGTTTGCGATGGCAGAAGCATGGGCAAGGAACGGTCTTATACCCAGATGCGCGAAGGGAAAAGAAGTCCTCGTGCCGGATCCCCGGCGAGATCCACACGCGCGACAATGGTGGGGCGGTTCCATCCGAGCACAAAGCGGAGCTACTCCCGGGTCTTATGGCCGGGTTGTGAACGTGGCCGGGATTGGCGGCCTACGATTTCTCTAAGGAGCGTCGCCACGTGATCCGCGCTGCTTGTTGATGCGTGGGCGGGATGACTAGTGGACCCGGCTTGTCACAGGAATGCGCCACAGATACGGGGGCACTGCGCACAGAAGAGGATACTTGTGAGTGGGTCCCGACCGGCAGCGTCCACGCCCCGACCACTTATTTGGGCCACACGCGCGGTGAGGAGAGTGAAGGTGGGCCGAGGCAGTGAAGATGGCGGCCTAGTACGCAGTTTTTGTGTTTTATTCTTTTCTTTTCCTTTACATTTTCCAAATTCAAAGATTCACTAAATTTGAATTATTGTTCTATACTTCAATCTCCAATTATACCCTAAATCATGATATGAATTTAGCACCACTGTTTGCATTATTATTATTTATATTTTTTTCCTTCCTATTATAAAATTTAATTATGGAAGGACTAAGTGGCTTCATTAAAAATTCTCTCTATATATTTTAATTTCTCATTTCTTCTTTTCTAGAGTTTTGAATCCATTTTGAATTCAAATTCAGATCTTGAATTTAAATGCAAACAAAGTTCAAATTTATAGTATATTTAAGTGCTCAAACAAAAACTCCAATTTGTTATACATGGTTTATTTTATTTTATATATCCATTATTTACTTAGTCAAATGAGATATTCCCATATTATCCCCTTTTTGATTTGCAAAATCCGAATTCCAAGATAAAGTTTAGGAATTCACATTTTTAATACATACTCCAAATCAATTATGAGGCAATAGATATATATTTATTTTAATTGATTAAATGTTTGAAATATGAAACACACTCATAGTGTTCCTTTCTTTTTAGGAAAATGGTATTTTGATTGTGGGACAAGAATTAAAAGTTACTTCAAACTTGAATATTCATGTAAATAAATGCTTATGGTGCATCATTTAATGAAATTCATATTCATTTAGTTGAATAGAAAATTTTTCTATTACTTCTTTTCTAAAATAGTTCTTAGTTTTCAAAATTCGGTCCTCAAATTTCAATATTCAAGTATAATTTGAGGCCACTGAATTTGCTACTTTATTTCTTCATATATTTATTTTATTATTATATTTTTCTTATACAAATTTTGGGGCTTACAAATCCTACCCCCTTAACAGAAATCTCGTCCTCGAGATTTGCAAGAAAAGGGTGTATAACCATGTTATCTCAGAACATATGCACAAACAAAATCTCAGCATGATGCATAATTTATTAGCAACACATGGGGTCAATTAGACCTTATTATTCCACCTAAAATAGTATCAAACCAACTACTAACTAAAGTAACACTTAGATCTTACAAATAGTAGTATTATATATATATATATACATATATAAATGTTTATGTAGCTTGGTGGAGCTGGTGGTGGTGTAGGTAGTGGGCGTTGTTATTGTTGTCTTTCCAACCGTCCTTGCCTTATTTCTTGACGTATCTCCAGCCAGTCCTAACATATTTCCTGGCGTTCTTGTCTTATCTGATTTTGCATTTCGGTAACCATGTTTTCCATTTGTTGTATTAGCATCATTTGGGCGGCAACCACTTGATCGATTCCAACCGGTGGAGGATCTGGAGGATTCGTTTTTGTTTGTTGTTGCTTGATAATCTTCCCTTCCTAGTACTGACCATGAGAGTTAGAAGCATATGGTAGGATAGTTTTGCAATGAAAAGTATTTGGTAAGCAGAATGAATAGGCTAGTAGATGGTTATGATCTGAAGATTCTTTAGCAGGGCTTAATCTGTTGTTTTATATCAAGCTTAGGATAACTAGTCGTATAAGGTGAATATGCAAAGGTAGGATAGAATCTATCATGATGAGATAGATTACATGATGTAGGTTAAAAGTTTGTTTGATGTTAAGTGGGGATAGATGGATTATACCATTCATCATGACTCTATGGATTGGGTTAGCTCTTATGCACATGGTTGAGTTGGTCTACACCTGGCTATTAGGGTATAATCTCTTCTACCCATATCACTAGACCACATTAGATTAGATCACATTAGTTTCTATAATCCTATTTAAGAATACCATTTAGTTGAGCATATCAAGCTGATTTTATCTTTACGAAGTTCTAGTATATATATTCGTATATTTTTCTAAGTGGAACTTCAAATTAGTATTTTTTTATACACTTAAAATTTTCATGCCATTAACATGTGTGGCATAGAAAACAAGGGTACATCATGTTTTAGTGTAGAGAAGATTTGGGGGTAAGTTAAGTGAGGGAGACTTTTATTCTGGGTGGCGGATCTTGATCCATCTGAAGATATGTTTCTACTCATATTCTTCATTGTCGAGGTTAACCTTCTTCTGGGGTCTGATTTAGGGACCATCGGTCGTGGTGTTAGATGTTATTATCTGAGTTGGGATAATAATTGTGGGTACATGGGGTAGGTAGATTAAATAGAGTTTTACTTTGCCTTTGAGATAAAAGGGTCGGGTAACCTATAACATAGGCTAGGTCGTGGTTCCACGGACGAGTTGGTCTAAGACACAAATTTAGGTTTTAAAACCCATTTATAGGAATATGGTCTAATCTATGTTACCAGTATTAACTAACTTGTTTAAGTAACTCCCTTTATATTAGATAATATTAGATTAGGTAGGGTCTAGGTTAGATTAGATATAACTATATTAGACTAGTTTGAGTTAGATAGATCTACCAGGGTAGAATATATATTATTAGGATATTTTAGAATCTATTGAGATAGGATGGATTATATGGTGTAGGTAAGTCAGAATCTCTGTCTGTTAAAATAGAGGGGTTATGCAACTATCGGGTGGTTAAGGTAGTTGCATAAGGCCGAGTTGGTCGGTCATTCTTAACTTAGTGTACAGTGAATTAACTTAAAACATATTTTATAGGAGTAGAGTCTAATCCATGTTATCAGTATTAACTTTCATGTTAAGCAACCTATATTAGATCAACTCAACATGAGGTTAGCCTTCGTTAGGTTAGATTAATCTACCATGTTAGATCAGATCTAGATTAGATTGTTATGACTAGATAGACTAGATAAGATCTCATTAATTTGTATTAGATCCTGGTTGTTACTTTAGGATGAGATAAGTAAAGTGGTTAGGATAAGATGATTCCTTCAAGATAAGATTAAGATAAGAGAGATTCTTTTAAGATAAGATGGATCTTATGAAGCTAGATATATTTTAATGGGGGACATTCTTAGTTGGACTAGTTATCTTATATTATTTTTTAACATAAGATGAACCTATTAGGATAAGATAGAATTTTTTACCTCAACTTAAAGGATTCTATCTAAAATAGATACACTTTAATGGAGGGTAATCTAGGTTGTTTAGTTATCTTATGAATTTTATTTATTTATATTTATGCCTATATGTATATGTAGATGTAATTGTGGACATTACTCCATAACTCATCACACTCAATCAAAGATCCAAATCAGACATGTATCATAAGAACAAACATTCAGGCATACAAATATTTTTAAAAATAGTTTTGATTTTGTTCCTAAGAGTAGGTCTCCTATTCCTAAATGTCACTTTAGGCACAGGATTTCAAAGTGTGAAATCCACATTTGTCTTTAGAAAGAAGAGGTAAGAATAATCAGAGTAAAGAGGAAATAGAAGAGAAAAGAGAAAAGATTAAGAAAAGTTTAGAAAAGAATTAGAGTAAGATAAGTAGGTAAGGGTTTGTCCATTTCTATCTAGGTTTCGTCCTACAGTCAACATTTCCTCTGATACCACTTCTGTCACACCCGGATTTAAGGGACAAAGACGGGTGCATCTCATATATGCGCCAAAGAAGACAACACATATAATAACAGAGTGTATAGAGATAAATGTCACAATAACATCAGAGTACTTATTACATAGCGGAAGTCTTACAAAATAAATTATAATTATAAATCGAACTAAAGTCCATCCTTGGCACCACAAGTCAACTGGGAGACGCCACCTAGATTGAATAGAACTTCTCGTTGTGTGGCTCTCTTGAACCACCTTTTCTTCTCTTGTGGGGGGTGTGAGACAACAAGGGTGAGCTCACACATGTTCATCGCTCAACAAGTTGTGGGGAATAATGTGCATGAACTCACCAAAGGTGGGAGTTCATGTGAAGTGTAAGGCTAATCAACAAAATAAATGTTGAAGCTGAGCATTGCTTTTATAAGTTGGTCAAAATTTTATTAGCAGTTACTAAGTGTAAGTGAATACCAAACCATACTAATAATAAATAAAATAATAATAAAATAATCCCAATGCGATGCAAATGATGAATTAAATTTAATTTCATAAATTAATCATGTGAGTGTCTGAGTCGCTCATGACCGTTAGCACGACTACTATACCAGTTTTACACTCTGCAGAGGTTGTGCCCTGTACCCACAAGTCATGTTACTCATCTTCCAAGGGGTCATGAATCTCATACACCTCTACCAAGGAAGCGAGGCAGGATAACACTACGAGGCCTTTACAAAGTTCCACTAGCTTCCGAAAACCCGCTATAGTTTATGGAAGGAGCACTTGCAAGAATCCCTCGTCTGACCGCCATCGCAGCAAAATCAACCCGAGAACCTCCCTACATGCAACTCCCCTACTGCCATTACCCCTTTCGGGTAAGGTAGTCTTCCACTAGCTTTCCTAATTAGTCAGTCAAGGGTGTCCCATAGCACCCTTGTGGTGGCACTATTTTCCCGGGTGGTTCTCCATGTTCCCATTAACATAATGATCTTATCATGAACATTAAATAATAAACTGATAACAAAAGTGTGAACATGAGTAATGTATATCTCTATACCCAAAACCACATAAAGCAATAGCATATACTACCTGTTGGGGACTTGTTCTCAAATGCTATGAGTTAAGAACAAGGCAACACTAAGAGAAGTTAATGGTTAATGCCCTTCGTCCTTCGAAGCATTATTTCCCTTAGGATATAATGATCTTCGGACGAAGGTCATGAAGGATGTACCTTCATCATCACGGTATATGTTAATGGAAGAAGAGGCATATGAAGCATGAGACATATATGAATAATCATGTGACATTATGAGTATATCTTCCTTATATCATCATGGATGTATAAGAACAATATTGAATTACATTTATACCTTCGGCTTGACAGAAGGTAAAAGTCCAAGCGTGACGCACGAGCGAATACAAGTCAGCGTGAACAGTACAGGGGTACTGTTCACCTATTTATAGGTACGGGACGCAGCCCGGTCAAAATTACATTTATGTCCTCTACAACTAGTTACAATCATGACACAAATTACCATGGGCCGATTGGTCTTTTCCTCTTTAAGTCGGTGCAGCCCTTCGTCTCAAGGCATGTCGCTATGCTGAAGCTCCTTGGATGGTAGCTTCAGTGTGTACCTTCGCGCTATATTTGCTTCTATGCTGATCTTCCGAAGGTGTTTCTTCTTAAAAGACCTTCGGTGACGAAGCAGACCCCCAATAGTAGCCCCTTCGCGGAGCTAGATCGTTTTTCGTAACAAGCTTGATCCGTGAAAAATCTCCAAGGCTTCGAAATGCCGAAGGTCCGAAAAACACCTTCCCTGAGCTCGTTGCCGAGAAACGATTTAAAATATTTCGAGCGCGAGGTGGCCCACCATGCGGCGGGTATGCACGGTCTGGCGATTCGCCTCCCAGGTGCCGAGTGGTCCACCGTTCAATGGGTGCGGGTAACTGTTCAGCGGGTGCGGGCAACTTGGCGATTCACCTTCCCACCTGCAGCACTACCAAGCTGCTAAGTCCACCGGGGCCGCAACTGACGAAGCTTTTACAGAAGAACCCGAAAAGGGCAAGGGAAGTAGGGGATTGCATGCAAGGAGGTTCTCGGGTTGATTTTGCTGCGATGGCGGTCAGACGGGGGATTCTTGCAAGTGCTCTTCCCATAAACTATAGCGGGTTTTCGGAAGCTAGTGGAACTTTGTAAAGGCCTCGTAGTGGATCCCTAGCCATTCACCTCGGTAGTGTCTAAGAGCCTTGCAAACCCTGGCAACATGGGATACACGACTTGTGGGTACCGGGTACAATCTCTGCAGAGTGTAAAACTGGTATACTAGCCGAGCTCACGGTCATGAGCAGCTCAGGACTCTCGCATGATTAAATTAAGGAACCTAAATTCAATTTGTCATATGCATTGCATGGGATTTTGTTATTATTTTTGTTCTATTATTTTTATTATGGTTTGGTATTTACTTACATTTAATAATTGCTAATAAAACTTTGACCAACTTTAAAAGCAATGCTCAGCTTTAAACCCCTATTATTGATCAGCTTTACACATCACATGAACTCCCACCTTTGGTGAGTTCATGCCACATTATTTCCCATAACTTGTTGAGCGATGAACATGTATGAGCTCACCCTTGCTGTCTCACACCCCCCACAGGAGAAGTACAAGTGGTTCAAGACAAGCCACACATCGAGGAGTTCGATTCGATCTAGGTGGTGTCTCCCAGTTGACTTTCTGGCGCCAAGGATGGATTTTAGATCCTGTTATATTTATCTTTTATTTTGTAAGACTTCCGCTATGTATTAAATACTCTAATTTTTGTGACATTTATCTCTATACACTCTGTTATTATATATGTTGTCTTCTTTGGTGCATGTATGAGATGCATCCGTCTTTGTCCTTTAAAACTGGGTGTGACAATCGATCCTGCGCTAGTTTGCCAGAGCTCCGCGCGGCGGTGTTGTGGGTGAGTTTTTATAAAGAGCCGAAGCTAAGGGGTTTACATGCGTTTGAAAGTGAGAGTGACCAACAGCGGATAGAGCAAAAGCGCGCACGCGGAGCGCGAGCTACCCGTCATGGGCCAGCTTACCCTGTTACGCAGGCTATCTAGGCTAGTTTGGGGCTAGGACTATTCAGCCTTTTGCCTTTTCGTTTACCGAAAAAGTTGTAAATTATGCCAGAAATCAAAGAAGAATGGTAAAATCGTACAACCAATTTTAGTAGTTGTCTAAAATCAAGGGATCTCTGGTAAATACATTCTTAGAATTTTCTAGCAAATAGATATTTTTAGAGGAACAAAAAGTGTAACACCCCTGGTGTTACTGCCACTAAAACTTGAGCATAACATCATAAGCATTGGAATATCATGTGTTTGTCACACTTAGAATGCATTCACTAAGCAAAAATTTCAAATAAGTTGTATTGATGTGACATTTCATGGGTGAAACCCTAGGGTACAGTACTTAACCCTAAACTGGGCTTAGAAGAGTAAACAAAGCCTAAACAAAAGAAAACTTAAAAACTTATTATTAATGATCATAAAATGTCACCATTAATGAACTTATGTGATATCCAAACCCTAGAAGTACCAGAAACCCTAAATAGACCCCTAGAAAACCCTGGACTGAAACCCTAAGGGGTTATATGCAAAATGTGCACACTTTTGGACCTAAGTGCAAAAACCATAGAATTAGGGTACCTTAACTCATATGGTTCACATGTGAGAGGATTTGCAAATTAAACCATGAGTCTTGGGCTTATTTGCAAAAAGGCCACCCTAGTGCTCTAATGGTTAAGTCTGAAAATAGTGAAATAGAGCTGACTTTGGGGCTCTGTAGATCCAAAAATATTGAGAATTTGCCTAGGGCCAACACATCAAGTTTGTAAAGCTACTAAAGGAGAACAACTTTTCTATAGAGATTAAGCCTTGGTCACATGAAAAATTTGGAGTAAAATGAGCCCAAAGTCGGGCTGACAGACTGCCCTAGGTCTGAATTCAGACTAACAATGAGATTGGGCAATCTTTGAACTAGAGTTCGACCATGATCTATTCATTGTTTGACTATGGTTGTTATAGCAAGAATGTAGCTGGATCTTCACGCAACAACTTTGTTACTGGTGGATTAGTAAGTTGCCACATGGAAAATTGAGATCCAGGCCCTGCAAATTGGGCTGTCAAGCGCACTGAACAGGGATTCCATTGTACAGTGACTGAAATAGATCGTAGATTCACCCCCCCCCCCCCCTCGTCGCTGGTGATCTTGCGCCTAGAACCACGCCGGCGTCACGATTCACGCCCGGCCGAACACAGATAGCGCTCCTCGGTAAGAAATATCACGCTGGAGATAAACTCCGGCCACTGTTCTCACCGGCCGTCGTGTCCCGCCGTGGTCAATCGCGCTGGCATCACCGGCGTTCGCAATTATCTGGCCAGGCTACGTGCCTCAACGCTTTACCACGTCATGGTGAGTCACCATAAACCGCCCCATAGTCCTGGCTCATCGCCGGTGGGTCTGCCACGGTGAAGGCCACGAATCACCGCGCCAGTGACTCAGTTCCCCTCTTGACCACCAGCGCAATTCGTCCAAATTGAACACCACCGCTCAAGCACAATATAAATTGAGCACCCCGATGGGTCCATAGGGTAGTCAAGCACCAAGCCACCAAGCCGTGCCCTCAATTGATCACTAGAGCTCGCCAATTTCCCATTTCCCAAATTCTATTTCCACCACCGTGAAAGACGCCTCGCCATGGCTAGCTCATATCAGGTCCGCTCATACCCTCTGCTCTTTCGTTTTAGTGTACTTGTGTGTCCCTGATGCTCCTCGATCTAGCCAATTAAGCTACGAACCCATAGATCGCCGGGAACGCGTTGGATTGTCCGTTGATCACACGGTCTCCATGAACAGAGCGCGTTAGAGCTCCGCTAGTGAAATTAGTTGAGGGGAAATTCTTGTTAGGGCTTGAATTAGGTCTCAGCCGAAGGAGAGCACCGGTCATCGCGTGTCCTGGCCAGTGCAAGCTCGCCGAAGTTTGATTCTCCGCCGTGCGGCGTCGTGGACCGTGGATTGTGAAGAGATGAAAGTGCAAGGGTGTTTTTGCAAGTGTCAGTGAGATGTGTGAATAGTGCCAAAGTCTGTCGCTCTGATTTTTGAATCGGTAGGGGCATTTCTACAAAACCGACAACGCGGGCGCGCACGGGCGCACTTTCGCCAGTGAATGGGCCGACTCGGGCCAGATTCAGCCCAATCCTGTAGCATCTTTTCCTTTTTCTTTTTCTTCTAGACATAGAGAATTCCTAGAAAATTATTGAAAAATGCTAAAAATACCAAACCAATTTTGCTAGGCTTCTAATTTCCTATAGTATTTAATAAAAATAGTTTCGTGATTTTTAGTTCCTATAGGGAATTTTGGGACATTTAAAATAGCCAAAATCCATACTTCTAGAATTTTAGAGAGTAATTAATAATCCGAAAATTCACCAAACTTTTTAGATAAGCTTTAAATAATATTTAGAAGCCTTGGGTAAAATTTGGTAAGACTTGAACCATGTTTGGTACTTAGAACCCAAAACCCTTGTCCCCTGCCCTATGAACTTCACTATAGACTCCAAAAACCCTAGTTTCCTAGAGGCTCATGAAGAAAATTATATTCAAGACATTAGATAATAAACTTTTATTATCTTTGCATTTTCATGAGCATTACATGAGCATTCATGATTATATATGGCTATATCTAGAAAACGAGGAGGAAATAGAAGTTGAAGAAGCAAGGACTACACCACCACCTGAAGAACCTCAGGCAGGAAACTGCTTTTACTTTGATATCTGTGAAGCATAGCCTGATTCACCTATCACACAAGGCAAGCCCCGGTGCATTTGCCACCTCCTTGCTATTTTAAAATCTTTCTCACTTGATGCATTAGGTGATAGGAGTTGCGTGCTAAACCGGTTGCTACATTTCCTTCCTTGGATTTGATTACTTCTCCTTAATTCCCTGTTTACAAAAAGGTTTTTCTTATGCTTAGCTTTGCTTAGAAAAACAAAATGTTTTGTTTTGACAAAAGATGATGCTTCAAAGTGGGTGGGATGTTTTCAAAATAAAACTTGATGTTGGATCCATCATGGCCATGATGGGTTGAACATCGGAAAAGATGTACCTCTGCCAGGTACCAAACTTTGGGTTTGAAATGATAAAGCTGAGACCGGACGGGTGACTTGCACGAGAAGAGAGTCTCGGTGTAGTGTCTCCGTCTGAGTCGATTAAGGACCTTGTCGATGTAGGCCTGCTGACCGAGGACCCTTTAACTGGTCACATGCCTCGTCATGGGTAAGCTTTGCCTCGGGCAGACTAATACCAGAATAAGATAACACGCAATGGGAGTGGACAGATGGCGAGAGTAGCATGTACCCTCCGTGGCAAGAGGCTGGACGGTGGTGTATCTGTGCTCTCAGTTGACGTGAACCTAATCTGGTCTTAAGAACCCCGGTGGCGAGTTGACATGTGCAAGGGTTAAGTGCTACATATGTCGTGTGATTGGAGATCCTCAGCTGAGTATAATCGATTCGGATCGTCGTAACTTCGCGGACATGATGACTTGGTCACTGACTTACACGTAGCATTCCAGTGAATAAGAAGGGTTGAAAAGAAATTGGCTAGTATAGGTCAAGTGATTGAACTAGGGTAGAAAGAACCCTAGATACAGGTAACTTTACTTAACCTGACAAATATAATTGGATTTTTAAGGATCCACTATTAGTAAGCATTTCTGAACCAGAGTCTTTGATTATTGATAAGCCATACCTTGATCCCCAAAGGCGAGCATATCCTTGAGTGTCTTTTATTTTGACGGGTAAGACTTGCGAAAGTACACTTCGTACTCAGGGCTTTGTCCCATGTTGTTTTAGGTGAAGAAGCAGCAAATTTTTGTTGCTTCTGTTCCAAGGTGGTGCCTAAAAGTCGCCTAGAGGGGGTGAATAGGGCGAAACTGAAATTTACAAAGTTAATCACAACTACAAGCCAGGTTAGCGTTAGAAATATAAACGAGTTCGAGAGAGAGGGTGAAAAACAAATCGCAAGCAAATAAAGAGTGTGACACAAGGATTTGTTTTACCGAGGTTCGGTTCTTGCAAACCTACTCCCCGTTGAGGTGGTCACAAAGACCGGGTCTTTTTCAACCCTTTTCCTCTCTCAAATGGTCACTTAGACCGAGTGAGCTTCTCTTCTCAATCACACGGGACACTAAGTCCCCGCAAGGACCACCACACAATTGGTGTCTCTTGCCTTGGTTACAATTGAGTTTGTCACAAGAAAGAATGAGAAAGAAAAGAAGCAATTCAAGCGCAAGAGCTCAAATGAACACAACAAATCTCTCTCTCTAATCACTAAAGCTTTGTGTGGAGTTGGGAGAGGATTTGATCTCTTTGGTGTGTCTCGTATTGAATGCTATAGCTCTTGTAAGGTGTAGAAGTGTAGAAACTTGGATTACTTGAATGGTGGGGTGGTTGGGGTATTTATAGCCCCAACCACCAAACTTGACCGTTGGTGGAGGCTGCTGTCGTATGGCACACCGGACAGTCCGGTGCGCCATCGGACACTGTCCGGTGCGCCAGCCACGTCACCCGGTCGTTGGGTTCTGACCGTTGGAGCTCTGACTTGTGGGCCCGCCTGGCTGTCCGGTGGTGCACCGGACAAGTCCTGTAGACTGTCCGGTGTGCCACCCGCGTGTGCTCTGTCCTCTGTGCGCGCAGTCGCGCATTTAATGCATTGCAGTCGATCGTTGCGCACGAAGTAGCTGTTGCTCCACTGGCACATCGGACAGTCCGGTGTTACACCGGACAGTCCGGTGAATTATAGCGGAGCGGATTCCCGAAGCTGGCGAGTTTAGAGTCGCTTCTCCCTGGTGCACCGGACACTGTCCGGTGGTACACCGGACAGTCTGGTGAATTATAGTGGAGCGCCTCTAAGAATTCCTGAAGGTGAAGAGTTGAGCTTGGAGTTCCCTAGTGCACCGGACAGTCCGGTGCGCCAGACCATGGTGCCTTTGGGTTGTCTTTAGCTCTCTTTTTTTGAACCCATCTTTGGTCTTTTTATTGGCTTGTTGTGAACCTTTGGCACCTGTAAAACTTATAGACTAGAGCAAACTAGTTAGTCCAAATATTTGTGTTGGGCAATTCAACCACCAAAATCTATTTAGGAAAAGGTGTAAGCCTATTTCCCTTTCAATCTCCCCCTTTTTGGTGATTGATGCCAACACAAACCAAAGCAAATGTAGAAGTGCATAATTGAACTAGTTTGCATAATGTGAGTGCAAAGGTTACTTGGAATGAAACCAATAAATATTACTTACTAGATGCGCATGGATAGCTTTTCTTTTTATTAACATTTTGGATCACGCTTGCACCACATGTTTTGTTTTGCAAGATGTTTTGGAAATTCTTTTCAAAGTTCTTTTGCAAATAGTCAAAGGTAAATGAATAAGATTTTGAGAAGCATTTTCAAGTTTTGAAATTTTCTCCCCCTGTTTCAAATGCTTTTCCTTTGACTAAACAAAACTCCCCCTTAATGAAATCTTCCTCTTAGTGTTCAAGAGGGTTTTTAGATATTGATTTTGAAGAGGGCATACCAATTTGAAATTGTATCAAAATAAGATACCAATTGAAAAACTTCTTTTAACACCAAATAAAAGACTATAGTTTTTGAAATTTGGTGGTGGTGCGGTCCTTTTGCTTTGGGCTAATACTCTCTCTCCCCCTTTGGCATGAATCGCCAAAAACGGATGTTTGAGTGAAATATAAGCCCTTTGAAACTACTCTCTCTCCCTTTGGACGAAAGTAAAGGAGTGAAGATTATACCAAGGTTGGAGAGTAAGTGCGGAGCGACGGCGAAGGATGAATGATTCGATGGAGCGGAGTGGAAGCCTTGTCTTCACCGAAGACTCCTTTCCCTTTCAATCTATGACTTAGCATGAAATGAACTTGAAGGAACACATTAGTCATAGCAAATGAAAGAGATGATCAAAGGTATACATATGAGCCATGTGTGCAAAACATCAATAAAAGTTTCTAGAATCAAGAATATTTAGCTCATGCCTAAGTTTGGTAAAAGTTTGTTCATCCAATGGCTTGGTAAAGATATCCGCTAATTGTTCTTTGGTGATAACATATGCAATCTCGATATCCCCCTTTTGTTTGTGATCCCTTAGAAAATGATACCGAATGGCTATGTGTTTAGTGCGGCTATGCTCAACGGGATTATCCGCCATGCGAATTGCACTCTCATTATCACATAGAAGAGGAACTTTGGTTAATTTGTAACCATAGTCCCTAAGGGTTTGCCTCATCCAAAGCAATTGCGCGCAACAATGGCCTGCGGCAATATACTCGGCTTCGGCGGTAGAAAGAGCGACCGAATTTTGCTTCTTTGAAGCCCAAGACACCAAGGATCTTCCCAAGAACTAGCAAGTCCCCGATGTGCTCTTTCTATTAATTTTGCACCCTGCCCAATCGGCATCAGAATAACCAATTAAATCAAATGTGGATCCCCTGGGGTACCAAAGGCCAAACTTAGGAGTAAAAACTAAATATCTCAAGATTCGTTTTACGGCCCTAAGGTGAGCTTCCTTAGGATCGGCTTGGAATCTTGCACACATGCATACGGAAAGCATAATATCCGGCCGTGAAGCACATAAATAAAGTAAGGAACCTATCATCGACCGGTATACCTTTTGATCTACGGATTTACCTCCCGTGTCGAGGTCGAGAAGCCCATTAGTTTCCATGGGTGTCTTGATGGGCTTGGCATCCTTCATCCCAAACTTGGTTAGAATGTCTTGAATGTACTTCGTTTGTGTTGGGGGCTTGTTCTCAAATGCTAAGAGTTAAGAACAAGGCAACACAGAAAATGTTAAATATTAAGGTCCTTCGTCCTCCATCACATTATATCCCTTCGGGATATAAGGAATTTCGGACGAAGGTTACGAAGGACATACCTTCGTAAACATAACAGCGAGGGATGAAGCTTTCATATAAATTATGAGGTATAAAATAGACATTCAAATGTTAACATAGAATCATTTCTATTTTTATTAATACGAATAAATATAAATGACAGATATACCTTCGGTCTTGAGGAAGGCAAGAATACAGGTGTGATGTGAAGGCAAATGACAGGTTCGCGTGAACAGTACAGAGGTACTGTTCATCTATTTATAGGCACAGGTCGCAGCCTGTGACAAATTACAATTATGCCCCTTACAAAAGTTTACAACATTGACTCAGACCACTTATGGATAAGAAGGTCATTCTATTTCTATGTCGGTTTGAAACGCCGAAGCTCCATGAAAAGGAACCTTCGGCCATCTCTTGGAGACGACTTTAGCCGAAGCAGCTTCTTCGTGTGAGACCTTCGGCGCACCGAAGCACGACCCCAACAGTAGCCCCTTTCGCGGTGCTAGATCGTTTTTCGTAACGAGCTTGACCCGTGAAAAAAGAGCCTCTTCAGCTTCGGGAAGCCGAAGGTCCAAAAAACACCTTTCCTGAGCTCGTTGCGGAGAAACGATCCGGCTTCCGAGCACGTGCCAGGCCCACCTTGCAGAGTTACTGTTTGATCTTTGCGGTCCACTGCTCAGCGAGTACAAGTGACCGCCCGTCTGGTGTAAAAATCTTGCCGCTTCGCCTTCTTACCTGCAGTACTATATAAAGAAGCGGGTAGGTGTGAAGTTACCACAGCATTCATTGCTATTTGCACTGTTTTGCTGCCAAAATTTTTCACCATAACCGAAGCTTGACTCTCAGAATCGAACGAAGGTCAGTTTCGACGTCTGCTTCGTCAGAAAGGAGAGCTTCGGAGAAAAGGAAAAAAGAAAAAAGTTTCTGACTTCCCCAAACTCAGAATTTAAATGGCGAGAGTGCGGTCTACTGCCAAAGTTGTACGTGAGGGAGACGAAGCCGAAGGTTCGGACACTGTGCCCATCTCCGAAGCGATGCAGCGCTCCGGTCTAGTGACTGCGGAAGAAAGGCCTGCTGCCGAAGCAAACCCAACAACAGCCGAAGGAGAAGAAGAAAACATTGAAGGGACTGACCCCGAGGATGACTACCACATTGCCATGCCCAGCAAGCCCAGTCACCTGGATTTTGGGAAATCAACTGTCTCAAAGGCTGATCTTTCGAAGATGGTAAAAGTAGGTTATTTCAATGAAGATCAGAAGAAGCTACTTCGCTTCGGGGGAGAGGAAACCACCCCGAAGCCAGAGGAGGATGAGATTGTTATCTTCAAGAGTTTTTTAAAAGCTGGGCTAAGATTCCCTCTTCACAATATTGTTGCGGAGATACTGAGGAGGTTTGGCATCTACTTCCATCAATTGACTCCTAACGCCATCGTTAGGCTCAATGTTTATATCTGGGCCCTCCGAAGCCAAGCTGTGGAGCCGTTTGCTGATAGCTTCTGCCGAGTTCACGAATTACATTACCAAACCAAGGCCAGGAAAGATGGGCTACATGATAATTTCGGTTGCTACAATTTTGCCTACCGGAAGACAACAAAGTGTCCTGTAATCAGCTACCGAAGCAAATGGCCAGCAGGCTGGAAATCTGAATGGTTTTATGTAAAAGTTGACGAAGACAAAGAAAAATTGGTACAAAGCCCTCTGGATTTGATCTTCGGAGAGACGAGGCCACGATGCCGCATCGGCGATCTAAAAGGTCCCACCTGGGCTGCTCTGGGTGAATTTGAAATTATTTCGGAAAATATTGGCACCAGGGATCTAGTTCAGGAATTCTTGGCATTCAGAATTTTCCCTACTCTAAAAGAGTGGGAAATGCCGAAGCTGAAGGGAGAGAAGAAGAAGGGGGAGTTGGTTCGTCTCCCCTATCACTTTAAATTCAAGAAGTACTTTAAAAAGCCCTGCAAAGAGTGGTTAGACACAGTTGAGACAATGTGTAATGAAATCTTGGGGAATTACTCCAAAAAAGAGGATCAATTAATGACAGCGGCCTTCGGCACCCGACCGAAGCGAAGACTAAACCGAGTATTCGATGCCCTGGGCTTCGAGTACCCAGACTATGAGCAGTTGAACAAGGGTGCCGAGGGCCACAAAAGAAAAAGAGTAGTCGAAACTCTGACAAAGGATGAAGAGCAACCGGCAGCAGAGAAGAAAATTCCGAAGAAAAGGAAAATTTCAACTCCGAAACGGAAAATATCCGAAGAAGAGATGACCCCCACACCGCCTTCTACCAGCGACGTGGAAGAAATTTTAAAGGTAATGACTGAACCCATGCCCACGAAGCTAAGTCCATTAGGGCTCCAACTGACGAAGCTTTTTCAAAAGGTGGACGAGCCGGATCAGACGAAGATAAGCAAACCCAAACGGCAAAGAATCATTGCGGTAACTGAAGTTATCGATAAGACACCGCCAAGAGCGTCAGTTCAAAAAACAGCAGCTGCCGAAAGCACCAAAAACGTCGAAGTCGCACCTTCGGAGGTCGCGGCTACCGAAGCCGCTACAGCCGAAGATGTTAATTTGGAATCAACCATTGAGGATATTAACAAAATTTTGGAAGACATAGATGCAGAAGAAGCTGGTGTTGCTACTGAAAAATCCATGGCCACAGTGCCTGAAAAAGGAAAAGAAATAGCCGAAGATACTTCGGATGACGAAGCCTACACCTTTCAGAATTTAATTGGGCAAAAACTGACGAAGGACGAAATAGAAGAACTTAAAGATTATGCCAAATCTTGCGGCTACAAGTCAGGTGCCCTCCTATTTGGAGGTGTAGACGATGAAAAACTAGGCTGCATTCGAGACCAGACTGGAGCTAAGGTAATCGGTACTCTATCAAAGAGTATCGGTTTTCCGAAGCTAGAGTCAGACATCAGCCGCTACCGACGACAACATATCGTCGGCAGCTTATTTTATTCTAACTTCAGGGTAAACAACCTTTTCTCTGGTTTTTATTGCTGTTAACAATGAAAATATTACTAACATAAGTTGTTTCTGTACAGAGCATGCTACTGAGCAAAGCTCTGAAGATGCAACAAGACTTGGAGGACAAAAAGCACGAAGCTATAATTGAAAACTTAGAAAGCAAAATAAAAGAGCAATCTGCCATCATTGAAAAGAAGGACTTCGAGCTCCAATCGACCGAAGGCTTACTGGCTGAGACTGAGGCTAAATTATTAGAGTTGAATTCGAAGCTTATCAATCAATCAAAACAATTCGATCAGGAGAAGCTAGAACTGAATTCGAAGCTTCAAGCCGAAGTCCAGACCAGCTCAGAATTGAAGAAAACATTAACAAGCCTTCAAGACAAATGCTTGAACTTTGGTAATAATTGCGTTGGACGATTAAAGAAGATATTTTACTCTGTTGGAGCCAGCAGCGGGAAATTTAACCCTTCAGCAGAAAATTTACCCCAGACCTTCGATCATATTGAAGCTGAAATCGAAGAGCTTGACGAAGTTATAGCCGGGCACGGCGACTTCTGTGCTTGGGTAGCTTCTCGGGGTACCGCTGCTGCATTTCTGAAGGCCGGCTGCGAACATGGAAAAATTGTCAATAGGCCCAACTTCACCTTATCTCCATCAATCCTGGATGATATGCCTGACCTCGCCCGAAGTATCTCCAATAGATTTATAAAAATGATATGGACAAAAGGCGGGCGGGAGAAGGCTGGAGATGAAGCCCGAAGTCATCTTGAACCGGTAAGAAATGATATTTTGTACTTACCTTTTCCTTTGGACTTGATTTTTACTCACTATTCCTTGATTCATGTAGGATGAGGAAGGTGAAGATGATGCCTAAGATATGTCGCCGAAGCTGTCGCCGAAGCTGAAGCTTAATGAAGATTAGTAGAAGTGTGCTATAGAGAAACTCAGGATAATTTTGTAACAACTCTTGTAAATAGAATTAAACTGTTCTTCAAGGAACTTTGTACATACCTTGTAATATATTCTTACCCTTCGATTGAGGCGCTTAGATGTGGACGAAATCAGTATTTTGAGCCGAAGGCGAAAAAACACCTTCCCTTCTTTTCGTACACAACGAAGCATAAAAACAATTCTTCTTTTTGCCGAGCAACGAAGCTTTTCTCTTTTGTACACAACATAGCGTAACAAATAAAAAACCACTTCACCGAAGCTTTTCTTTTTGCCGAAGCAACCACTTGGGAACACAAATGCTATGAATGAATGCTTATGCATGCAAATGCTATGATGTAATGTAATGTGCGAATGAATGTCCGAAGCGTATGTCCGAAGTCACATTGTCAGCCATTACTTCCTTAGAAACAACCACACATTAGCTCTGCATTCCCTTAGGAACGTCTTCGGAGCCTCTTCGCCTTTTACTTAGGCAATATCAGCGTTGACTTTTCGCTGTAAGCTCTGCATCCCCTTAGGGACGTCTTTGGAGCTTCTTCGCCTTTTACTTAGACGGTATAAGCTCTGCATTCCCTTGGGAACGACTTTGGAGCTTCTTCGCCTTTTACTTTCGGCGGAATCAGCGTTGACTTTTCGCTGTAAGCTCTGCATCCCCTTGGGGACGTCTTCGGAGCTTTTTTTTTCCTTTCTCAGTTTCGGCACTCGATGGTGCGCTCTCAGCTTTTACATTTACATTCTTTGGGGGATTTTGCTCTTATAAAACTAAAAAGGAAAATTACATATGATGGCCCCATTAAAAACCTTTCTCCCCCTTTAGAAAGGAAAAGGGTGCCATGAAAAAGAAAAGAGAAAATTACATCGAGTTATATATAAAACCGCCGAAGCTCATCCGCATTCCAAGATCTTGGAATTTCATAGCCATCCATGTCCTTTAGTCTGTACGAACCAGGCCTTGACGAAGATACTACTAAGAAAGGCCCTTCCCATTTCAGTTGCAACTTGCCCACTGTATCCGGGTTGGCCACTCTCCGAAGCACCAAGTGTCCTGGCTCAATATTTTTTAGCCGGACCTTTCTATCTCGCCATTTTACTGTTTCGGCCTGGTATTTATTGATATTCTCCACGGCTTGGAGCCTGATCCCTTCTAAGGCATCTTTTTCCACGAGACAAGTATCTTCGGCACCTGGTTCTGCCGAAGCTACCACTCTTATTGATCCAGCTTTAGCTTCTTCTGGAGTTATTGCTTCGTCACCAAATAACAACTTGAATGGGGTAAAGCCTGTAGACCTTGATGTTGTTGTGTTATGGCTCCACACCACTTTGGTCAACTGATCTGGCCATTTTCCCCTTGGTTGATTAAAGATTAGCTTCATTATTCCTGTCATTATGATGCCGTTGGCCCTTTCAACAAGCCCATTCGACTCCGGATGCCTAACTGATGCAAAATGGATCTTCGTGCCAATCTGATCACAGAAATTTCTGAAATCTTCGGAGTCGAACTGTGTTCCATTATCTACAGTGATGGCCTTCGGCACTCCGAAGCGACAGACAATGTTCTGCCAGAAAAATTTTTGGACAGTGGCTGATGTTATTGTGGCTAATGGCTTCGCCTCAATCCACTTGGAAAAATACTCCACAGCCACTATAACATATTTCAGATTGCCTTGAGCCGGTGGTAATGGACCCAGCAGGTCGAGGCCCCACCTTTGCAATGGCCAGATGGGTTGTATTAGCTGTGTTAAAGACGAAGGTTGCTTTTGATCTCTTGCACATTTTTGACAACCTTCGCACTTTTGAACTAACTCCGCTGCATCCGAAGCTGCCTTCGGCCAATAAAATCCTTGGCGGAATACTTTTCCAAGTAACGGCCTGGATCCGATGTGGGATCCGCACAGGCCTGCATGTATCTCCTTCATCAACTCTATACCTTCGGCTCTAGACAAGCACTTAAGCAGCGGGGCACAAACTCCACGCTTGTATAACTCCCCTTGTATCATGACATAAGGACGAGCTCTTGCCTCTATCCTTTTATTATAAGCTTCGTCATCTGATAAGAAGTTACCCTGAAGGTAAGAGATTATTTCAGTTCTCCAATCTTCACTGTACACAGGAGAAATGTTAAGGACTGCTCTTTCAAGTAGCTCCACTGAAGGTGCCTTTATTGTTTCGAAGAACACATCCGAAGGTAGCGGCAGCCTCTGTGCTGCAGACTTGGCCAACAAATCAGCATGCTCATTCTGTCCCCGAGGGATATTCTTAACAGAAAATCCTTCGAAGGAAGCTTCGATCCTCCGGACCGTGTCTAGGTATTTTTCAAGCTTCGGGTCTTTAGCCTTGCAACTTTTGTCAATATGACCCGAAACAACCTGAGAATCAGTTTTAAAGATCGCCCTTCTGACCCCCATTGCCTTTAGTTTCCGAAGACCCAGGAGCAAGGCTTCGTACTCAGCGATATTATTTGTGCAGCTGAAGTCAAGTCTTGCTGCATAGCAAGTTTTAACCTTGGACGGAGAGACCAACACAGCAGCTGCGCCTGCTCCGAAGGTTCCCCAAGAGCCATCACAAAACACTGTCCATGCTTCGGCATCTTTATTCGCTTCTTCGTCCTGAGCCCCTGGCGTCCAGTCGGCAATGAAATCTGCCAATGCTTGAGACTGAATTGAGGATCTATGCACATAATCAATGTAAAATTCATTGAGTTCCGCAACCCATTTTCCAATACGCCCAGTAGCTTCTCTATTCCTCATGATGTCCTTCAACGGCTGCGAAGAGGGAACAATAATGTTGAATGCCTGAAAGTAATGCCGAAGCTTCCTGGATGCCATTAAAACGGCATACAACACCTTCTCCAGCTCTGTATAATTTTTCTTTGAGACACTGAGGACCTCAGACACAAAATATACTGGGACCTGCTTCTTGACTTGTCCATCAAACTTCTCTTGAACAAGTGCCGCACTTACCGCTGAGTGCGAAGCTGCCACATACAACAACAGAGGAGCCCCTGGTGTTGGTGGAGTTAATGTTGTGAGATCTATTAAATATTGCTTCAGCTCTTCGAAGGCTTTTTGTTGACTTGGGCCCCATTGAAAGACTTCGGCTGACTTCAGCACCTCGAAGAATGGTAAGTTTCTTTCCGCTGATCTGGATATAAATCTGTTAAGGGATGCCAGCCTTCCTGTCAATCTTTGGGCCCCCTTTCTTGTGGTTGGTGGCTCCATTCGAAGTATAGCTTCAATTTTATTTGGGTTAGCTTCGATTCCCTTCGTTGAGACCAAACATCCAAGAAATTTACCCTTCTTCACTCCGAAGACACATTTTTCTGGATTCAGCTTCAGCCCAGCTTGTCTGAAACTGGCGAAGGTCTCCTGCAAATCAGCAATATGATTTTCTTGCTTCGTGCTCTTTACGATGATGTCATCAACATAGGTCAACACATTTCTGCCTATCTGAGATTGGAGAACCTTCGCAGTCATTCTGCTGAAACTCCCTCCAGCATTCTTGAGCCCCTCAGGCATCCGAAGATAGCAATATGTACCACTTGGGGTTATGAAGCTAGTCTTCGGCTCATCTTCCTTCTTCATCCAGATTTGATGATAGCCTGAGTAGCAGTCCAGGAGACTCATGAGCTCCGAAGAAGCTGCTGCATCAACTAAAGAATCTATCCTTGGCAGCGGGAATTCATCCTTCGGACAAGCCTTGTTGAGATCTGTGAAATCAATACACATTCTCCACTTGCCATTGGCCTTCTTTACCATAACAGTGTTAGCTAGCCACTCTGGGTACTTCACTTCTCTGATAACTCCTGCACTGAGGAGTCTTTTCACTTCATTGCGAGCCCCTTCGGCCTTATCATCAGACATTTTCCGAAGCCTCTGCTTTCGGGGTCTGAAGGATGGATCAACATTAAGCGAATGTTCAATAACATCCCGATTTACTCCGCAGAGATCATTAGCTGACCATGCAAAGACATCTTTGTTATTGAATAAAAACCTTATCAAGGTTTTCTCCTGGTCTTCAGATAATTGCGAGCCCAACAACACCTTCTGCTCTGCTACATCTTCACACAATAACATAGGCTTCGGCTGATCCGCTGAAGCTGCCTTCTCCCTCCTGAATTTGTACTGTTCACAAGCTTCAGCTCCATCTATGTTATGGATTGCCTTGGAATCAGTCCAGCTTCCTTCGGCCCTTCTAGCAGCTTCCTGACTTCCATGAATAGCAATAGGTCCTTGGTCCGAAGGTATCTTCATGCAGAGATAAGCTGGGTGAAGAATTGCTTCGAAGGCATTAAGAGTGCCACGGCCGATGATAGCATTGTAAGGATACTCCATGTCAACAATATCAAACACAATTTGCTCAGTTCTTGTGTTGTTGATAAATCCGAAGGTTACCGGCATGGTAATCTTCCCAAGTGCCACAATCTGCCGTCCTCCGAAGCCACAAAGAGGGTGCGTAGCATCATGAATCTTGTCTTCAGGCTCTTGCATTTGTCTGAAGGCTTTAGCAAATATAATGTCAGCTGCACTGCCTGTATCAACTAGGACATTGTGGACCAGAAATCCTTTGATCACGCAAGAAATAACCATAGCATCATTGTGAGGATAATCCTTAAGCTGAAGGTCTTCCTGAGAGAAGGTAATTGGAATATGAGACCATTTTGACTTGATGAAAGGTCCCTGCACTCCAACATGCTGCACCCTTCTCTGAGCCTCCTTCTTCTGCTTCTTGTTAGCCGGCTCTGAGCAAGAACCGCCTGTTATCGGGAGCACCAGCTTCGAAGCCGAAGCAGGTCCAGCTTGGTTGTTGAACGAAGCCATCAGCTCAGAAAAGTGGAAGTGAGTTCACCGGAGGTGGGCGCCAATGTTGGGGGCTTGTTCTCAAATGCTAAGAGTTAAGAACAAGGCAACACAGAAAATGTTAAATATTAAGGTCCTTCGTCCTCCATCACATTATATCCCTTCGGGATATAAGGAATTTCGGACGAAGGTTACGAAGGACATACCTTCGTAAACATAACAGCGAGGGATGAAGCTTTCATATAAATTATGAGGTATAAAATAGACATTCAAATGTTAACATAGAATCATTTCTATTTTTATTAATACGAATAAATATAAATGACAGATATACCTTCGGTCTTGAGGAAGGCAAGAATACAGGTGTGATGTGAAGGCAAATGACAGGTTCGCGTGAACAGTACAGAGGTACTGTTCATCTATTTATAGGCACAGGTCGCAGCCTGTGACAAATTACAATTATGCCCCTTACAAAAGTTTACAACATTGACTCAGACCACTTATGGATAAGAAGGTCATTCTATTTCTATGTCGGTTTGAAACGCCGAAGCTCCATGAAAAGGAACCTTCGGCCATCTCTTGGAGACGACTTCAGCCGAAGCAGCTTCTTCGTGTGAGACCTTCGGCGCACCGAAGCACGACCCCAACAGTTTGGCTAATGAAGGTGCCCTCTTGGAGTTGCTTCATTTGAAATCCTAAGAAGTACTTCAACTCCCCCATCATAGACATCTCAAATTTTTGTGTCATGATCCTACTAAATTCCTCACATGTAGATTCGTTAGTAGACCCAAATATAATATCATCAACATAAATTTGGCATACGAACAAATCATTTGCAAGTGTTTTAGTAAATAAAGTAGGATCGGCCTTTCCGACTTTGAAGCCATTAGCAATAAGGAAATCTCTTAGGCATTCATACCATGCTCTTGGGGCTTGCTTGAGCCCATAAAGCGCCTTAGAGAGTCTATAAACGTGGTTAGGGTACTCACTATCTTCAAAGCCGGGAGGTTGCTCAACATAGACCTCTTCCTTGATTGGTCCATTGAGGAAGGCACTTTTCACGTCCATTTGATAAAGCTTGAAGCCATGGTAAGTAGCATAGGCTAATAATATACGAATTGACTCAAGCCTAGCTACGGGTGCATAGGTTTCACCAAAATCCAAACCTTCGACTTGGGAGTATCCCTTGGCCACAAGTCGAGCTTTGTTCCTTGTCACCACACCATGCTCATCTTGCTTGTTGCGGAAGACCCACTTGGTTCCTACAACATTTTGGTAAGGACGTGGAACTAAATGCCATACCTCATTCCTCATGAAATTGTTGAGCTCCTCTTGCATCGCCATCACCCAATCCGAATCTTGAAGAGCTTCCTCTACCTTGTGTGGCTCAATAGAGGAAACAAAAGAGTAATGCTCACAAAAATGTGCAACACGAGATCTAGTGGTTACCCCCTTATGAATGTCGCCGAGGATGGTGTTGACGGGGTGATCTCGTTGGATTGCTTGGTGGACTCTTGGGTGTGGCGGCCTTGGATCTTCATCCTCCTTGTCTTGATCATTTGTATCTCCCCCTTGATCATTGCCGTCGTCTTGAGGTGGCTCATCTTCTTGATCTTCTCCTTCATCATATTGAGCCTCATCCTCATCTTGAGTTGGTGGAGATACTTGCATTGAGGAGGATGGTTGATCTTGTGCATGTGGAGGCTCTTCGGATTCCTTAGGACACACATCCCCAATGGACATGTTCCTTAGCGCGACGCACGGAGCCTCTTCATCATCTAGCTCATCAAGATCAACTTGCTCTACTTGAGAGCCGTTAGTCTCATCAAACACAATGTCACAAGAAACTTCAACTAGTCTAGAGGACTTGTTAAAGGCTCTATATGCCCTTGTGTTTGAATCATAACCAAGTAAAAAGCCTTCTACAGCCTTAAGAGAAAATTTAGATTTTCTACCTCTTTTAACAAGTATAAAACATTTGCTACCAAAGACTCTAAAATATGAAACATTGGACTTTTTACCGGTTAGGAGTTCATAAGATGTCTTCTTGAGGATTCGGTGTAGATACAACCGGTTGATGGCGTAGCAAGCGGTGTTGACCGCCTCGGCCCAAAACCGATCCGAAGTCTTGTGCTCATCAAGCATGGTCCTCGCCATGTCCAATAGAGTTCTATTCTTCCTCTCCACTACACCATTTTGTTGTGGCGTGTAGGGAGAAGAGAACTCATGCTTGATGCCCTCCTCCTCAAGGAAGCCTTCAATTTGAGAGTTCTTGAACTCCGTTCCATTGTCGCTTCTAATCTTTTTGATCCTCAAGCCGAACTCATTTTGAGCTCGTCTCAAGAATCCCTTTTAAGGTCTCTTGGGTATGAGATTTTTCCTGTAAAAAGAACACCCAAGTGAAGCAAGAATAGTCATCCACAATAACTAGACAGTACTTACTCCCGCCGATGCTTATGTAGGCAATCGGGCCGAATAGATCCATGTGTAGGAGTTCGAGTGGCCTGTTAGTCGTCATGATGTTCTTATGTGGATGATGAACACCAACTTGCTTCCCTGCCTGACATGCGCTACAAATCCTGTCTTTCTCAAAATGAACATTTGTTAGTCCCAATATGTGTTCTCCCTTTAGAAGCTTGTGAAGATTCTTCATCCCAACATGTGCTAGTCATCGATGCCAGAGCCAGCCCATGTTAGTCTTAGCAATTAAGCAAGTGTCGAGTTCAGCTCTATCAAAATCTACTAAGTATAGCTGACCCTCTAACACTCCCTTAAATGCTATTGAATCATCACTTCTTCTAAAGACAGTGACACCTATATCCGTAAAAAGACAGTTGTAGCCCATTTTACATAATTGCGAAACTGAAAGCAAGTTATAATCTAAAGAATCTACAAGAAAACATTTGAAATGGAATGGTCAGGTGATATAGCTATTTTACCCAATCCTTTGACCAAACCTTGATTTCCATCCCCGAATGTGATAGCTTGTTGGGGATCTTGGTTTTTCTCATAGGAGGAGAACATCTTCTTCTCCCCTATCATGTGGTTTGTGCACCCGCTATCAATGATCCAACTTGAGCCCCCGGATGCATAAACCTACAAAACAAGTTTAGTTCTTGATTTTAGGTACCCAAACGGTTTTGGGTCCTTTGACATTAGATACAAGAATTTTGGGTACCCAAACACAAGTCTTGGAGCCCTTGTGTTTGTCCCCAACATATTTGGCAACTACCTTGCCGGATTTGTTAGTTAAAACATAGGATGCATCAAAATTTTTAAATGAAATATTATGATAATTTGATGCAATAGGAGTTTTCTTTCTAGGCAATTTAGCATGGGTTGATTGCCTAGAGCTAGATGTCTCACCCTTATACATAAAAGCATGATTAGGGCCAGAGTGAGACTTCCTAGAGTGAATTCTCCTAATTTTGCTCTCGGGGTAACCGGCAGGGTACAAAATGTAACCCTCGTTATCCTAAGGCATGGGAGCCTTGCCCTTAACAAAGTTAGACAATCTTTTAGGAGGGGCATTAAGTTTGACATTATCCCCCTTTTGGAAACCAATGCCATCCTTGATGCCAGGGCGTCTCCCACTATAGAGCATGCTTCTAGCAAATTTAAATTTTTCATTTTCTAAGTCATGCTCATTAATTTTAGCATTAAGTTGAGCTATGTGATCATTTTGTTTCTTTATTAAAGCTAGGTGATCATGAATAGCATCAACATTAATGTCTCTACATCTAGTACAAATGGAAATATGCTCAACGGTAGATGTAGAGTTTTTGCAAAATTTTAGTTCAACAATCTTAGTATGTAAAATGTCATTTTCACTTCTAATATTGGAAATTGTAATATTGCAAACATCTAAATCTTTAGCCTTAGCAATTAAATTTTCATTTTCATTTCTAAGGCTAGCAAGAGAAACATTTAATTCTTCAATCTTAGCAAGTAATTCAACATTATCATTTCTAAGATTGGGAATTGAAGCATCACAAACATTTGAATTAACCTTAGCAATTAAACTAGCATTCTCATTTCTAAGGTTGGTGATAACATCATGGCAAGTGCTTAGCTCACTAGATAATTTTTCACATTTTTCTACTTCTAGAGCATAAGCATTCTTAACCTTAACATGCTTCTTGTTTTCTTTAATTAAGAAGTCCTCTTGAGAGTCCAAGAGGTCATCCTTCTCATGAATAGCACTAATTAATTCATTTAATTTTTCCTTTTGTTGCATGTTGAGGTTAGCAAAAAGGGTGCGTAAATTATCCTCCTCATCACTAGTATTATCTTCATCACTAGAGGTTTCATACTTAGTGGAGGATTTTGATTTTACCTTCTTCTTTTTGCCGTCCTTTGCCATGAGGCACTTGTGGCCGACGTTGGGGAAGAGAAGGCCCTTGGTAACGACGATGTTGGCGGCATCCTCGTCGGAGGAGGAGTCGGTGGAGCTCTCGTCAGAGTCCCATTCACGGCATACATGGGCATCGCCGCCCTTCTTCTTGTGGTACCTCTTCTTTTCTCTCCTCTTTCCCTTCTTGTTGTTATCCCTGTCACTGTCTCTTGATAATGGACATTTCGCAATAAAGTGACCAGGCTTACCACATTTGTAGCACACTTTCTTGGAGCGGGGCTTGTAATCCTTCCCCTTCCTTTCTTGAGGATTTGGCGGAAGCTCTTGATGATGAGCGCCATCTCCTCATTGTCAAGCTTAGAGGCGTCGATGGGTTGTCTACTTGATGTAGACTCCTCTTTCTTCTCCGTCGCCTTGAATGCGACCGGTTGTGCTTCGGACGTGGAGGGGCCATCTAGCTCGATGATTTTCTTTGAGCCTTTGATCATCAACTCAAAGCTCACAAAATTTCCTATTACTTCCTCGGGAGACATTAGTGTATATCTAGGATTTCCTCGAATTAATTGAACTTGCGTAGGATTAAGAAAAACGAGAGATCTTAGAATAACCTTGACCATCTCATGGTCATCCCATTTTGTGCTCCTGAGGTTGCGCACTTGGTTCACCAAGGTCTTCAAGTGGTTGTACATGGCTTGAGGGTCCTCGCCTTGGTTGAGTCGGAACCGACCGAGCTCTCCCTCAATCGTCTCCTGCTTGGTGATTTTGGTCACCTCATCTCCTTCGTGCGTGGTCTTGAGTACGTCCCAAATTTCCTTGGCGCTCTTTAATCCTTGCACCTTGTTATACTCATCTCGACTTAGAGAGGCAAGGAGTATAGTGGTGGCTTGGGAGTTAAAGTGCCGGATTTGGGCGACCTCGTCCGAATCATAGTCTTCATCCCCTGGTGATGGTACCTGCACTCCAATCTCAACAACATCCCAAATACTTGTGTGGAGTGAGGTTAGATGATGCCTCATTTTATCACTCCACATATTATAATCTTCACCATCAAACATAGGTGGTTTGCCTAATTGGACGGAAAGCAATGGAGTACGTTTGGAAATGCGAGGGTAGCGTAGGGGAATCTTACTAAACTTCTTGCGCTCATGGCGCTTAGAAGTTACGGACGGCGTGTCGGAGCCGGAGGTGGATGGCGACGAGGAGTCGGTCTCGTAGTAGACCACCTTCCTCATCTTCTTTTTGTCACCGCTCCGCCCCGACTTGTTGTGTGAAGGGGATCCCTTCACCTTGTTGGTGGACTCCCCGGATGGAGCCTTCCCATGGCTTGTAGTGGGCTTCTCGCCGGTCACCGTCTCCTTCTTGGCGTGATCTCCCGGCATCACTTCGAGCGGTTAGGCTCTAATGAAGCACCGGGCTCCGATACCAATTGAAAGTCACCTAGAGGGGGGGTGAATAGGGCGAAACTGAAATTTACAAAGTTAATCACAACTACAAGTCGGGTTAGCGTTAGAAATATAAACGAGTCCGAGAGAGAGGGTGAAAAACAAATCGCAAGAAAATAAAGAGTGTGACACAAGAATTTGTTTTACCGAGGTTCGGTTCTTGCAAACCTACTCCCCATTGAGGTGGTCACAAAGACCGAGTCTCTTTCAACCCTTTCCCTCTCGCAAACGGTCACTTAGACCGAGTGAGCTTCTCTTCTCAATCACACGGGACACTAAGTCCCCGCAAGGACCACCACACAATTGGTGTCTCTTACCTTGGTTACAATTGAGTTTGTCACAAGAAAGAATGAGAAAGAAAAGAAGCAATCCAAGCGCAAGAGCTTAAATGAACACAACAAATCTCTCTCTCTAATCACTAAAGCTTTGTGTGGAGTTGGGAGAGGATTTGATCTCTTTGGTGTGTCTTGTATTGAATGCTATAGCTCTTGTAAGGTGTAGAAGTGTAGAAACTTGGATTACTTGAATGGTGGGGTGGTTGGGGTATTTATAGCCCCAACCACCAAACTTGACCGTTGGTGGAGGCTGCTGTCGTATGGCACACCGGACAGTCCGGTGCGCCACCAGACACTGTCCGGTGCGCCAGGCACGTCACCCGACCGTTGGGTTCTGACCGTTGGAGCTCTGACTTGTGGGCCCGCCTGGCTGTCTGGTGGTGCACCGGACAAGTCCTGTAGACTGTCCGGTGTGCCACCCGCGCGTGCTCTGTCCTCTGCGCGCGCAGTCGTGCATTTAATGCATTGCAGTCGACCATTGCGCGCGAAGTTGCTATTGCTCCGCTAGCACACCGGACAGTCTGGTGTTACACCGGACAGTCCGGTGAATTATAGCGGAGCAGATTCCCGAAGCTGGCGAGTTCAGAGTCGCTTCTCCCTGGGGCACCGGACACTGTCCGATGGTACACTGGACAGTCCGGTGAATTATAGTGGAGCGCCTCTAAGAATTCCCGAAGGTGAAGAGTTGAGCTTGGAGTTCCCTGGTGCACCGGACAGTCCGGTGCGCCAGACCAGGGTGCCTTTGGGTTGTCTTTAGCTCTCTTTATTTGAACCCATCTTTGGTCTTTTTATTGGCTAGTTGTGAACCTTTAGCACCTGTAAAACTTATAGACTAGAGCAAACTAGTTAGTCCAAATATTTGTGTTGGGCAATTCAACCACCAAAATCTATTTAGGAAAAGGTGTAAGCCTATTTCCCTTTCAGTGCCCAAAGATGAAAATCAAGACTGAAGCCGCAGGAGGAAGTGTCCTCCTTTAAGAAAAACTTTTTACTATTTATCGGGAAGAGTTTTTGCCTCCCAAGTTATGTAATAATATTACTTCAGCACTCCTATATTTTGTTCTGGGCTGTAATAATACAACTCTTTCTTACTTTAATATAAGGTAAGTTATTGTAATTGCTTCCGCATTTTCGTACCTCTGATGTATTGTAATGTATGCGTGACGGGTAAAACGCTCTTGGGCAAGGTAAGGAATATAGATACCGAACTTGTCAAGTGATCAGGGGCACCTGCAGGGTTGTCTGAGGTCCGTTGGACAAGGACAACTGTAGGTGGGCCTAATGACTTGGGAGGTTCTATCACATCTGGTATCGGAGCGAAGCCCATCTCTTCAGATGCTATGAGACATTTTCAAAAAGAATTTTCAAAGACTTATCTAGAAAATTTCTTTCCTTCTTATCTAACTACCTTCTGGAGTACTTATTGTAGGGGGCCTTCGGCTTCCGAAGGTCCTCAAAAACATGATTTAACTATGTCTCTAGAGTATAATGTGTAAACAGGTACCTTCGGACACAAATCAAAACCACAGCGTGAAGATGCACAAAGAGTATGAAGGATGGCGCAGAGCCGAAGCTATGCGTAGGGGAGCTTCAGCGTGATAGCAGAGAAAGAAACTGACTTAAAAGGGAAAAGGCTATTCAGACCCCGATGGATTGCTATAGAGTTATTAACAAATGTAAAGGGCATGTGTGTAATTTTACATGGGCTGCGTCCCGTACCTATAAATAGATGAACAGTGCTCCCGTACTGTTCACGCTGACTTGGCATTCGCGTCACGCTTGTACCCCTACTTTCCTTCAAGCCGAAGGTACATTTATAATTTGTTATTGTTAATACAGTAACGCAAATAAAAATAAGTTGATAATAACATTTAAAGTGTTTATATTATTTTTCATATCTTGTGTACGAATCCTTCTTCATCATTATTGTGCTTATGAAGGTTTGTCCTTCATAACCTTTGTCTGGAATTCATTATATCTGAAGGGAGATAATGCTTCGAAGGACTAAGGACTTTAACATTTAACACTTTCTATGTTGCCTTGTTCTTAACTCTTAGCATTTGAGAACAAGTCCCCAACATTGGCGCCCACCTCCGGCGAACTCACTTCCACTTTTTGAGTTTCGAACACCTTCGGCAAGCATAGACCTTCATCATGCCGCCAAAGAAAGCTTCAGCAATAGGGACTGCCACTCTGCAGCCGCTGGACCACAACCAGGAGACCCTCTCTCTTCGGGAGGCCCGAAGCCAAAAGAGGAAGGCCACCAGTCCAACGCCTCAGGAGGACGACTTGGACCAAGAGATCAGAAATATGGAGATGCTCCATCAGCAGGTGCAAAGGAAGAAGGAAAAGATGGCTAGGCTGGCTGATCTGCAAAGGCAGATAGATGAAGCCTCTAAAGAAGTTCGCCATCTTACTCAAGATGAGCAGAACCGAAGGCCTCAACACAGAGAGCTTCATCAAGAGGGCTTCTTCAACGAGGATGACTGGTATGAGAATTTCCATCATGGGAATTTTGCTTTTGATGATGCTTCTCCTCTGTCAGCAGAACTGCAGGCTACACCTTGGCCTCCGTCTTAGAAGCCACCTCAACTCCCCATGTATGACGGACACTCAGATCCGAAGCAGTTTCCGATGAGCTACGAAGCAACGATATCTTCCTATGGTGGCAATACTGCAGTCATGGCGAAGTCTTTTGTCATGGCCATCAAGAATGTTGCACAAACCTGGTACTCCTCCCTTCGGCCAGGAACAATCACATCATGGCAGAAGCTGAAGGATATGCTGATCACCAGTTTCCAAGGGTTTCAAACGAAGCCGGTCACCGCTCAAGCCTTATTCCAGTGCACCCAAGACCACGAAGAATATCTTCAGGCGTATGTCCGAAGGTTCTTACGCCTGAGGGCACAAGCGCCAACAGTGCCTAAAGAAATTGTCATTGAGGCCATGATTAAGGGGCTTCGGCCGAGACCTTCATCTCAATATTTTGCCAGGAAGCCCCCTCAGACTTTGGAGAAACTGCTTCAGAAGATGGATGAATACATCCACGCTGACAGTGACTTTCGGCAGAAAAGGGAGGAAGCTTACAGGTTCTTCGAAATAGCCAGGGGCTTCGGAGGGAGAATTCATCCTAGACATGTCAGATCGATTCATTCCACTCAGAATGATGACAGGGGAAGCCAACAGCAGAGGCCGCAATATTCCTCCCAGGCTTCGGGGCAGCAGCAGAGCTATCCTCGGCCTCCAGCTCCAAGGGGCAGAGGTGCCAGGGGCTTCGGAGGAAGATTTGGGGATCAGCCCAGGAAAATTTATTGCCTATTCTGTGGTGAGGACAAGGGCCACACCACCAGGATGTGCCATGTCACCATCCAGAAACAAAAGGAAATAGCAGAAGCTGCAGCCCAACAGACTCAGCCGAAGCAAGTTATGCATACTGCTTCGTACCACTCGCCTTATATCCCAGAGTATGTGGGCAACCACCCTGCAGCTTCTGTTGCTTCGGCAAGTCAATCTCAGGCATCTTGGCAACAGCCCCCACCTCCACCACCAATGCAACGAGGCCAGCAGCCAGAAGGGAGTCAGCATAATCAACACCAACGAGACTTCAGAGAAGAGTCAGAAGCTCGCACAGTCAACAGTACTGTGCCAGAATCGAAGCACATTTACTAACAAATATCCTACCTCGGCAGCAGTTTTTGCATTCAGTATCATTTTCTTTTTAATAAGGAACAATTATTGAAAGCCTAAGTGTTTTTGTTGTTTTCAATTTCTTGTAATAGCTTCGCCTTTGCCATATTACAAATATACTTTCTCCACAGAATAACGGAGTCCAAAAAGTTGCTGAAGCAAAAGGACTTATGGTTACAGAGAGAACCTCCGAAATAACAAAAAGTCGTTCCTAAGGGAGCGCAGCGTAAGTTTTCTGCTCAAAAGTCGTTCCGAAGGGAATGCAGAGCTTACAGCGAAAAATAAACGTTGATTCCGCTGAAGTAAAAGGCGAAGAAGCTCCTAAGGGAGGCTTACAGCGAAAAATAAATGCTGATTCCGCTGAAGTAAAAGGCGAAGAAGCTCCTAAGGGTGGCTTACAGCGAAAAATAAATGCCGATTCCGCTGAAGTAAAAGGCGAAGAAGCTCCTAAGGAGGCTTACAGTGAAAAATCAATGTCGATCTTCGGTAAATATCATTTTGCATAACATCACATCATCACATCATTTGCATAAGCATAACATCATACATCATATTGCATCAATAACGCAAGAAGGGGGTTCAATGTCGATATTCGGAGATTGTTTCGAAGAAACAGTGCCAAGGCACAAAAACAATTATTAAAGAAGCATACCTTCGTCAAACTCTGAAATGAAAAGATCTATTGGTTACTGATTCTACGAAGATTGGATGTTTTTTATGAAAATACGGATATTATTTACGAAGCATGAAAAGAAGGGAAGGTGTTTTTTCGCCGAAGGCTCAAAAACGGTATGTATGTAAAGTTTCATGCATCGTAAATAATTGAACCATAAATAGCTTATATATTACATTCAAAGTTACAAAATATTACACATATTGTTCAACAAATATTACATTCCAAATGTTTTTACAATAACATCTAATCTTCCCTTAGAATTACTTCTGCAACTTCGTTTAGTAGTTGATCAACAACTTTGTCCATGATAGCTTCGGCCATTTTTCTAATCTCGTCATCCCCCTTTACGTTGGGGTCTGCTAATGGCTCGGCGGGCTCTGAGGGAGGAGAAGGTGCGGCTATGTTACAAAGTGTAGACAAGTTCGAAATCAAAAAGTTACAACAAAAACCCAAAAACTAGTAGTTAATACCTATTCGCCCTTCAAGATCCGCACTTTTCTCAGCGGCCTCTGCTAATTTTCTAGCGTCATGAATACCTTTTTCGCTTCTTCGTATAATTTCTTGAGCCATCTCCCAGCCACCATTTTCCCAGATGTCGGTGAAAAATTTTCCACCAACCAAACTTGCCTCGGCCGAAGGTTCTTTTATGTCTTCAGAAGATAAATCGGTCTCGGTCTGTGCCAAGGATATCACGTAATCGCAACCTTTTTTCTCCAAAACAGTGGCAATCCACCTAGCACCCGAGAAGGCACATATGTCTCCGCGGTTATTCAAGACTTCTTCAAAAGCTTCAGCTTCGTGGCTGATCCATCCAATTGGGCCTTCGGGGTCGCCCCTTATAAAATTTTCTTCGCTTGAGAATGCGCCAACGCTGGCGAAGCTGGTTCTTATTTTCTTAACACATTCTATAGATTTTTCATAACATCTTTTCTTGAATGCATGAAGCTCTTCAATGTTTTTTCTAAATGATTTGCCCATTGTTCACTAATTTCTCGTTTTGCTTCTTCAACTGTGCATTCTTCTTTAGCTCTGGCTAGCTGTTTCCGAAGATCCTCAAGTTCGCGCTTCTGAGCCTCATCTTGAGCTTTGAAAGCAGCTTCGTCTTCTTTTATTTTATTCACCAACGAATGTAATATTTTATCTTATTCGAGACCTTCGTTCCTTTAGTTCAATTACCTCGGAACGAAGGTTGCTCAAGGCTATGGTACACCCTTCATCTTCGGCATCTTTTTGTGCCCTGAGGGCATTGCTAAGTATAAGGCCCTGCAAAAAAATGCGTTAATAAGTTTAAGCAAATGAAAAATTTTGGTTTCAAGTAATAATACAAAGATCTCATTTTTTCACCTTTAAACTATTGTACGCTAAGCTGTCGGCCAGCTCATCCTTTGACAACACCGAGAGCCCGTCTTCTAATATTGGGAATCCGAAGCTCTTGCTCATCTCCCGACAGACAGAAATCTCCTTGCTGTGAGGGAGACAATACATGTAATACCCACTTTGGAAGAAAAATCTAAAAGGAGAAATTATATTCCTTTATATACATGTGTGCCATCTCTATTTATCTTTTCATGTGAACACCTCATTTAAAAACAAAGGATTAATAAAAGTCATTAAATTGTGCATCATGCTGAGGCTTTATGTTGTGTGCATTTTGTGACAACAATGTAAAATAATAGTAATAAATATGATAATACCCAAATTATAATTTAAATTCTAAAGGAAAATTTCAGAATTGAAACAAGAGAAGAAAATACTTACATATAAGATCAAATAAATATAAAATAATCCAATCAAGTTCCTATAGGTATTTGAAATTATACAGCTGATTTAAGTATGAACCTCACACTTATAAATTAAAATTTGGGATTTAAATTCGAAATTAAAAGAGAAAAGAAAAGGGAAAAGTAAGAATATAAAAAAGAAAAAGACCAAAACTCTGTTTGGGCCGGCAGCTAACCAATTCGGCCCATCCAACCTCTTCTCCCGCGCAACCCAAATACCCCTTCACCCACGGTCGCGCGCACGCCCTCACTGGCTGCGGGCCCCGCATGCCAGCGCCACGAACAGATTGTCGCGTTCCTCGCGTCACAACTGCGCGCACTGACTCTGGCTGACGTGTGGACCCGTCGGGTCAGCGCCGATCTCCAAGCCACCGCGGGTGCGCGGATGGCGTACCTGCCGCCGTGATCCTCGCGGGCATGGGCGGCCTTCCTCCATCCCGTGCCAGGGTCCGCGGGGGGGATAAATTGGTGCCCTCTGTGCCCCTCTCCACTTCTCCGTCGACCTCGCGACTCGAGCTTGTCGTGGGAAACACGGTCTGCCGCCAGCACATCGAGCTTGTCGTGGGAAACACGGTCCGCTGCCGCCGTTCTACTGATTAAGCGAAGTCGGGTCGTTGGCCTGTGACCAGGAGTGATCGCGGGCAGCTACCGAATCTAACCGTGGCATCTCTGGGCGAAGAAATCCATCGGCGCGCTTCTAATCGCTCGCCGGAGTTGTGAAACCAGGGCGCGTCCGCCAAGCGCCGTGGCCAGCGTCGTCCGCGCTGCAATTTCCGGTAATACTACCACCCGTGAATTCGCCTTAATCTGCGCATTGGGTCAACACTGTTAGAACATAGGGATTACCACCGTGGGATCGGGCGCGGTGTTCATCGACGTGTGCGCCGACGTGCGAGCGCGGCGCCGCCATTGGAAACCACAGGGGAAGACGATACCCGAGCACCGTCCGATCTCCGACGAGCGGCTCGGATTGGAGAATCGGACACTGTTTCAGTCGCTGGATCATCGCCATCAATGTGAAATTAGGCGGTCGGATGGCGTTTGGGCGTTCATTGAATCGAAACCTTTAGATCGTGATCCGAGGGCTCTCGTCGATGGCCGTGTGATTGGTGGATAGATCTAATCGTCACCCTTCGATTTGAATCCAACGGCCCATAGTGCAGCGTACCCCTTCGCGATAGCCTTTTTACTAAAGAGCCCCTCTAAGATCTTTAAAACAACCCGCCGTCCCGGGGCACTGTTCTCTGTGTCTCGGGGTTTTTACCTAGGCGCCCCTGTACTTTACAGAAAATGACGCGCAGTCGAGGGAAATAGAGAATTAAATATGGAAATTGATTTTTAATGCAAAAGAAATTCTAGAAACTTGTAAAACTCATATAAAATTCATTTTAGCTCCTTTTCAGTTCATTCCAATTCCTAAATTTTCATAATATTTTTGTCTATCCATTTGTACCACTGTTTTTACATGAAATACACATTAAAATTTATTTCTCACTTAACCCTATATTGAATGCATAAAATCTTTAGAAATTCATAACTTAAAATATATAACTCCAAAATTAATAGTTCCAGTTCCTATGATCTCATTTTAATGTCTAGATTATTGCTGTGTATTTTATTTATATGTTTGGTGTAATGTTAATTTTTGCTATACTATGTATGTATTGTGTTGATGCGAGTAGACGAGCAAGCTACAGAGGATTCCGGGGTTCAGCTGGTTGAGACTGCTGAGCAGGAGCTCGTGGAAAGCAAGTTGTGCCCTTGATCACTTCTTTTACCCATTCATGTTCTTATTAATCATAATGATCTGCATAGGTTAATTTTGATGGGACCCAATAGGATACCCTAGATTTTGACTATCTTTATACCTTGTTTCACCACTGGTTTTACTACTAAATTTTTGGGTAGTACATACTATTGCTTTATGTGGATTTGGGTATAGAGATATTTACTACTCATGATTACACTTGTTATTATCTGTTCATTATTTTATGTTCATGATAAGATCATTATGTTAATGGGAACATGGAGAACCACCCGGGAAAACAGTGCTACCATAAGGGTTTAATGGGACGCCCTTGGCTGATTAACTAGGAAAGCTAGTGGATGGCTACCTTACCCGAAAGGGGCAAGGGTAGTAGGGGAGTGGTCAGTGTAGGGAGGTCCTTGGGTTGATTTTGCTGCGATGGCGGTCAGGCGAGGGATTCCTGCACTGGAGCTTCCTATAAACTGTAGCGGGTAGTCTGAAGCTAGTGGAACTTTGTAAAGGCCTCGTAGTGGTACCCTGCCTCGCTTCCTTGGTAGAGGTGTATGGGGTCTGATCAACTCCGTGGCAAATGGGTAACACGACTTGTGGGTAAAGATGCGCAACCTCTGCAGAGTGTAAAACTGGTATACTAGCCGTGCTCACGGTCATGAGCGGCTCGGACACTCACATGATTAATTTATGGAACTTAAACTTAATTTGTCATTTCATTGCATGTGGGATTATTTTACTATTACTTTTATTTATTTATTTCTAAGGTTTGGTATTTACTTACACTTAGTAACTGCTAATAAAATTTTGACCAACTTCTAAAAGCAATGCTCAGCTTCAACCTTTATTTCATTGATCAGCCTTACACTTCATGAACTCCCACCTTTGGTGAGTTCATGCCACATTATTCCCCACAACTTGTTGAGCGATGAACATGTGTGAGCTCACTCTTGCTGTCTCACACCCCCCCACAGGAGAAGAGCAGGTGGTTCAGGAGGAGCCACAAGGCGAGGAGTATGATCTGATCTAGGTGGCGTTTCTCAGTTGACATTGGCGCCGACGATCCTTAGTTCGTTTTATGTTTATTCTTTTATTTTGTATTAAGTCTTCCGCTATGTAATAAATACTCTGGTGTTTTACGACATTTATCTCTATACACTTTGTGATTATATATGTTGTCTTCTTTGGCGCATGTATGAGATGCACCCGGCTTTGTCCCTTAAAGCCCGGGTGTGACAGAAGTGGTATCAGAGGAAATGTTGACTGTAGGACGAAACCTAGATAGAAATGGACAAAACCCTTACCTACTTATCTCATTCTAATTCATTCTATACTTACCTTACTCTGATTCTTTCTATGCTTATCTTGATCCTGTCTCACCTTCTACTGTTCTACTCTGATCATTCTTATCTTTTCTACTCTAAGACAAGATGGATTTCACACCTTGGAATCCCTACCCCTATGACATTTTTAAGAGATAGGAGGCCTAAGACAAAAAAAACTATTTTCTATATTTAAAAATGTTGTTTGATTGTTCTGATGATAAATGTCTGATTTGCTTCTTTGATTGATTGAAATATTAAATATGGGCATCTTAGTATGTACCACCATAAGGTAATGAGTTAGCTTTAGTGGATAAAACATTAAACTGCTTAGCTAATAAATCCCCCAAAGTAACATGATTCGTAATTACTGCCTTGTCTACTATTCTCTTACCTTATGTATCTAACTCAGATGGTCAATACCAGGAGGGGTGGTGGAATTGATTTGCCTCCTAATCGACACACTCGAAGGATATATAGACAACCTCAGCCACAGCCAGCAGAAATGAATCCTCCTAATCCTCCACCAGACGGAGTTGATCCACTGATTGCTGCTCAGATGAGGATGATGCAGCAAATGGCGGATACTATGGCAGATATGCGTGCACAGATGCAGCAGGAACGCCAGGAGATGCGTCAGGAAAGAGAGGAGATACGCAAGGAGTTACGCCAGGAGAGAGAAGAGATACGCCAGGAGAGAAGGGCGCAACAGCAGCTGCAACAGCAATTTCAGCAACAGCAGCAACAACAACAAGTACCACTGCCTCCACCACCACCACCAGTTCCACCTCGTGATAAGCACCAGGAATTTATGAGTCATAAGCCGCCGACCTTCGCCAGCTCGCCAGATCCACTAGATGCAGATGATTGGCTGAAAGCAATTGAGAAGATGCTCAACATTGCCCAATGCTCAGACAGGGAGAAAGTTCTTTATGCCTCAGGTCGTCTGACAGGTCCCGCTGCTGACTGGTGGGATTCATATACTGCTGCCCACGATGCTGCTGATACTATCACTTGGGCAGAGTTCAGTACACAGTTCAGGAACTATCATATTCCAGCTGGTATGATAAAGATCAAGAAGGAGTTTCTGTCATTGAAGCAAGGCAACATGTCGGTCAGCGAGTACAGAGATAAATTTATTCAACTGTCGAGATATGCTCCGGAGGAAGTTGCTGAGGATGAGAGGAAGCAGGAGCACTTTATTGAAGGACTTAATGGACCCTTGCAGTATGCACTGGTTGCACACACCTTTCCATCATTTCAGAGGCTACTGGATAAGGCTCTTGCTATTGAACACAAGCGTGTTCGACTGGGTGATTTGAAGAGGAAGGCTATCTCACAAGGACAGGGTAGCAGCAGTGTTCGTCCCCGCTACGTTTCACCACAGGGCACACCGACTCGACCAGGAGGACCACACCTAGTTCAGTATGCTCCACAGGGGTCTCCACGTACACCTCCTACTCGTCAGGCCACTCCCATTGGCACCCCGATGAGGCCCATAGGACAGAAGACCGGCCCTACATGTTTCAAGTGCAGTCAGATTGGGCACTATGCTAATGCTTGTCCGATGGGAAATTCTGGTACACCAGCTAAGCATAAGCAACAGACTCCTGGCAAGGGATATTCTATAGCCAGGGTGAATCAAGTCAGCGTTGATGGTACTCCTGATGGTGCTGACATCGTACTTGGTATGTTTTATGTTAATGCAATTCCTGCAACCATATTATTTGATTCTGGTGCTACACATTCTTTCATGTCTGCTCGTTATGCCAATCCAATTGAGATACCACTGCTAAATATGAGAAAACCCATGATAGTAATCACACCTAAAGGGCCTATTGAGGCAAATCAAATGACACGTAGATTGACATTAACCATTATGGGAAGAGAATTTGGAGCTGCGGCTATAATATTAGAGGCAAGCAGTATAGATCTGATTCTTGGTATGTCATGGTTAAGAAAGGCAAAGGCCATTATAGCATGTGGTAGAGGTACTATAGAACTCACTAGCCCTAAAGGAGAAACATTTCAAGTTAATATTGCAGTAACCACCTCATCCAAACATGCAATGTTCTTTATACCTGAGGAGTTTGTTGGTGACAACATCCGGGTGGTTAGAGATTTTCCGGATGTCTTTCTAGAGGAGTTACCAGGGATGCCACCCGATAGAGAAGTTGAGTTTGTTATTGATCTCCTACCTGGAACTGCCCCTATTTCTAAACGGCCTTACAGGATGTCTGTAGAAGAGTTAAAGGAGCTGAAGAAGCAGTTGACGGAGTTACAAGAGGCTGGTTACATTCGTCCGAGTTCCTCACCTTGGGGACCACCGGTTCTATTTGTACAGAAGAAGGATGGTTCGCAACGAATGTGTGTGGACTATAGATCCCTTAATGATGTTACAGTGAAGAACAAGTATCCGTTACCCCGCATTGAGGATTTGTTTGATCAAATGAGAGGTGCCAGGGTGTTCTCGAAGATTGATCTCCGATTAGGATACCATCAAATGAAGATTAGACCATCGAATATCCCTAAGACGGCTTTCTCAACCCGATATGGATTATACGAGTTTACGGTTATGTCATTTGGATTAACCAATGCACCAGCTTATTTCATGAATTTGATGAATAAGGTGTTTATGGAGTATTTGGACAGATTCGTCGTGGTGTTCATCGACGATATTCTTATTTATTCTAGGAGTGAAAGTGATCATGAAGAACATCTAAGGTTGGTGCTACAGAAGCTACGAGATAATCAGCTCTATGCCAAGTTCAGTAAGTGTGAGTTTTGGATTGACAAGGTGCCATTCCTGGGACATATTATTTCTAATGGAGGAATAGCAGTGGATCCTGCTAAGGTCAAGGAGATAATGGAGTGGAGAGTGCCCACTACAGTTACTGAGATTCGGAGTTTCTTGGGACTCGCAGGATATTATCGGAGATTTATTGAAGGATTCTCTAAGATTGCCAAGCCTATGACCTCACTTCTGGAGAAGGGCAGAGAATTTAAGTGGGATGAGAAATGCCAAGAAAGCTTTGATCAATTAAAGAAGAGGTTGATGTCTCCACCAGTGTTGGTTATGCCAGATCTACAGAAAGGATTTGACATTTATTGTGATGCATGTGGACAAGGATTAGGATGTGTGCTCATGCAAGAAGGACACGTGATTGCCTATGCATCTCGTCAGTTGCGGAAACATGAATTGAACTACCCCACTCATGACTTGGAACTGGCAGCAGTTGTGCATGCTCTTAAGATTTGGAGACACTATATTATGGGAACCAAGTGTCAAGTGTACACGGATCATAAGAGTTTGAAGTATATATTCACTCAGAAGGATCTCAACCTCAGACAACGTCGTTGGTTGGAGCTCATTAAGGATTATGATTTGGAGATTCACTATCACCCGGGCAAGGCGAATTTGGTTGCTGATGCCTTGAGTCGGAAGGAGCATGTTCACTCCGCTTTTGTTGTCCAGCTACCCGGTGAATTAGCAAAAGATTTTGAGAGGCTCAACTTGGGAATTGTTACACACACCGAAGGAGTCACCATCGAGTTGGAACCTACCTTGGAGCAAGAGATTCATAAAGGTCAGGTTTGTGATGCTAAAATCCAAGAGATTAAGGATCTGATTACTGATGGAAGAGTTCCGGAATTCACGAAGGATGAGCAAGGTACTATATGGTTCAAGGATCGGATATGTGTTCCAGAGATTGATAGCCTTCGTGAGACTATTTTAAATGAAGCTCATGATTATGATTATTCTATCCACCCTGGTAGCACTAAGATGTATCAGGATTTGAAGCAGAAATACTGGTGGTATGGACTAAAAAGAGATGTTGCTGCACACGTGGCTAAGTGTGATGTATGTCAAAGAGTCAAGGCCGAACATCAAAGACCCGCAGGACTATTGCACCCGCTGAAGATACCCGAGTGGAAATGGGAAGAAATTGGTATGGATTTCATTGTTGGACTACCCCGCACCCCTGTTGGGTATGACTCTATTTGGGTGATTGTGGACAGATTGACAAAAGTGGCTCATTTCATACCTGTAAGGACTAATTACACTGGAGCCAAGCTGGCAGAATTATATATGACTCGTATAGTTTGTCTACATGGAGTGCCTAAGAAGATCGTGTCTGATCGAGGATCACAGTTTACTTCTTGATTTTGGAAGAAGTTGCATGAGAGCTTGGATACAAAGTTGAATTTTAGTTCAGCCTACCATCCTCAAACTGATGGACAGACAGAGAGGACTAACCAAGTGCTGGAGGATATGTTAAGAGCTTGTGCCCTCAAGCATGGTGGCAGTTGGGAGAAGAGCTTACCCTATGCTGAGTTTTCTTATAATAATAGCTACCAGGCCAGTTTGAAGATGTCGCCATTTGAGGCCCTGTATGGTAGAAAGTGCATGACTCCACTGTATTGGGATCAGACTGGAGAAAGGCAGTTCTTTGGGCCTGAACATATACAAGAGGCAGAAGAACAAGTTCGAATGATAAGAGAAAATTTGAGAATTGCACAATCCAGGCAAAAGAGCTATGTTGATAATAGGAGAAGAATACTGGAGTTTAAGGAGGGTGATCATGTCTATTTGAAGGTGTCACCGCTCCAGGGTATGAGGAGATTTAAAGTTAAAGGAAAGTTTTCCCCTCGCTTCATTGGACCTTTCTTGATCTTAAAACGAGTGGGAGAAGTTGCATATCAACTAGAGTTACCCGATCACCTGTCAGATGTACATGATGTATTTCATGTGTCCCAGCTAAAGAAGTGCCTCAGGGTACCTGAGGAGCAACTACCAATGGAAGACCTTAGCATTCAAGATGATCTGACTTATGCTGAGTACCCTATCAAGATTTTGGACACCCTGACTCGAGTTACAAGAAATAAGGTGATAAAGATGTGCAAGGTACAATGGAGTCACCATGGTGAAGATGAAGCCACTTGGGAAAGAGAAGAAGAGCTTCGCATAGATTTTCCCCATCATTTCCCTAGTCCTTCCTAAATCTCGAGGACGAGATTATTTTTAAGGGGGGTAGGATTTGTAATACCCACTTTGGAAGAAAAATCTAAAAGGAGAAATTATATTCCTTTATATACATGTGTGCCATCTCTATTTATCTTTTCATGTGAACACCTCATTTAAAAACAAAGGATTAATAAAAGTCATTAAATTGTGCATCATGCTTAGGCTTTATGTTGTGTGCATTTTGTGACAACAATGTAAAATAATAGTAATAAATATGATAATACCCAAATTATAATTTAAATTCTAAAGGAAAATTTCAGAATTGAAACAAGAGAAGAAAATACTTACATATAAGATCAAATAAATATAAAATAATCCAATCAAGTTCCTATAGGTATTTGAAATTATACAGCTGATTTAAGTATGAACCTCACACTTATAAATTAAAATTTGGGATTTAAATTCGAAACTAAAAGAGAAAAGAAAAGGGAAAAGTAAGAATATAAAAAAAGAAAAAGACCAAAACTCTGTTTGGGTCGGCAGCTAACCAATTCGGCCCATCCAACCACTTCTCCCGCGCAGCCCAAATACCCCTTCACCCACGGTCGCACGCACGCCCTCACTGGTTGCGGGCCCCACACGCCAGCGCCACGAACAGATTGTCGCGTTCCTCGCATCACAACTGTGCGCACTGACTCTGGCTGACGTGTGGACCCGTCGGGTCAGCGCCGATCTCCAAGCCACCGCGGGTGCGCGGATGGCGTACCTGCCGCCGTGATCCTCGCGGGCGTGGGCGGCCTTCCTCCATCCCGTGCCAGGGTCCGCGGGGGGGATAAATTGGTGCCCTCTGCACCCCTCTCCACTTCTCCGTCGACCTCGCGACTCCTCTCTCGCCTCAGCCGCCAGCACACCGAGCTTGTCGTGGGAAACACAGTCCGCCACCACCGTTCTACCGATTAAGCGACGTCGGGTCGTTGGCCTGTGACCAAGAGTGATCGTGGGCAGCTACCAAATCTAACCGTGGCATCTCTGGGCGAAGAAATCCATCAGCGCGCTTCTAATCGCTCGCCGGAGTTGTGAAAACGGGGCGCGTCCGCCAAGCGCCGTGGCCAGCGTCGTCCGCGCTGCAATTTCCGGTAATACTACCACCCGTGAATTCGCCTTAATCTGCGCATTGGGTCAACACTATTAGAACATAGGGATTACCACCGTGGGGTCGGGCGTGGTGTTCATCGGCATTTGCGCCGACGTGCGAGCGTGGCATCGCCGTTGGAAACCACAGGGGAAGACGATACCCGAGCACCGTCCGATCTCCGACGAGCGGCTCGGATTGGAGAATCGGACACCGTTTCAGTCGCTGGATCATCGCCATCAATGTGAAATTGGGCGGTCGGATGGCGTTTGGGCGTTCATTGAATCGAAACCTTTAGATCGTGAACCGAGGGCTCTCGTCGATGGCCGTGTGATTGGTGGATAGATCTAATCGTCACCCTTCGATTTGAATCCAACGGCCCATAGTGCAGCGTACCCCTTCGCGATAGCCTTTTTACTAAAGAGCCCCTCTAAGATCTTTAAAACAACCCGCCGTCTCGGGGCACTGTTCTCTGTGTCTCGGGGTTTTTACCTTGGCGCCCCTGTACTTTACAGAAAATGACGAGCAGTCCAGGGCGAATAAAAATAAAGAATTAAATATGGAAATTGATTTTTAATGCAAAAGAAATTCCAGAAACTTGTAAAACTCATATAAAATTCATTTTAGCTCCTTTTCAGTTCATTCCAATTCCTAAATTTTCATAATATTATTGTCTATCCATTTGTACCACTGTTTTTACATGAAATACGCATTAAAATTTATTTCTCACTTAACCCTATATTGAATGCATAAAATCTTTAGAAATTCATAACTTAAAATATATAACTCCAAAATTAATAATTCCAGTTCCTATGATCTCATTTTAATGTCTAGATTATTGTTGTGTATTTTATTTATATGTTTGGTGTAATGTTAATTTTTGCTATACTATGTATGTATTGTGTTGATGCGAGTAGACGAGCAAGCTACAGAGGATTCCGGGGTTCAGCTGGTTGAGACTGCTGAGCAGGAGCTCGTGGAAAGCATGTTGTGCCCTTGATCACTTCTTTTACCCATTCATGTTCTTATTAATCATAATGATCTGCATAGGTTAATTTTGATGGGACCCAATAGGATACCCTAGATTTTGACTATCTTTATACCTTGTTTCACCACTGGTTTTACTACTAAATTTTTGGGTAGTACATACTATTGCTTTATGTAGATTTCGGTATAGAGATATTTACTACTCATGATTACACTTGTTATTATCTGTTCATTATTTTATGTTCATGATAAGATCATTATGTTAATGGGAACATGGAGAACCACCCGGGAAAACAGTGCTACCACAATGGTTTAATGGGACGCCCTTGGCTGATTAACTAGGAAAGCTAGTGGATGGCTACCTTACCCGAAAGGGGCAAGGGCAGTAGGGGAGTGGTCAGTGTAGGGAGGTCCTTGGGTTGATTTTGCTGCGACGGCGGTCAGGCGAGGGATTCCTGCACTGGAGCTTCCTATAAACTGTAGCGGGTAGTCTAAAGCTAGTGGAACTTTGTAAAGGCCTCGTAGTGGTACCCTGCCTCGCTTCCTTGGTAGAGGTGTATGGGGTCTGATCAACTCCGTGGCAAATGGGCAACACGACTTGTCGGTAAAGATGCACAACCTCTGCAGAGTGTAAAACTGGTATACTAGCCGTGCTCACGGTCATGAGCGGCTCGGACACTCACATGATTAATTTATGGAACTTAAACTTAATTTGTCATTTCATTGCATCTGGGATTATTTTACTATTACTTTTATTTATTTATTTCTAAGGTTTGGTATTTACTTACACTTAGTAAGTGCTAATAAAATTTTGACCAACTTCTAAAAGCAATGCTCAGCTTCAACCTTTATTTCATTGAACAGCCTTACACTTCATGAACTCCCACCTTTGGTGAGTTCATGCCACATTATTCCCCACAACTTGTTGAGCGATGAACAGGTGTGAGCTCACTCTTGCTGTCTCACACCCCCCCCCACAGGAGAAGAGCAGGTGGTTCAGGAGGAGCCACAAGGCGAGGAGTATGATCTGATCTAGGTGGCGTTTCTCAGTTGACATTGGCGCCGACGATCCTTAGTTCGTTTTATGTTTATTCTTTTATTTTGTATTAAGTCTTCCGCTATGTAATAAATACTCTGATGTTTTATGACATTTATCTCTATATACTCTGTGATTATATATGTTGTCTTCTTTGGCGCATGTATGAGATGCACCCGGCTTTGTCCCTTAAAGCCCGGGTGTGACAATACAAGAAGTCTTCTTCTTCGCTGCCGTTGAATATCAGCGCCTTTTGGATATTTCAATTTTTGCGCATAGAATTGAGCTTCTCTTTTTTCTTTTTCGCTCAGATTTTTACCCGAAGCATGACGTAATACATAGTCAGAAGCTTCAGAAGATGCTTCGGGAATAGGTGTGGCGATTTTCTCAGATAAAGCTTGTTTTTCAGTTTCTTTTTCAATTTCCAAGAATTCCCTCTTGGTATGCTCTGAAAGCCCAGTTTCAGTTTCCGCTTGACTTTTGACAGCTTCGGCCTCAGTTTGTGTCTTTGGAACTTCGGCATCTATATTCGGAGTAGCGCTTGAAGATTTTATCGTTTCTAGTACATCTAGCACGTTAACCATTCTTTTCCTCTTGGGGGTTGTAGTAAGGTCTTTTTGTGTCATCGGCATTGGCATTGGCACCTCAACTCTTGCTGAAGGACTTAAACTTTCCGATGTTTTTGTTTCTTCAGCTCTGAGTTCTTCTATTTTTTCCATCTCCGGCATATTGGCCGGCTCTTCAATATTCGATAGGGGAGTCGGCTCCTTAGCTTCGGTGGCCGAAGAGGTCTCACCAACAAACTCAGGCACTGTGGCCGGTTCCATATAGCGTGGCCGATGTGTAAGAACCTTTATCTTTTTCCTCTTCGGCGCTGGCTCACTAGGAGCAGCTGAAGTAACTTCCTTCACAGAAGCCGTATCTTTCCTTTTTTGACCCCGTGTTGGGTAACGATAGTCAGGATAGACGAACCAAATGGCATCAAATACTCGATTGAGTCTTTTCTTCTTTCGGCCTCCAAAGGCCGCAGACAGTGCAGTATCTTCTGCCTTCGAGTAAGGTCCAAGCAGTTCATCGCTTGTGGCCTCAATACATTTTAACCAGTCATCATCTGGCTCAACAAACTTATCTCCATATCTAAAGGTGTATTTTAACCTAACTAGTCCACCTTCGTCAGGTCTGCTGATGGTTTCCTTTGGCATTTCCCACTTTTCTACAAGTGGCCATACTCTGAAGGCAATGTGTTCCTGGATCAAATCCCTCGTCCCAATGAAAGAGCAAACTACACTGAAGGCTCTCCAGCTGCTTCGTCAATATCCACCTTCGGTTTCCGAAGGCCAAAACGCTGCCAGATGGGGCGCATGATGATACCTTTAATATCTTCTCGCGTTTTCAAGTTGTTTTTCACATAGAACCATTCCTTCATCCAGTCCCCGGGCCATCTCTTTCGAAAAGTTGGCATGGGACAGCTTGACCCAGAGCGGGCACCGAAGCTATAACAGCCAAAATTGTTATGATATTGCTCCTTACCCATGGTTTCGTCTCATATAATAACTCATGCATACTGCAGAAACTTTTTGCATTTGGCTCTAAACCTTGGCTCTTCACGGCCCATACGAAGATTCCCATCCTTATGATTGCTTCGGGAGTAATTTGATGAAGGCAGATTTCAAATATCTTCAAAACTTCTACCACAAAGTTGCTCAAAGGAAACCGAAGTCCAGCCTTGAAGAAACTTCGGAATATCACGACTTCATTCTCCTCGGGAGTCAGACAAGTTTTCTCTCCTTCGTCAGCCATCACAATAGATAAATCCCGAAAATATCTACCCCTCATATTGACAAGATGGCTTTGCTTTATGCTTGATTTTCCAAAAACTGCATGGCTTGGTCGCCAGGGTCGATCTTCGGAATCTTCACCACCACTTTCCACATCATAGCTGTCACTATCACCAGTGTCTTTAGATAAACCCTATTAGATCTCCCTAGTAATCTTCTCTGTATTTGTCTTTGCTATTAATTCAAGAAAGCTGAGATTCATCTCCTCAAAAAGGCCCAGCTTTGATTCAGCGACAGCTTTCTTATCTTCAGACATCTTTGAAAATGCTAAGAAAGTGCTCTCGAAACCGAAGCTTAAAAATTTAAAAAGCCAAGCAAGTGTTGGTGCGCAAGGGCTAAAAGTTGGGTGAGCAAGAAGCAGATGGCAAGAAAGCGTGCCAAATGAACTTGTGGTGAGCTCTTATTTATACGCCTAGTGCGTTAAAAGCTGGAGGGTCCCGCTTGTCAATGACTGTTGCTATTCTAGCAAAGGGAAGGTGTTTTTTCGGACCTTCGGCTTAAGGCCTTCGTCCATGTCGCAATCTGAATTTATTATTTTAACAAATTAATATTGCGAGGGGCTACTATTGGGGGCCTTCGGCTTCCGAAGGTCCTCAAAAACATGATTTAACTATGTCTCTGGAGTATAATGTGTAAACAGGTACCTTCGGACACAAATCAAAACCACAGTGTGAAGATGCACAAAGAGTATGAAGGATGGCGCAGAGCCGAAGCTATGCGCAGGGGAGCTTCGGCGTGATAGCAGAGAAAGAAACCGACTTCAAAGGGAAAAGGCTATTTAGACCCCGATGGATTGCTATAGAGTTATTAACAAATGTAAAGGGCATGGGTGTAATTTTACATGGGCTGCGTCCCGTACCTATAAATAGATGAACAGTGCTCCCGTACTGTTCACGCTGACTTGGCATTCGCGTCACGCTTGTACCCCTACTTTCCTTCAAGCCGAAGGTACATTTATAATCTGTTATTGTTAATACAGTAACGCAAATAAAAATAAGTTGATAATAACATTTAAAGTGTTTATATTATTTTTCATATCTTGTGTATGAATCCTTCTTCATCATTATTGTGCTTATGAAGGTTTGTCCTTCATAACCTTCGTCTGGAATTCATTATATCCGAAGGGAGATAATGCTTCGAAGGACGAAGGACTTTAACATTTAACACTTTCTATGTTGCCTTGTTCTTAACTCTTAGCATTTGAGAACAAGTCCCCAACACTTATTTTAAAGACCAGATAGTAGAGTGCAATGTATAGAAGGTGGTGAATCAACTAAGGTTGATTCTGGAATTATGCATGCATCATGATAAAAACTATACTAATAAGATTTTCCCCCTTATGGAGATATGCCGCCGCACACAAGGAAAATCGTGCACAAGTCTACTGGACCAATTGGCGTGCCTCGCCATCAACTAGCCCCAAGGCATGAGGATAGTAGTAGTGGTAGCAATGATCCCATTGGAGATCTGGAAGCTCAAGTAGAATAGCTTCGAACGGAGCTCCGTCACAGGAACGATGTGTGGGTCGAGGATGGTCAGCGAATAAATGAGTTAAGAACTGACATCCGACATCTGCAAGACCAACTTGCTGAACGAGATTTATCGCTCGATTGGGTTGTTAACTCACGTTCACTTGCTTGGGCCATGGAAGCCAAAGCTCGAGCCCGCGTGGAGGAGCTTAGCACAGCCGTGGACAACTTGCAGGTGTACTGTAATACACTACATGAGGAAGTTCATGTATTGTATTCACGACTGCACCCTTACATACCTACGGATCCTATCGGAATGGGAGCCGGACCTTCTGGAGCAGCGGGTGAAGCCCTTGGTGGGCAACTGGACCTTTTTAGGCCCCCTCCTTCCATGAACCTGGCTGATAAATGGACTCCTACACCCGATAGTGAAGCTACCAAAAGTGATAAGAAGCTAAAGTAGTGTAGTATAGAAATAATGTTAATGTATAATAGGTAATGTGGTCCTGTTGTAAATTCGAGTCTGTATCATTACCTTTTAAGTAACGTAAAATGGATGGTTTGCTTTGGCATATTATATTTTCCAAATGTTCCTTGCCTCAGATGTCGTCCAGGACTCGTGGATAGGATGGTGCGGGAACCTCCCGTGGGAGAGAGACTACTCCTAACCCGCCACCAGTACCCCCAACCTTGGCTGAGGCTATCGCTGCCTTAGTCAATGCAACAGCCGACAACACCCTCTTTCTACGGAAAATGGCGGGACAACAAATGCAACAACAAGGCGGGCAAGCCTATCCGCAAGGACCCCATGAAACTTCATATTTGGATTTCTCAGAAATGCGTCCCCCGCTATTTGTTAAGGCTGAAGATCCCCTTGAAGCAGATGAGTGGATCCGGGTTATCGAGCAAAAGTTTGGGCTTCTCCGATGCACGGAGACTCAAAAGCCCTTATTTGCGGCGCAGCAGTTGCGAGGCCCTACCAGCACTGGGTGGGGAAATTATGTGGCTATCCAGCCGGCGGGTCATCAAGTTACCTGGGACGAATTCAAACTGGCATTTCGGGAGCACTATATTCCTGAAGGAGTGCTCCATATGAAACAAGAAGAATTTATGAAGCTTAAACAAGGTGGGGATACTGTTATACAGTATCTCAACAAGTTCAACCACTTGTCCCAATATGCCATCGATCAGGTCAACACTGATCTGAAGAAGAGAAATTGTTTTATGTGAGGCCTCAATGACCGGCTGTAGCGGAAAATGGCCACCTGCCTCGACCTCTCTTACAACAGGGCTATCAGCACGGCACTGGCAGTTGAAGCCAAATATGTAGGCCCAGGAAAGTCAAAGGGCTATGAAGGTGACAGGCCCAACCAGGGGCCTGAGAAGCGACAAAGGTTTGTGATCCGACCTTTTAATCAAAATCATTCTTCACCACGTCCACCCTCCTATCCCTTTAAACAACCTTTCTTTATCCGTCCTACCACTGCCCCCACCTCAACAAATCAGCCGAGTGCCCCTGGTACTCGTTTCCCCGCCCTCCCAAGCTCTTCAATAGGGTGCTTTAATTGTGGAAAGTCCGGACATTTTATCAAGGACTGCCCATATCCCAAGCAGAACATATCAAATAATCAGCAGAGTTCAGGGAGTTCCACTCAAGGCAAGGGAAACCCGGTGAATAATACAGCGGGCAGAAATATGAAGAAAACTGGGCTGATTTATTATATGCAAGTGGCCACGACACCGGAAGGAGAACCGGTCATGATGGGTACGTTTCTCATGGTCAATCACCCTGCAGTTATTCTTTTTGATTCTGGCGCTTCACATACTTTCATAAACAACAAGTTTGTGGAGCAACATTGCATTCCATACAATGAATCAAGGGAGGGGTTTATAATTCATTCGCTTGGGCGACAAATCTTCACTAAAGAAGTGGTTTTCCATGTGCCCATAACATTGGCTGAACGGGACTTTCCTACAAACATGATTGTTCTAAAAGGCCAAGATATAGATGTAATTCTGGGCATGAATTGGTTAGCCCAACACAAAGCTATCCTCAACACTGATCTGAGAACCATCAGGTTATGGCTAGAAAGAGGTTCTCTTGTCCATCCCTGTAGCTATTCTAGCGAAACCATTTGGCAGAGTTTATGAAGCCATCATACCAGAGATCCAAGATATTCCGGTAGTATGTGAATTCCCGGACGTCTTTCCGGAAGATCTACCTGTATTGCCTCCAGAAAGAGATGTAGAATTTGTGATTGAGTTGAAGCCTGGTACGGCTCCTGTTTCTAGAAGGTCATACCGAATTCCTCCGAATGAATTGGCAGAACTCAAGACCCAATTACAAGATCTACTAGAAAAGGGATTTATCCGACCAAGCTCATCACCTTGGGGTTGTCCATCCATCTTTGTCAAGAAGAAGGACCAAACACTTCGGATGTGCATGAATTATAGACCCTTTAATGAGGTCACAATCAAGAATAATACCCTCTTCCCCGGATTGACATCCTATTTGACCAGCTTACCGGAGCTCGGGTATTTTCCAAGATTGACCTTAGGTCGGGTTACCATCAAATCCGTATCCAACCTGAAGATATACCCAAGACCGCATTCACTACACGGTATGGATTATTTAAACATCTGGTTATATCTTTCGGACTAACAAATGCTCCTGCCCACTTCACATATCTTATGAACTCGGTATTCATGCCCGAGTTGGATAAATTCGTGGTAGTGTTCATTGATGATATCTTAATATATTCCAAGAATGAAGAGGAGCATGCTCGGTATTTGTGGATCGTGTTAACGAGCTTAAGGGAGCATCAACTATATGCTAAATTCAGTAAATGCGCATTTTGGCTGGAGGAGATCCAATTTTTGGGACACGTGTTGTCTGCTAACGGGATTGCGGTGGATCCCAGCAAAGTCAAGGATATTTCAGAGTGGAAACCCCCAACCACTGTGCATCAAGTCTGAAGTTTCCTTGGACTGGCTGGTTATTACCGCTGATTTATTCCAGATTTTTCCAAGCTTGTGAAACCAATCACAAGTTTACTGAAGAATGATACCAAATTTAATTGGTCTTCAAAATGTAATGAAGCCTTTGAGCAACTGAAAGTATTATTGACCACTGCTCCGGTATTAGCTCAACCGGACATTGAAAAGCCCTTTGATGTGTATTGTGACGCATCAGGCAGTGGTCTAGGTTGTGTTCTAATGCAAGAGGCCCGAGTGATAGCCTACGCTTCAAGGCAGTTGCGCCGGCATGAAGAACATTATCTAACTCATGACCTAGAATTGGATGTTGTGGTTCATGCCCTGAAAATATGGTGTCATTATCTGCTGGGGAATATATGTCATATCTATACAGATCATAAAAGTTTGAAGTACATTTTCACCCAGTCAGAGCTGAATATGAGGCAGAGGAGATGGCTCGAGCTGATTAAGGATTATGAATTGGAGATTCACTATCACCTAGGCAAGGCCAATGTAGTGGCAGATGCGTTAAGTCGAAAGGTTTTCTGTCATTGTCTTACAATGAAGACTTCTGACATTACGTTATGCTAAGAAATGGAGAAGTTAAACCTGGGAATGATACAACATGGAACTTCAAATCACTTGAAGCTTGAGTTAGTCCTCCTGCAAAGGTTAATTGATGCCCAAAGAAATGATGAGGGTATGAAACACATTCATGAGAAAATAGAGGCCGGTAAAGCCAACTACTTCAGAAGAGATGATCAAGGTGTTGTATGGTTTAACAACCGCATAGTTGTGCCCCAGAATGATGAGATCCGCCAGCAAATTTTAGATGAAGCACATCTTAGTCGCTATTCTATTCATCCTAGAAGCACTAAAATGTATCATGATCTAAAACAACATTATTGGTAGACAAAGATGAAGATTGAAATTGCACGCTATGTGGTGAGGTGTGACACTTGCAGATGTGTCAAGGCCATACATATGAGGACTGCTGGTCCATTGCAATCTTTGCCTATCCCTACATGGAAATGGGAGGATATAAGCATGGACTTTATTGTGGGATTGCCCAGGATAGCAAAAGGATATGATTCTATTTGGGTTATAGTTGATCGACTTACCAAGATAGCCCATTTCCTGCCAGTCAAGATAGATCATCCAGTTGTTGTCTATGCCCAATTATACATTGCTCGTATTCTTAGTCTGCATGGGGTTCCAAAGACCATAGTGTCGGATCGTGGACCGCAATTTGTAGCCAAGTTTTGGGAAGCACTTCATAAATCCCTGGGTACCAAGTTGCTTCACAGTTCAGCCTATCATCCCCAAACCAGTGGGCAGAGTGAGAGGGTAAATCAGATACTTGAAGATATGTTGCGAGCATGTGTTTTAGAATTCCCACAAAAATGGGATGACCGTTTACCATTAGCGGAGTTCTCGTACAATAATAGCTATCAAGAGAGCATCAAAATGGCACCCTTTGAAGCCTTGTATGGACGACGGTGTCGTACTCCGTTAAACTGGTATGAACCAGGTGAAAGATTTTTCTTCAGGCCTAATATGGTAAAGGAAACAGAAGGGAAAGTTCAATGAATAATTCATAATTTGCAAGAAGCCCAAGCTCGACAGAAGGGTTATGCAGACAAACGACGCAAACACTTGTACTTTCAAGTTGAAGATTATGTCTACCTGAAAGTCTCACCAATGAAGGGTGTATCACGTTTCGGGGTAAAAGGGAAGCTTGCACCCCGGTACATTGGTCCTTTCCCTGTTCTTGAACAATGTGGACCAGTGGCATACCGACTCCAGTTACCCGAAACATTGTCTGTTGTACATAATGTGTTCCACGTGTCTCAATTGAAGAAGTGTCTTCGGGTTCTAGATCGAACTGTTGAAGTAACAGATGTTGCCTTAGAACCAGACTTGACCTATTCAGAACATCCTGTTCGAGTCTTCGATCAAAAGGACATGATTACCCAAAGGAGAACTCTCAAGTTTTACAAGATACAGTGGAACCAACACACGGAAGATGAAGCTACATGGGAAACTCAAGACTTTTTGGATAAGAATTTCCAAGGCTTTTTAGCTTCATGTAAATTGTAAGATGTGTACATTTGATGTAATAGAGGAATGAACCCCAAACCACCCCTTCCCTGTATCAAAAATAAGGAAATAAAAATATGACATTTTTCCTTTTCCATTACTTGCTCTAGGACTTTTAATCTCAGGACGTGATTCTTTTATGGGGGGAAGGATGTAACACCCCTGGTGTTACTGCCACTAAAACTTGAGCATAACATCATAAGCATTGGCATATCATGTGTTTGTCACACATAGAATGCATTCACTAGGCAAAAATTTCAAATAAGTTGTATTGATGTGACATTTCATGGGTGAAACCCTAGGGTACAGTACTTAACCCTAAACTGGGCTTAGAAGAGTAAACAAAGCCTAAACAAAAGAAAACTTCAAAACTTATTATTAATGATCATAAAATATCACCATTAATGAACTTAAGTGATATCCAAACCCTAGAAGTACCAGAAACCCTAAATAGACCCCTAGAAAACCCTGGATTGAAACCCTAAGGGGTTATATGCAAAATGTGCACACTTTTGGACCTAAGTGCAAAAACCATAGAATTAGGGTACCTTAACTCATATGGTTCACATGTGAGAGGATTTGCAAATTAAACCATGAGTCTTGGGCTTATTTGCAAAAAGGCCACCCTAGTGCTCCAATGATTAAGTCTGAAAATATTGAAATAGAGCTAACTTTGGGGCTCTGTAGATCCAAAAATATTGAGAATTTGCCTAGGGTCAACACATCAAGTTTGTAAAGCTACTAAAGGAGAACAACTTTGCTATAGGGATTAAGCCTTGGTCGCATGAAAAATTTGGAGTAAAATGAGCCCAATGTTGGGCTGACAGACTGCCCTAGGTCTAAATTCAGACTAACAGTGAGATTGGGCAATCTTTGAACTAGAGTTCGACCATGATCCAGTCATTGCTTGACTATGGTTGTTATAGCAAAAATATAGCTGGATCATTAGGCAACAACTTTGTTACTGGTGGATTAGTAAGTTGCCACATGGAAAATTGAGATCCAGGCCCTGCAAATTGGGCTGTCAGGCGCACTGAACAGGGATTCCATTGTACAGTGACTGAAACAGATCGCAGATTCACCCCCCCCCCCCTCGCCGCCGGTGATCTTGCGCCCAGATCCACGCCGGCGTCGCGATTCATGCCTAGCCGAACACAGATAGCGCTCCTCGGTAAGAAATATCACGCTGGAGATAAACTCTAGCCACTATTCTCACTGGCCGTCGTTTCTCGCCGTGGTCAATTGCGCTGCAATCACCGGCGTTCGCCGTTATCCGGCCAGGCTATGTGCCTCAACGCTTTACCACGTCACGGTGAGTCACCATAAACCGCCCCATAGTCCTGGCTCGTCGCCGGTGGGTCTGCCGCGGTGAAGGCCACAAATCACGCGCCAGTGACTCAGTTCCCCTCTCGACCGCCAGCGCAATTCATCCAAATTGAACACCACCGCTCAAGCACACTATAAATTGAGCACACCGATGGGTCCGTAGGGTAGTCAAGCACCAAGCCACCAAGTCGTGCCCTCAATTGATCAACAGAGCTCGCCAATTTCCCATTTCCCCCAATTTTGTTTCCGCCACCGTGAAAGATGCCTCGCCGTGGCTAGCTCATCTCAGGTCCGCTCATACCCTCTGCTCTTTCATTTCAGTGTACTTGTGTGTCCCTGATGCTTCTCAACCTCGCCAATTAAGCTAGGAACCCTTAGATCGCTGGGAACGCGTTGGATTGTCCGTTGATCACACAGTCACCATGGACAGAGCACGTTAGAGCTCCGCTAGTGAAATTAGTTGAGGGGAAATTCTTGTTAGGGCTTGAATTAGGTCTCAACCGAAGGAGAGCACCACTCATCGTGTGTCCTGGCTAGTGCAAGCTCGCCAGAGTTTGATTCTCCGCCGTGCGGTGTCATGGACCGTTGATTGTGAAGACATGAAAGCGCAAGGGTGTTTTTGCATGTGTCAGTGAGATGTGTGAATAGTGCTAAGGTCTGTCGCTCTGATTTTTGAACCGGTAGGGGCATTTCTGCAAAACAGACAGCGCGGGCGCGCGTGGGCGTGCTTTCACTAGTGAATGGGCCGACTCGGGCCAGATTCAGCCCAATCCTGTAGCATCTTTTCCTTTTTCTTTTTTTTCTGGACTTAGAGAATTCCTAGAAAATTATAGAAAAAGGCTAAAAATACCAGACCAATTTTGCTAGGCTTCTAATTTCCTATAGAATTTAATAAAAATAGTTTCATAATTTTTAGTTCCAATAGGGAATTTTGGGACATTTAAAATAGCCAAAATCCATACTTTTGGAATTTTAGAGGGTAATTAATAATCCCAAAATTCACCAAACTTTTTAGATAAGCTTTAAATAATATTTAGAAGCCTTGGGTAAAATTTGGTATGATTTGAACCATGTTTGGTACTTAGAACCCAAAACCCTAGTCCCCTGCCCTATGATCTTCACTATATTCTCAAAACCCCTAGTTTCCGAGAGGCTCGTGAAGGAAAATTATATTCAAGACATTAGATAATAAACTTTTATTATCTTTGCATTTTCATGAGCATTACATGAGCATTCATGATTATATATGGCTATATCTAGAAAACGAGGAGGAAATAGAAGTTGAAGAAGCAAGGACTACACCACCACCTGAAGAACCTCAGGCAGGAAACTGCTTTTACTTTGATATCTGCGGAGCAGAGCCTGATTCACCTATCATAAAAGGCAAGCCCCGGTGCATTTGCCACCTCCTTGCTATTTTAAAATCATTCTCACTTACTTAATGCATTAGGTGATAGGAGTTGTGTGCTAAACCGGTTGCTGCATTTCCTTCCTTGGATTTGATTACTTCTCATTAATTCCGTGTTTACAAAAAGGTTTTTCTTATGCTTAGCTTTGCTCTAGAAAAATAAAATCTTTTGTTTTGACAAAAGATGATGCTTCAAAGTGGGTGGGATGTTTTCAAAATAAAACTTAATGGTGGATCCATCATGGCCATGATGGGTTCAACATCGGAAAAGATGTACCTCTGCCAGGTACCAAACTTTGGGTTTGAAATGATAAAGCTGAGACCGGGCGGGTCACTTGCACGAGAAGAGAGTCTCGGTGTAGTGTCTCCATCTGAGTCGATTAAGGACCTTGTCGATGTAGGCCTACTGACCGAGGACCCTTTAACTGGTCACATGCCTCGTCATGGGTAAGCTTTGCCTCGGGCAGACTAATACCAGAATAAGATAACACGCAATGGGAGTGGAGAGATGGCGAGAGTAGCATGTACCCTCTGTGGCAAGAGGCTGGACGGTGGTGTATCTGTACTCTCGGTTGGCGTGGACCTGATTTGGTCTTAAGAACCCTGGTGGCGAGTTGACATATGCAAGGGTTAAGTGCTACATATGTCGTGTGATTAGAGATCCTCAGCTGAGTATAATCTATTCGGATCGCCGTAACTTCGTGGACATGAAGACTTGGTCACTGACTTACACATAGCATTCCAGTGAATAAGAAGGGTTGAAAAGAAATTGGCTAGTATATGTCAAGTGATTGAACTAGGGTAGAAAGAACCCTAGATACAGGTAACTTTACTTAACCTGACAAATAAAATTAGATTTTTAAGGATCCACTATTAGTAAGCATTTCTGCAAATAGAGTCTTTGATTATTGATAAGCCATACCTTGATCCCCAAAGGCCATCATATCCTTGAGAGTCTTTTATTTTGACGGATAAGACTTGCGAAAGTACACTTCGTACTCAGGGCTTTGTCCCATGTTGTTTTAGGTGAAGAAGCAGCAAATTTTTGTTGCTTATGTTCCAAGGTGGTGCCCAAAGAAGAAAACCAAGACTGAAGCCGTAGGAGGAAGTGTCCTCCTTTAAGAAAAACTTTTTACTGTTTATCGGGAGGAGTTTTTGCCTCCCAAGTTATGTAATAATATTACTTCAGCACTCCTATATTTTTGTTCTGGTCTGTAATAATACAACTCTTTCTTACTTTAATATAAGGTAAGTTATTGTAATTGCTTCCGCATTTTCGTACCTCCGGTGTATTGTAATGTCTGCATAACGGGTGAAACGCTCTTGGGCAAGGTAAGGAATACAGATACCAAACATGTCAAGTGATCAGGGGCACCTGCATGGTTGTCTGAGGTACGTTGTACAAGGACAACTGTAGGTGGGCCTAATGACTTAGGAGGTTCTGTCACAAAAGTGCCTTAAAATGCTTAACTGGAATTTTAGTAATAACAATAGAGCACTAAAAATTATGATGAAAAAATTGTGTAAGCTTATGTTGAGCATGTGAACCCTTGGATAAAATTTGGAGCTGTTTGGACAAGATTTGCTTAGCAAATAAGGAAAAGAGTTTTACCCCTCGGTAGTTAAAGCACCTGATGTCTTAGTAAAGAAGGAAGTTGTTTAGCAAGTTTTGGATAGTTAGATGAGTTCTAAGAGTGCTTAGCTCCATGATACCTATAGCTTGTAGGTTTGGTCTAGGAGTAGTCTTTGTTGTCTCCTTTGCAAGTTGCATATACCTAGCATAAGAAAGCATTCATATTCATATTCATATCATTCATGTAGAACACCAAGAAGAAGAATTGATCTTTGTAAAGAAGGAACCTGCTCCAGTGTTGTTGATCCAGTGGTGGACTCCATCTAACTACATATCATGATAGATCTCAGATCTCCTCTTGTAATAAGGCAAGCCCCGGTGCATTTGCCCCTTCCTTGTGTTTTAAATGCTTTATCACCTGATATGATGCATTAGGTTGATAGGAGTTGTGTGATAAACAATTGATGCATTACCATTCCTTGGAAATTTCTATATCCCTATTTTATAAAAAGAATTATTCCTGCTTAATCCTGCTTAGAAACTCAAAAATCGTTTGTTTTTCAAAAGAATGATGTGTAACATTAGCTATGGGCTTTTGATTCAAAATTGAAGCAAACTTATGATGATGAGTCCATCAGGGCTCCGGATGGGTTCATCATCCGAAAAGAGTACCCCTGCCAGGTACCAAAAATGAGAAAATGGTTTGAATAAATGGAGACCAGACACTGAGCAGACAAGATCACCCGTCTGTGTCGATTAAGGATTGTACTGTTGAATGGCCAGTTGTGGTTGAGACTTTGCAACTAGCCACATATCCTAGTATGGGACAGGGTAAGCTTGGACCCTGCTATTCCATACGTGAAGAGACAATCACGCACTAGGAGTGGAGAGATGGTGGGAGTAGCATGTACCCTCCTGGCATAGTAGCATGCCAGGTTGGGTAATGTGCTCTCGGGTGGCGCGGACCTGTTCATGTTGTGGAGGACTCCATGGGAACAGTTGACATATGCAAGGGTTAAGTGCTACATATGTCGTGTGGTTAGAGATCCCTAGCTAGGTATAATCGGTTCAAATCGTCGTTGCTCCTCGGTCATGGAGACTCATCCCGGTGACCATCGTAGTTAGCAAGTGAAATATGAGTATGAATAAAATGCATCTAGTATAGGCCAAGTGCTTGAACTAGATTAGGCAAAATCTAGATTCAGGTAAAATACCTAACTTGTGAAATAAAACTTGGCTTAGGGATCAACTTGTAGTAAGCTTTTATGCCAAAAAGGGTCTTCAATAATTGATAAGCTTTACCTTGAGTACCAAATAAAGCATACCCTTGAGAGTCTTTTTTTAGTCGGGTAAGTCTTGCTGAGTAATTGAATACTCAGGGTTTTATTCCCTATGTTGTTGTTGGAAGGATTCTTGCTATCTTTAGCTCCTAATAGTTGCTTCAAGGGGAGGCCTTGAAGATTTTAATGCTTAAGGTATTTCTTATGGAAAGGCTTCCCCTTTCCCAATTGTGTATTAAGTCATGCACTTGAGTACTATCAGGACTTGTAATAATTACAACTCTTTCTATGATGTAAAACTTGAGATCTGGAATTATAAAAGTATGTTTTGTAAAGTCTTCCACTCTATCTCCGAAGTGTGTGTGTATCAAATGTGATTACTGTAATGTACATTGTAACACCCCAGTGTTACTCAGGGTTTTCCCTCAGTACCCATCTTGTGACCATTATCACAAGTGAATTAATTTGGGCAAAAGACACCAAACTTAAGGAGCTAAAACTAAGTTAAGTCTTTTTCATCTCAAGAATCATACCCTAACCACATCATGCACCTCAAGTGGGAAAAATATTCAGGAAAGCCCATTCAATGAAGATGAATGGTACGACGACTTCCATCATGGTAACTTTACTTTCGATGATGCTTCTCCTATAGCAGCAGAATTGCAGGCTACCCCGTGGCCATAGTCCTACAAGCCACCTCAGTTACCCATGTATGATGGGCATTCGGATCCAAAGCAATTTTTGATGAGCTACGAGGCAACAATATCCTCGTATGGGGGCAACGCTGCTGTCATGGCAATGTCCTTCGTCATGGCAGTCTGAAGCGTGGCTCAGACATGGTATTCCTCTCTTCGGCCAGGGACAATCACATCATGGCAGAAGCTCAAGGACATGCTAGTCACCAGCTTCTAGGGCTTTCAGACAAAGCCAGTCACTGCTCAGGCCATGTTTCAATGCATGCAAGAACGCAATACCATGAGGAGTACCTACAGGTGTACGTCCGAAGGTTCCTGCGTTTGAGAGCTCAAGCGCCTACAGTGCCTAATGAAATTGTTATTGAGGCAATGATCAAGGGGCTTCGGCCAGGACCTACAGCCCAATATATTGCAAGGAAGCCACCATAGACCTTGGAAAACTTCTTTAGAAGATGGATGAATACATTCGGGCTGATAACGATTTCCGCCAAAGAAGGGAGGAAGCATACAGGTTTTATAAAATGACTAGGGGCTTCAGAGGAAGACTTCATCCTAGGCATGTCAGGTCAATCCATAATTCCAATGCCAACGATGAAAGGGCTAACAATGCTCAGAGCAGTCATCATAGCTCACAGTCTTTGGGCATGCAGCAAACTTCTTACAGACCACCAGCTCTGAGAAGTAGAGGAGGAAGAAGCTTCAGTGGAGGAAGGTTCTGTAATCAGCCCAGGAAGTTATTCTGCCTTTTCTATGGCGAGGACAACGGTCACACAATGAGGACGTGCTAGGTCACGATCCAAAAGCAAAAGGAAATTGCTGAAGTCGAGGCACGACAGAATCATCCGAAGTAGGTCCTCCATACTGCTTCGTGCTACTCTCCATACATCCCAGAATACGTAGGCAACCAACAGCCTATGGCTTCTGTAGCTTCAGCAAGTCACTCTCAAGCTTCTTAGGCTCAACTACCACCACCCCCACCAATGGCGCCCGCCCCAAATCATGATCAGCAGCCACAAGGGCATCTTCGGCCTTAATGACAATGTGACCTTCGGGAGCAGTCTGAAGCTTGCACAGTTAATAGCACTGTGCCTAAATCTAGGCATATCTACTGAAGATGACACAATGTTTTGGCCAAAAGAATGCTCTGATTTGTTCCATTCCTACTCTTTTTTGCTTTTATATTTTCGTCGCAAAAGATAATACAGGAAGGTTTAACCTTCAACTCGATGTAATAAACCTGTGGTTACACCATCGAGTGTGACAAAAACCAAGTTCCGAAGCTTCAAAGTCATTCCTAAGGGAGCACAGAGTAAGTTTCGAAGCTCCAAAGATGTTCCTAAGGGAGCGCAGAGTAAGTTCTGAAGCTCAAAAGTTGTTTCTAAGGGAATGCAGAGCTAAGATGCCACCTAAATCAAAGGTGAAGAAGCTCCAAAGTCGTTCCAAAGGGGATGCAGAGCTTAAATGTCACCTAAGTCAAAGGTGAAGAAGCTCCAAAGTCGTTCCTAAGGGGATGCAGAGCTTAAATACCACCTATGTAAAAGGTGAAGAGACTCCAAAGTCATTCCTAAAAGGATGCAGAGTCTGGGTGTGTATTCACGTGGGTTTTTACCTTCGACATAAACATCATTCTGCATCATGCCTTCATATCATATTGCATAGCATCGCACCACACATCATTTTGCATCGCTAAAAAGATCTAGAGAAACAAAGAAAAGTTGCTCTCCCTAAAAAATCGATCGGATTATGAAAAGGAATGTTACATCACAAGACGTATTTTCGGTAGATATATTATACCACATGAAGCTAACCTTCTTCAACAGTAGCATAAGAAAGCCTTTGTCAACAGTAGCATAAGAAAAATTCTTTTCTTTGTGAAGCATGAAAAGAAGGGAACGTGTTTTTTCACCAAAGGCTCAAAAACGGTACGTACGAAGATTTCATGCATTGCAAAGAGATATATTACATTAATGTACATACAAATACTTGATGTTTGTTTCTTACACAAGGCGACAACCATACACAAGCATTACATTTTCAAGGATACAAAAATTTAATCTTCCTTTAGCACTTTTTCAGCAGCTTCGTGTAATAATCTATCGACGACTTCGTTAGCAATCTTCATTATATCCAAAGCTTGTTTTGGAGCCGGATCGGCTTCGAGATTGTACGGCTCCAGTGGTGGTGAAAGGCCAGCTGCAATAAAGAATATGTTGGTGAATTTTGTAACTAGAAATGAACAACAAAGCAAAACCTTAAATAAAAGTACCTAGAATCCTGGCGCGTTCAGTAGCTTCTTCAGCTCGTTTAGCCTCTTCTCGGGCATCGTGAGATTCTTTCTCATTCTTTTTAATGGCTTCATCAGCCATCTCACGACCATCCTTCATCCAAACATCAGAGTAAAACCTCCCGCCTAGCAAAGAGGCTTCGGCCGAGGAGTCCTTGGTGTCATCTGCCGAGAAAATAGATTCCGGCTGGGCTGCGGCCTTAACATGTTCACAATCGGCCTTCTCTAAAATTGCCACGACCCCTCGTGCACCAGTGAAAGCACAGAAATCTCCACGATCGCTGAGTATTTCATCAAAAGCTTCGGCCTCTTCGCCGATCCACTGGATAACCCCTTCGGGATCACCGTAGATAAACTTCTGCTCCGAAGAGTACGCTCCCACCTTTGCAAAACTATATGTTAGCTTCATGGAACATTCCAAGGATATTTCATAGCATCTTTCCTTGGAGTCCCGAAGCTCTTCGACATTCTTTTCCACCCTTAATCTTTACATTTCACTTATTTCCTACTTCGCCTTTGCAACTTCAAAATTTTCATTCATTTCCGCAAGATTCTTTTTCAAATCTTCAACTTCGGTCTTGTGAGCTTCAGTTTGTGCACTAAACTTGACTTCGCTAGCTTTCAGTCTATCCACTAAGGAATATAATATTTTATCTTTCTCGAGAGCTTCATTCCTTAGTGTGATGACCTCTGACCAAAGATTCCCAAGAGCTATCTGACAGCTCTCGTCGTCTGCTTCCTTTTGGGCCTTTAAAGCCTTACTTAGAATTAGGCCCTGATAATAACAATATATGAGAACATAATGATAGCTAGAAAAGCTACAAATATAGTTTACTTTATAATAAAAATACATATACCTTCAAGCTATTATAAGCAAGGCTATCTGCAAGATCATCTTTTGACATTGCAGATAGGCCAAGCTCAAGCTTCGGGAATCCCATGTTCCTCATTGTTGGGGACATGTTCTCAAATGCTATGAATTAAGAACAAGGCAACACAAAAATAGGTTAATGGTTAACGCCCTTCGTCCTTCGAAGCGTTATTTCCCTAAGGATATAACGATCTTCGGATGAAGGTCATGAAGGACGTACCTTCATCATAACAGCATATATTAATGAAAGACGAAGCATATGAAACATGAGAAATAACATGAATAATCATATGACACCGTTAATATATCTTTTATTATATAATCATGAATGAATAAGAACAATATTGAATTACATTTGTACCTTCGGCTTGACAGAAGGCAAAAGTGCAAGCGTGATGCACGAGTGAGTACAAGTCAGCGTGAATAGTACGGGGGTACTGTTCATCTATTTATAGGCACAGGGCGCAGCCTGTGTAAAATTACATTCATGCCCTTCACATTCATTATTGACTTAAGAACAATCTGTCGAGGACTAGATAGCCTTTTCCTCCTTAAGTCAGTTCCTTTTTCTGCTATTGAGCCGAAGCTTCCTTGCGCGCTGGTTCAACCTTCGTTCTGACCCTACTTTCCATATTGTGTACAACTTCATCCTGAGTCCGAAGGTTCCTGTTCATATATTATGCTTGGAAAACATTGTTAATCATGTTTTTGAGGACCTTCGGAAGACGAAGGCCCCCAACAGTAGCCCCTCGTAGTATTAATTTGTTATAATAACGAATTCAGACTGCGACGTGAACGAAGGCCTTAAGCCGAAGGTCCAAAAAAACACCTTCCCTTTGCTAGAATAGCAACAATCAATGACAGACGGGGCCCTCCAAGTTGCAGTGTGCTAGGCGTATAAATACGAACTCACACCGGCTGCATTTGATACACTGTTTCTGCCATTTGCATTATTTTTCTCAAACTTTTAGTTCTTGCTCACTAGCTCTCGCTAGATTTTCAAGCTTCTTGAGCTTTGGTTTAAAGTCGTGTTTTCACCATGTCTGAGGAAAAAATGACCAAGGAAAAGAAGGTTGTTGCGGAGACGAAGCTGGCTGAAGAGACGAAGTTATTTGAAGAAAAGAAAGCTACGGATCCTTTTATCGCTGGGTTTATTGAATCTATGTCAAAAACAAACACAGAGAAGATTACTAAAGAGATACTGGAAGGTTTGTCTGAAGATACTGATGACAATGATAGCTATGATGTGGACAGTGGGGATGAAGATTCTGAAGATTGGCCCTGGTGACTAAGCCATACTGTCTTCGGAAAATCGACTATTAAATAGAGTCATCTTGACAACATGAGAGGAAGGTACTTTTGTGACATGTCTATCATGAGAGTTGGCAGAGACAACATCGTGCTCGCCCCTGAGGAAGATGAAGTTGTTATCTACCGAAGCTTTTTTAAGACTGGTCTTCGGTTTCCTTTAAGCAAGTTTGTAGTTGAAGTGCTGAAGATCTACCAGAACTTCCTTCATTAGATCACCCCCGAAGCTATAATGAGGATGGGGATTTTTGTCTGGGCTGTGAGGAGTCAGGGGCTAGAGCCAAGCGCGAAGTGCTTCTGTAGTATGCACGAACTCTTATATGAGACGAAGGCTACTGGCAAAGAACAGTACCACAATAACTTCGGTTGTTATGGATTTATTGCTCGCCCCAACGCAAGCCAACCGGTGCCAACGTTTCGGAAGAGATGGCCCGGAGCCTGGATGGAAGAGTGGTTTTATGTGAAGAACGATTTAAAGGCAAGGGAAGACATTAAAGAAATCAACATGCACCCCATCTGGTCCCGCTTCGGCCTTCGAAGGCCGAAGGTGGAAATTGATGACACTTTCGAAGCGTGTCAGAGGGCTTTCAGCACTGTTTGCTCCTTTATTGGCACAAGAGATTTAATTCAGGAACATATAGCCTTTAGGGTATGGCCGCTTGTTGAAAGCTGGGAAATGCCGAAGGAGACCACCACCGATTCTAGCAAAGGTGGTCTGGTCCAACTGAAGTATACCTTCAGATTCAGGGAGAAATTTGATGAGCCAAACAATGACTAGCTGAAGTGCATCGAAGCTACCAGTGATGAACTGCTTGGAGCATATTCCAAGGCAGAAGACAATGCTCTGTCCACAGCCTTCGGAGGTCGGGGGAAGAAAAGACTGAACAGAGTTTTTGACGCGATCGGCTTCGTATACCCCGATTACCGCTACCCGCTGTGAGGACATGAGAAAAAGAGGAAGATTGCTGCTTCGGTCACCCCAGCTGAGCCTGTGCCGAAGAGCAAAAAGGTGAAGGTTCTGACCCACCGGCCACGTTATATTGAACCGGCTGTGGTGCCTGAATTCGGCGCAGGGTCCTCCTCAGCAACCGAAGCAACAAAAACTGCTCCGATTGCACATAGCACTGAAAAGGCGACCGTAATACCGAAGGTACCCATAGCCGAGCCAGTCGAGGCTAAGGTTGATAAGGCTGAAAAGTCAAAGATTGAAGAAATAATAAAAATGCCAAAAATTCTTAGCCCTCCGACAGAGACAAAACTGTCGAAGGTGCAAAAGGCTTCTGCTGCAACTCCCAAGAGGAGGAGAATGGCCAACATGCTGGATGCTGTGCTGGAAACTACGAAGGTTTTAAGCCATGCTGCTACAAAGAAAGTTGCTGAAATTACAAAAATGCAGGCCGAAACCAAAACTAGGCAAACAAATATTGTAGCTGCGCTAGCTCAAACTGAAGCCAAAGTTGGGCCTTCAGTGCCCACCAAGATGGAGCCTGCTGATCCTAAGGAAAAAACGATAGAGCAGATTGCATCTGAAAAGATCGAAGCTCCTGCTCCCGAAGCTTCGAACAAAAGCATTGACTACATTATTCGCCATGCTTCAGGAAAAGAACTATCCCAAGAAGAAATGCTAGAAGCACAACACTACGCCCAAAAATTGAAATATCCGAAGGGGGCGTTAGTGTTCAATGGTAGTGACGAAGAAGATTTTCTGTACTGTCTCCCGGATAACAAAGAAATATCCATTTGTCGAGAGATAGGTAAAAGCATTGGATTCCCGAAGCTGGAAGATGGCCTTTCGATTTTATAGAAGGATGAACTTGCTGACAGCCTAGCATACAATAGCATAAAGGTATAAAAGTAAATTTTGAATTTGAAAATGAGGTATTTCATTTGTCATACTCAATTCTTTCCTACTCTTGCAGGCTTCATTCTTAGTAATGCCCTTAGGGCGCAGAAAAATATTGAAGACGAAGGCTATACGATGGCTCTGAACAACCTTCGTTCAGAGGTGATTGAATTGAGAAACGAAGGTCTTGAAAAAGACAAAATCTTAATTTCTCTGGTTAACAAAGTGAAAGAAGACGAAGCTAGTTTCAAAGCTTAGGCCGAAGCCTAAAAGATTGAAATTGAAGACCTTCGGAGGCAACTGGCCGAAGCTAAGGAAAATGCGCACTCGCAGAAGCTAACCAAGAAATCAGCGAATATTGGAAAAAAATTTGGAGAAAAATGTTGAAGAACTTCGCACATCCTAGGAAAGGTGCTTTGAAAAATCCTTGGATTGTGTGAAGAAAATAAAAACTAGTTTCGCTAAAGTGGGTGCCTATTCTGCCGAAGAAAACTTCATACGAGGCGACCCCGAAGGCGTTATTGAATGGATAAGTGGAGAGGCCGAGACCTTCGAAGAAATTTTAAGTGATCACGGGGATGTTTGCGCGTTTTTCGGTGCGCGGGGAATTTCAGCCATCTTGGAGAAGGCGGGATGCGATCATATTAAAACCATGGCCTAGAGATGATACGAAGGATCCTTCAGCTGAAGCAACCTTGATGGGCGGAAAATTCTATAATGATGTCTGGATGAATGGTGGCCGAGAGATGGCCCATGAAATTATAAAGAAAAGTGAAAAAGACACCCATGACGCCCGAGTAGAAGCAAGACAAGCTGAAGAAGCTGCAGAGCGCGAAAAACGTATAGGTAATATCTTTTGATTTTCAGCTTCGACATTTGTTTTGCGGCTTCGGACTAATTAATTTTTCCCATTTCAGCTGAATTATCTCCACCGTCGGAACCGTTATATCCCCTGGCTGATCCAAAAACGAAGGAAGTTGTAACACCCCACTGATCCCACACAATGGATGTTACCAAATACCCTTCCCAAAAAACTTATGCAACACAAGAAAAGAAATAGAGAAAGAAAGTATTGCAAAATCTGGCAGCACCTCCCTTGAAAGAAGCATAACAAGGGGGAACATAGAGATTATACAGGATATAAAAGAAAGATAATTCACATAGTATAATCGAAATGCAACGGTAGTAATGAACATTGTTGGGATCATGCTTCGTCGCCGAAGGTCCTGCAGGAAGAAAACACCTTCAGCAAATCTGTTTATATGTGATACCGAAGCTACCACTCATAAAGCTTCAACGCTATAGCGTATCCAAAGGCGAAGGATCGAACCGACTTAAAGATGGAATTACTTTTTAGTCCATAAGAGTCTGAGTTATGATTGTGATCTTCTGTAAGGGGCATGATTGTAATTTCTTACAGGCTACGTCCTGTGCCTATAAATAGGTGAACAGTACTTCTTTGCTGTTCAGGCAATCTTGTAATTGCTGACGTGTTACATTGGAATTATCGTTTTCTGCCAAGGCGAAGGTACAAATGTGCCTAAACATTATGTTGGGATATTTAAGTTCACATTACAAAATAATCAAATAATGTTATTTATTCTTGCTATTCTGTAACGTTTTATATTTTATTTTGTATTATTTTATCTATGATCACGAAGGTGCAACCTTCGTGATATATTATTCATAACCTTCGTCCGAAGTTCATTAAATCCTTGGGGAAATAATGCTTCAGCGGACAAAGGGCTTTAACATCTGACATTTCTATGTTGCCTTGTTCCTAATTCATAGCACTTGAGAACAAGTCCCCAACATTGGCGCCCACCTCCGGTGAACTCACTTCCACTTTTTGAGCTGATGGCTTCGTTCAAGAACCAAGCTGGAACTACTTCGGCTCCGAAGCTGATTCTCCCGATAACAGGCGGTTCATGCTCAGAGCCGGCTAACAAGAAGCAGAAGAAGGAGGCGCAAAGAAGAGTACAACATGTAGGGGTACAAGTACCCTTCATCAAGTCAAGATGGTCTCACATCCCAATTACCTTCTCTCAAGAGGATCTTCAACTCAAGGATTACCCACATAACGATGCTATGGTTATCTCTTGTGTGATCAAAGGATTTCTGGTCCACAATGTCTTGGTTGATACAGGCAGTGCAGCGGATATCATATTTGCTAAGGCCTTCAGACAAATGCAAGAGCCCGAAGACAAGATTCATGATGCTACGCACCCTCTTTGTGGCTTCGGAGGGAGACAGATTGTAGCGCTTGGTAAGATTACCATGCCAGTGACCTTCGGATTCGTCAACAACACAAGGACTAAGCAAGTTGTGTTTGACATTGTTGACATGGAGTATCCTTACAATGCTATCATTGGTCGCGGAACACTCAATGCTTTCGAAGCAATTCTGCATCCAGCATATCTTTGCATGAAGATACCTTCGGATTAGGGACCTATTGCTATTCATGGGAGTCAGGAAGCTGCCAGAAAGGCCGAGGGGAATTGGACTGATTCAAAGGCAATCCACAATATAGATGAAGCCAAAGCTTGTGAGCAGTACAAGCACAGAAGGGAGAAGGCTGCTTCGGCTGATCAACCGAAACCCATGCTTTTATGCGAAGATATCACAGAGCAGAAGGTGCTACTGGGATCTCAATTGTCTGAGGAACAAGAGAAAACCCTGATAAGATTCTTGTTCAACAACAAAGATATCTTTGCATGGTCGGCTAACGATCTTTGTGGCGTCAACAGGGATGTTATTGAACACTCGCTCAATGTTGATCCATCCTTCAGACTTAGAAAGCAGAGGCTTTGGAGGATGTCTGATGACAAGGCCGAAGGTGCTCGAAATGAAGTAAAAAGACTCCTCAGTGCCGGAGTCATCAGAGAAGTGAAATATCCAGAATGGCTGTCTAACACTGTTATGGTAAAAAAGGCCAACGGCAAATGGAGGATGTGTATTGATTTCACTGATCTCAACAAGGCTTGTCCGAACGATGAGTTTCCATTGCCAAGGATAGACTCCCTAGTTGATGCAGCAGCTTCATCAGAACTTATGAGTCTCTTGGACTGTTATTCAGGCTATCATCAGATTTGGATGAAGAAGGAGGATGAACCCAAAACCAGCTTCATAACCCCTAGCGGAACATATTGTTACCTTCGGATGCCTAAGGGGCTTAAAAATGCTGGAGGAAGCTTCAGCAGAATGACAGCAAAGGTTCTTCATTCTCAGATAGGCAAAAATGTGCTAACTTATGTTGATGATATCATTGTAAAAAGCACGAAGCAAGAAAATCACATTGTTGATTTGCAGGAGACTTTCGCTAGTTTTAGACAAGCCGGTCTAAAACTGAACCCAGAAAAGTGTGTTTTCGGAGTAAAGAAAGGGAAATTCCTTGGTTGCCTAGTTTTGACAAAAGGAATTGAGGCTAATCCAAATAAAATCGAAGCTATTCTTCGAATGGAACCACCAAGCACAAAGAAGGGGGCTCAATGATTGACAGGAAGATTGGCATCTCTCAACAGATTCATATCTAGATCAGCAGAGAGAAATTTACCATTCTTCAAAGTGCTGAAATCAGCCGAAGTTTTTCAATGGGGACCAGTTCAGCAGAGAGCCTTCGAAGAGCTGAAGCAATATTTGATAGACGTAACGACGTTAACTCCACCAACGCCAGGGGCTCCTCTATTGTTATATGTGGCAGCCTCGCACTCAGCGGTAAGTGCGGCACTTGTCCAAGAGAAGCTTGAAGGGCAAGTCAAAAAGCAAGCTCCAATATACTTTGTATTTGAAGTTCTTAGTTTATCAAAGAAAAATTATACAGAATTGGAGAAGGTGTTGTATGCTGTTTTGATGGCTTCCAGAAAGCTTCGGCATTATTTTCAAGCATACAATATAATTGTCCCTTCTTCACAACCATTGAAGGACATTATGAGAAATAGAGAAGCTACTGGAAGGATTGAAAAGTGGGCTGCGGAACTCAATGAATTCTACATTGATTATGTGCACAGATCTTCGATTCAGTCCCAGGCGTTAGCTGACTTCATTGCTGACTGGACGCCAGGGGCTCAGGAAGAAGAAGCGAGTAAAGATGCCGAAGCATGGACAGTATTCTGCGATGGTTCTTGGGGAACCTTCGGGGCAGGAGCAGCCGCTGTGTTGGTCGCACCCTCCAAAGTTAAAACTTGCTACGCAGCAAGACTCGATTTTAGCTGCACAAATAACATTGCTGAGTACGAAGCTTTACTTTTGGGTCTTCGGAAGTTAAAGGCAATGGGAATCAGAAGGGTGGTTCTTAAAACTGATTCCCAGGTTATCTCTGGTCATATTGACAAGAGTTGTAAGGCAAGAGACCCGAAGCTTGAAAAGTATTTAGATATGGTCCGAAGGATTGAAGCTTCCTTTGAAGGGTTTTCTATAAAAAATATTCCTCGAGGAGAAAATGAACATGCTGATTTGCTAGCCAAGTCAGCAGCACAGGGGCTGCCCTTACCTTCGGAAGTATTTTTTGAAACAATAAAAGCACCTTCGGTTGAACTCCTTGAAAGAGCGGTCCTCAATATATCTCCTGTTTATAGTGAAGACTGGAGAACTGAGATCATCTCCTACCTTCAGGGTAACTTCCTTTCAGATGATGAAGCTTATAACAAGAGAATAGAGGCAAGAGCTCGTCCATATGTAATAATAGAAGGGGAGTTGTACAAGCATGGGGTCTGCTCTCCGTTACTCAAATGTTTATCCAGAGCCGAAGGTATAGAATTGGTGAAGGAAATACATGCGGGCCTGTGTGGATCTCACATTGGATCTAGGCCTTTGCTGGGAAAAGTTTTCTGTCAAGGATTTTATTGGCCAAAGGCAGCTTCGGATGCAGCGGAGTTAGTCCAAAAGTGCGAAGGCTATCAGAAATGTGCAAGAGATCAAAAACAACCTTCGTCTCTAACCCAGTTAATACAACCCACTTGGCCTTTGCAAAGATGGGGCCTTGATTTGTTAGGTCCGCTACCACCAGCACAAGGGAACTTAAGATATGTTGTAGTGGCAGTGGAATATTTTTCTAAATGGATTGAGGCAAAGCCTTTAGCCACAATAACTTTGGTGACTATTCAAAAGTTTTTCTGGCAAAACATTGTTTGTCGCTTTGGAGTGCCGAAGGCCATCACTGTGGACAATGGAACGCAGTTTGATTCTGAAGCTTTCAAAGAATTTTGTGAACAAATTGGCACAAAGATCCATTTTGCATCAATTCGACATCCGGAATCAAATGGACTAGTTGAAAGGGCTAATGACATCATAATGACAGGAATAATGAAGTTAATATTCAATCAGCCAAGGGGAAAGTGGCCAGATGAATTAATCAAAGTGGTGTGGAGCCACAACACAACAATATCAAGGTCAACTGGTTTTACACCATTCAAATTGTTGTTTGGTGATGAAGCAATAACCCCAGAAGAGGCTAAGGCAGGATCAATAAGAACAGTGGCTTCGGCAAAAGACGAAGCTGATTGCTCTGTGGACAAAGATGCTATAGAAGGGATCAGGCTTCAGGCTGTGGAAAATATCAATAAATACCAAGCCGAAACAATAAAATGGCGTGATAGAAAGGTTCGGTTGAAGAACATTAAGCCAGGACATCTGGTGCTTCGAAGAGTGGCCAACCCAGACATAGTGGGCAAACTACAGCTGAAGTGGGAAGGCCCCTTTCTGGTAGTATCTTCGTCAAGACCCGGATCCTACATATTAAAGGATATGGACGGCAACGACATTCCTAGATCTTGGAATGCGGATGAGCTTCGGCGGTATTATGTGTAACCTGATGTAATCTTTTTTATTTTTTATTTTTTATTTTTTAGTTTTTTCTTATGGAACCCTTTTCCTTTCCAAAGGGGGAGAAAGGTTTTTAATGGGGCCATAGCATGTAATTTCTCTTTTTCCTTATTTCAGCTCTATAAGAGCAATATCCCCCAAAGATGTAAAGGTAAAAGCTGAGAATGCACCATCGAGTGCAAACAAAAAAGAAAAGAAAACAGGGAGAAGCTCAAAAGTCGTTCCTAAGGGAATGCAGAGCTTACAACGAAAAATAAATGTTGATTCCGCTGAAGTAAAAGGCGAAGAAGCTCCCAAGGGAGGCTTGCAGCGAAAAATAAACGCTGATTCCGCTGAAGTAAAAGGCGAAAAAGCTCCTAAGGGAGGCTTATAGCGAAAAGTCAACGCTGATACACCAAAAAATAAACGGTGAAGCCAAAAAATAAGCGGCAAAAAGATTTGAGTCATTCCTACGAGAATGAAGTCTATGATTATGGCTTCGAATATATATTCGGACATTCATTTGCACGATACATCACATCATGACATTTGCATTCATAAACATTCATTTAGACATACATAGGAACATTATCATCATATCATTCAGAAAAAATAGATGCTTCGGTTATGAGGATAAAGCTTCGGAGAAAAACAGAAAGAAGAAATTTTCATGCTTCGTTGTGTACGAAAAGAAGGGAAGGTGTTTTTCGCCTTCGGCTCAAAAAGAAAATTTCGTCCACAGCAAAGCAGATTGTACATGGACAAAGGGGAAAGATATATTACAAGGTACGCACAAATTTACATAAGTTTCTTTACAATTATATTACAAAATTTTCTCTAAAATCTTGTGCAGCAGAGTCTTTCGGGATATCTGTTAAAGCTTCAGCTCCTCATTCTTTAGCTTCATCATCCTGTACATATTAAAACGGAATGAGAAAACCGCAGAGTTCAAGGAGAAGGTAAAAGTAACAAGTATGAGTTTCTCACTGGCTTAAGGTGGCTCCGAGCTTTGTCACCAGCCATTTTTCGCCCGCCATTTATCCAAATCTAGGTCATAAACCTGTTTCCTATGCTTCGAGCTAGGCTGGGGATGTCAATTAAATCTGCTGGTGACAAACTAAAGTTTGGCCTATTAACATTTTTCCCGTGTGTGCAACCAGCCTTCAGGAAAGCGGCAACCATGCCTCGAGAAGCTAACAGGGCGCAGAAATCGGCATGCCCAACGATAACTTCATCAAGTGCATCAACTTCGCCCTCAATGTATTCGAAGGTGCTTGGCAGGTTTTCGGCTGAAGGTGTAAACTTATCAGAGCTGGCTCCAATTGAGTGAAACACATCCTTCAGCCGCTGCACGCATCGGTTGCCGAAATCTAAACATTTTTCCTGAAGCTCCTTCAGTAATTTTTGCAAGTTTGAATTCTTCTCAATTTCGGTCTTGAGACTTGTTTCAAGATTCTTCTTTTCCTGCTCAGATTTTTCTAACTTTATGAGTAATTCGTTGTTTAATTTGTCAATTTCAGCTTGAGCTTCAGCTAGCGAGCCTTCCATAGAGTGAATGATGAAATCCTTCTTCTCCAAGGCAGCCTCGTGATCTTTAGCTTTATGTTCAAGTTCTTGAATATCGAGGTCCTTTTTCTTCAAAGAAGCTTCGTAACTTTCGACTTTATTTTCTAGATCCCTGATGGTAGCTTCGTTTTTCTCGTCTTCAAGATCTTGTTGCATCCTCAACACTTTACTTAGTAATATACTCTGGCAAAACAACCTTCGTCAGAAAACTTCTTAAAAAAAGAAAAGAAAAAATGAGAAGTTTTTACCTTGAAATTAGCATAGAACAGACTACCGGCGATATGCTGTCGCTGGTATCTGCACAAGTCCGCTTCAATCTTCGGCAGCCCAACATTCTTTGAGAAAGTTGTAACAACTTTAGCCTCGGTTCGATTCCGAAGGCATCTTAGTTTCCCTTCATTGACTCCGCCAAACAGCAGAGCCCCTAGTTTGTATCCACAGGATATAGCATATTTCTTTAGTTCTTCTTTTTCAGCTTCTGATAACTCTTGTCCAAGTATATCTTGAAAATTAAAGTTTTCTTCTTCCAAAGTGTCTTCAATCTACCCTTTTCCTTTCTCAATCGTCGTGTCCACCGCGACCGCAGCAGCTTCTTCTTCAGCCATTTTCAGAAGTATGTTATCAATATCACCAAGTGTGGTTTCTAGATTAGGATCTTCGGTGATCTTAGCTTCGGCTCCGGTGGCTTCAGCTTCGGCGGTTGCTCCGGTGGCTTCGGCTCCGGTAGTTTCGGCTCTGGCGGCTGTGGTGTCGGTAGTAACAGCGCTTTCAATTATTTTTGACGTCGATGTTGGTGGTGGTGTCTGATGAATGACATCGGCCACTTGCATAATTCTTCTTTTCTTCTTCGGCTTGGCAGGACTTTCTGTTGCTGAAGGTTCTTTTTCCTTTTGAAAAAACTTCGTCAGTTCTGGCGCCAGCGGACTTAGCTTGATAGGCAAAGGTTCAGTCATTACCTTTAGAATCTCCTCCACTTCGGCAGCAGAAGGTGTTGCAGGAGCTTCCTCCTCTCGGGCTGGCGTCTTCGGTTTTGGGGATGCAGCTTTTCTTCTCTTTGGAGCAGCTATCTTCGGCTCAGGGCTCAATTTTCTTTTCTCAGAATTTTCTTTGTCCTTTTTAGCCGATTTGGTGCCTTCTTTATCAAGGACGCTGACAATCCTTTTTCTTTTCTGGCCTTCAGCATCTCCGCTCAGTTGCTCATAATCAGGATAATCAAAATTCAAGGCATCCAGTACCCGATTCAATCTTCGTTTCGGACGAGTGCCGAAGGCCGCAGTCATTAACTGATCTTCTTTCTTAAAATAGCAGCCGAGAATCTCGTTGCACATAACCTCAATTGTGTCCAACCATTCTTGGCATAGTGCTTTAAAATGTTTCTTAAATTTGTAGTGATAAGGCAATCGAAAAAGTTCTCCCTCCTTCTTTTCTCCCTTTAGCTTCGGCATCTCCCAGTCCCTCAGTGTTGGGAACACTTTAAAAGCCAAGAATTCCTGCACTAAGTCCCTAGTGCCAATATGATCTGAAATCACTCGAAATTCAGCCAAAGCAATCTGACTCGGGCTCCCCATTATCATGTTGCATTGGGGCCTCGTCTCTCCAAAGGTCAGTTCTAGCGGACTCTGGACCAATTTATCCTCATCTTCGTTAACTTTAACATAAAACCATTCAGACTTCCATCCGGCTAGCCATTTGCTTCGATAGCTTATCACTGGAAACTTTGTAGTCTTGCGATAAGCAAAGTTGTAGCAGCCAAAATTCTCGTGCAGACCGTCTCCTCTGGCTTTAGTCTGGTAGTGTAACTCATGAACTCGGCAGAAACCCTCACCAAACGGTTCCACTCCCTGGCTACGAAGGGCCCAAATATAAACGCTCAACCTAACGATAGCGTTAGGGGTCAGCTGATGAAGGTAAATCCCAAACTTTTTCAGTACAATAGCAATCATCTTGTTAAGGGGGAACCTTAAACCAGCTTTCAGAAAATTTTTGAAGACTACTACCTCATTCTTTCCTGGCTTTGGGATAGTTTCCTCTCCACCAAAACGAATTTATTCCTTTTTGGCCTTGCTAAAATAACCCAGCTTCACCATCTTAGGAAGATCAGCTTCAGAGATGGTGGACCTTCCAAAGTCCAGATGACTAGGTTTACTTGGCATCCCGAAGCTGTACTCATCTTCGGAACCAATTTCTTCAACAACAGTTTGTGTTGCTTCGGCAGCAGGTGTGTCCTCTGATGAAACGAGGCCGGAACGCCTCATTGCTTCGGAAATCGGAACAGTTTCAGTGGCTTCGGCCTCGTCTCCCTCACGCTCAATCCTGGCAGTGGAGCGCAATCTAGCCATTTGATTATGAATTCCTAAAGTTTTTTGAAATTAATGACCTTTTTTCTGAAGCTCTTCTTGTGACGAAGCAGAGTCCGGAGTGGTGCTTCGTTTGAGTGCAAGGGTCAAGCTTCGGCTATGGTGAAATTTTTTGCAGCAAAACAGTGCAATTGCAATGAATGCTATGGTAACTTTACACCTACTTGTCTGTTTATATAGCGCTGCAGGTAAAAAGGTGAATCGTCAAGTCTCCTACACCGGACGAACACTCGCCCGCACCCACTGAACGGTGGGCCACAAAACCCGAGAAGGTAAATATGCATGATGGGACTACTCCACGCTCGGAAGTTGTATCGTTTCTCCACAACGAGCTCAGGGAAGGTGTTTTTCGGACCTTCGGCTACCCGAAGTTTAAGAGACTTTTTCACGGGTCAAGCTCGTTACGAAAAACGATCTAGCGCCACGAAGGGGCTACTGTTGGGATCATGCTTCGTCGCTGAAGGTCCTGCAGGAAGAAAACACCTTCAGCAAATCTGTTTATATGTGATACCGAAGCTACCATTCATAAAGCTTCGACGCTATAGCGTATCCAAAGGCGAAGGATCGAATCGACTTAAAGATGGAATTACTTTTTAGTCCATAAGAGTCTGAGTTATGATTGTGATCTTCTGTAAGGGGCATGATTGTAATTTCTTACAGGCTGCGTCCTGTGCCTATAAATAGGTGAACAGTACTTCTTTGCTGTTCAGGCAATCTTGTAATTGCTGACGTGTTACTTTGGAATTATCGTTTTCTGCCAAGGCGAAGGTACAAATGTGCCTAAACATTATGTTGGGATATTTAAGTTCACATTACAAAATAATCAAATAATGTTATTTATTCTTGCTATTCTGTAACGTTTTATATTTTATTTTGTATTATTTTATCTATGATCATGAAGGTGCAACCTTCGTGATATATTATTCATAACCTTCGTCCGAAGTTCATTAAATCCTTGGGGAAATAATGCTTCAGCGAACGAAGGGCTTTAACATCTGACATTTCTATGTTGCCTTGTTCCTAATTCATAGCACTTGAGAACAAGTCCCCAACAAACATTCATGACCAAACAAAAGATAGGTAACTCAGCCCACCAAACTAAACAGTTCAACTACCATGATCCCCTAGTCTTGACCCTCCCTGTTTAACAACATTATTAAGCAGTAGTTTCTTTATTTAAAAGTGTAGTGGCCATGCTGCTACATCCCTTCTTTCCCAAAGCAAAGATCAGATGCCTGCATCAGACAATGCAAGAGTGAGATGACACATCTCAGCAAGTAAAAAAAGAGCAAACAACAATTGGACAATGTAAACCAATCGTTCTTAAACAACCACGTAGTTCACAACTCTTTCTTAAATATTAATTCGCAGCAAGTAAGCAAGTAACCAATTACTTAATGCCAAGATGAATCACAAAGTAAAGTTCCACACTATCCACATCACCATAATAGGTTCCACACTTCTCCCATGAATGCACATGGCTATAGATGCAGTAATGACTTCTGCCTTCATACCTCTAAGGATATGAAGCTGCATCATGCCCCTTCTCGGGTAACATATGATGCTCATTGTACCGGTACGGTCGGACCATAATATCGCGACGAAACTTCCATGCAATGGATGATGAATGCATTATGCATGTCAATAACATGAGCCCTTCCCAAATAAAATGTGCTAGACATATACTTCCACCCATTACACATAATAAACCACATGGGTAACATGATCAAACCACAACCTCAACATATGTAATCAATAATACATGAATATTTTCAAACGATGGTACTCAATTAGGAATATGAATACGAACACAAATAGCACAAACATAGTCAAGTATAAGACTCTTTAATCGACAGACGGAATAACCATCACTGTTTTACTTGCCTTCAGCGGAAGTTTGGGCAAATCCCTAAGTATGATCCGGAAGTCCACCACCTATTTTTGACACACAATTTAGTGCGCCAATTTCACAAAATAACGCTCATAAACGACGTCGCACCTACGCACAATCTCAAACCTCGCCGCGGGTAACGACTCTCCCCACACCCACCAAACTGCAGCGGCGCTGCTTAACAATCTCATAACATTAAAATTATGACAGCAGTGGTAACAAACAAAAACTCCAGAGGCATCTACATAAAATTCTCCATAAGTTTTGTATACAATTTATAATTAAATTACAAAATCTAATTAGCCCAAAACAGTCCACAACATAAACCCTGCAATCTGTTTTTTTCCTTTTGGGCAGCGACTTACCCGGATTCAAACAGCGATATCTTTTAAAATATAATTCCAAATCGAGCGCATAAGTACTCGTTGGAAAGGTAAGAAAAAGCTCTACATGATTCTCATACTGATTATCACTAATTACTCACGAAAAATCCCCAGAAACTGCTAATACTACTGCTGTTTGCCCACCTGAAAATCTGTTTTTTTAACAGCAACATACCCGGATTCAAACAACGATATCTCCTAAAATATAACTCCGAATCGAGCGCATAAGTACTCGTTGGAAAGGTATGAAAAATCTCTACATGTTTCTCCCACTGATTCTCACTAATTAACCGAAAATTCTCAGAAATCCCTAGAACTACTGCTGTTCGTCCACCCACAAAATTTCTGGATAGCACCTCTACCGATTCGCATAGATAAACACATAATCAATTTGATTGCAGCACATAAACAACAAAAGATAATCACAAATTCACCTTGGGTTCTTCCCTTCCTCCTTCTTCCTCCCTCCAAACTCCAATTGAGAGCTCGCAGCCACACGACGGAGAACCAAGCGGGAGGGCTGCACCTTGGAGAGGGGGAGAAATGGGGGGCGGCTAGGGTTTTGTGTGGAGATGGCTGCAAGGGCTTGAGGAGGAAGAAGATTGGAGAGGGAGGGGGCGGCGTCCAAGGGAAAGGGGAGGGGAAGGGAGCGGCTGCAATCCCAAGGGGAGAAAAGGGGGGCGGCTAGGGTTAGGGGGAGGCTAGTGGGCCGGATTGAGATCCACAGCCCAACTCGCTTGCACGACAGCTCCCGACCGACCAGTCTACTGTTATACTGATGAATGCTTCCCAAACTTCCAAATCCCTAAAGCGCACTACCCACAAGAGAAACAAAACAAAACATAGAAAGAATAAACTCCAACTTCTCTTCTTTGCAAACTGGATATCACAGAAGCACTGGAGATCATTAATATGGCTGAATCTATTGTTGATGAAGTTGTTAACAAATTACTGAACGAAGTTGCAGAAAAAGTCCTTAAAGAGGAATAGCTCTTATTGTAAAAACATTTTGAAATGGTCAATGTAAGAGACACTAGAACGGACATTGTGCTTTTATTGTAACAAAGTTGTAATATTTGATGTGTGTAACTTTGAATCGAATATGTAAATTATTGTAATTTATTTCTTTGTGATGCATGAAATTTACATACATACCGTTTTTGAGCCTTCGGCGAAAAAACACCTTCCCTTCTTTTCATGCTTCTAAATAAAAAGGTCCATGCTTCGTAAAGAAAAAAGATATCCATACTTCGCAAACAGAGATCCCCTCTTTGTGTCCAGGCTGATGAAGCTATAATTCCCGAAGCTTACTTCGTGCCTTAGCACTTTTTCATTTTGACGAAGCATTTGCCGAAAATCAGCTCTATATTCAATTCTCGTGTTATTGATGCGATATGATGTATGATGTGATGTTATGCAAAATGATGTGATGATATGATGCAAAATGATGATGATGATGAAGCCACACATCCACACACCCACACTGGAACACACAAGCTCTGCATTCCCTTAGGAACGACTTTGGAGCTTCTTCACCTTCTATTTCGGTGATATAAGTTCTACATCCCCTTAGGAACGTCTTTTGAACTTCTTCGCCTTCTATTTCGGCGGTATAAGTTCTGCATCCCTTTAGGAACGAATTTGGAACTTCTTCACCTTATATTTCGGCGGTATTTGGCTCTGCATTCCCTTTGGAACGACTTTTGAGCAGAAAACTTACGCTGCGTTCCCTTAGGAATGACTTTTTGTAGCTTTGGCAATTCTAGCTCTGCATTCCCTTAGGAACGACTTTTGAGCAAAAAACTTACGCTGCGCTCCCTTAGGAACGACTTTTGAGCTTTGTAAATTTTGAGCTTCGTAAGTCTATGAAGAAGATATATTTCATTCTGATGGAAGCAAAGTCATTACAAAAATAAAACTAAGTTTTCATTTCTTGTTACTTATTCAAAAACAAAATAACCTAGAATATAAAAGCATTTAGGAAGTAGGATATTGCTTAGTATATGTGCTTTGATTCTGGTACAGTACTATTGACTGTACGAGCTTCAGACTCCTCCCTGAAGTCACATTGTTGTTGGGAGTGTTGGCGCCCTTCTGGCTGCTGGCTTCGAGAATATGTAGGCTGCAGTGGTGGTGGCAGTGGGAGCTAAGGCTAGGAAGCCTGTGAATGGCTTGCCGAAGCAACAGAAGCTGCAGGTTGGTTGCCAACATATTCCGGTATGTAAGGAGAGTGACATGAAGCAGTATGTAAGACTTGCTTCGGCTGATTCTGCCGAGCTTCTACTTCAGCAATCTCTTTTTGCTTCAAGATGGTGATCTAACAGGTTCTTGTAGTGTGACCTTTGTCGTCTCCACAGAATAAGCAATAGATTTTCCTAGGTTGATCCCCATATCTTCCTCTGAAGCCCCTTGCGCCTCTGCCCCTTAGAGCTAGCGGCCTGAAGGAGCTTTGCTGCTGTCCCGAAGACTATGAAGTGTGTTGTGGCCTCTGAAGCTAGCTTCCTTTATCATCATTCTGGCTGGAGATATGGATTGATCTAACATGCCTAGGGTGGACTCTCCCTCCGAAGCCCCTAGTCATCTCAGAAAATCTATAAGCTTCCTCCCTTCTTTGTCGGAAGTCATTGTCAGCCCGGATGTACTCATCCATTTTCTAAAGCAACTTCTCCAGAGTTTGGGGAGGTTTCCTAGCAAAGTATTGGGCTGTGGGTCCTGGCCGAAGACCCTTGATCATGGCCTCAATGACAATTTCATTGGGCACTATGGGTGCTTGTGCTCTCAGTCGCAAGAACCTTCGGACATACGCCTACAAGTATTCCTCATGGTCTTGTGTGCACTGGAACAAGGCTTGAGCTGTGACTGGCTTTGTCTAAAAGCCCTGAAAACTGGTAACCAGCATGTCTTTGAGCTTCTGCCATGGCGTGGTTGTCCCTGGCCGAAGAGAAGAGTACCATGTCTGGGCCACATTTTGGACTACCATGACGAAGGACTTTGCCATGACAGCTGCATTGCCTCCATATGAGGATATTGTTGCCTCATAGCTCATCAAAAATTGCTTTGGGTCTGAGTGCCCATCGTACATGGGTAGCTGAGGTGGCTTGTAGGATTGTGGCCATGCGATAGCCTGCAATTCTGCTGCCAGGGGAGAAGCATCATCAAAAGCAAAGGTACCATGATTAAAATCAATCGTACCATTCGTCTTCATTGAATGAGCCCTCTTAACGAAGCTCCCGGTATTGAGGCCTTCGGTCATGATCATCTTGAGCAAGATGACGCACTTCTTCAGTAGCTTCGTCGATCTTCTTTTGAAGGTCGGCCAACCAAGCCATCTTCTCCTTTTTCCTTTGCATCTGCTGGTGAATGATTTCTAGATCCCTGATCTCCTGGTCCAACTCCTCCTCCTAAAGTGTTGGACTAGTGGCATTCCTCTTTTGGCTTCTAGCCTCTCGGAGAGAGAGAGTGTCTTGGTTTGTGTCCAGTGGCTGCAGAGCAGCCCCTGGCGCTGTTATCTTCTTCGGCGGTATGACGAAGGTTGATGCTTTGCCGAAGGTTGTGGAAGTGAGTACACCGGAGGTGGGTGCCAATGTTGGGGACTTGTTCTCAAATGCTATGAATTAAGAACAAGGCAACACAAAAATAGGTTAATGGTTAACGCCCTTCGTCCTTCAAAGCGTTATTTCCCTAAGGATATAACGATCTTTGGATGAAGGTCATGAAGGACGTACCTTCATCATAACAGCATATATTAATGAAAGACGAAGCATATGAAACATGAGAAATAACATGAATAATCATATGACACCGTTAATATATCTTTTATTATATAATCATGAATGAATAAGAACAATATTGAATTACATTTGTACCTTTGGCTTGACAGAAGGCAAAAGTGCAAGTGTGACGCACAAGTGAGTACAAGTCAGCGTGAACAGTATGGGGGTACTGTTCATCTATTTATAGGCACAGGGCGCAGCCTGTGTAAAATTACATTCATGCCCTTCATATTCCCTATTGACTTAAGAACAATCTGTCAAGGACTAGATAGCCTTTTCCTCCTTAAGTCGGTTCCTTTTTCTGCTATTGAGCCGAAGCTTCCTTGTGCGCAGCTTCGGCGCTGGTTCAACCTTCGTTCTGACCCTGCTTTCCATATTGTGTACAACTTCATCCTGAGTCCGAAGGTTCCTGTTCATATATTATGCTTGGGAAAAATTGTTAATCATGTTTTTGAGGACCTTCGGAAGACGAAGGCCCCCAACACTCATCATTTCCCGGCAAACAGATATCTCTTTATTGTCTGGTAGGCAATAGAGAAAATCATCCTCATCATTGCCGTTGTACACCAAGGTTCCTTGCGGATACTTCAAATCCTTGGCGTATTACCTTGCTTCGGCAATTTGCTCCTCCGATAATTGTTTCCCCAAAGCATGTCGCACGATAAACTCCAGCTCTTGGGCAGGTGCTTCGGGAGCAGGAGACCTAGATTTCTCAAGGACACCTTCTTTTTCCAAGGTTAGAGGAGCAGCCTCCGAAGGTTGTGCTTCGGCAAGAACTGAGGGTCCAGCCTCAAAAGCAGCCTGCGCCGGGCCAGCTTCACCAGATTTATTTAAAACTCACCCTTTGTATCAGGCGCTGAAGCAGGAGTTGGTACCTTTATAGATTTCATGACAGCGTCTAGTTCGCTAGCCATTCTCCTCTTCCTCGGAGTTGCTGTAGGAATATTTGATGCCTTCGTCAGCTCTATCTCACGCAACGGACTCAGGGCCTTCGGTTGCTCTGCCGCTTTCTTCAGTTCTAGCCCTTCAGCCGGTTCTATCCTAGCTTCAGCAGGAGCGAAGCGACTTGGCTCAGATACGAAAGAGGACCCCTCAATTGGCCTCGACACTTCAGCCTTTTCAATGCGCTTGGGACAATGTGTCAAAACATTAACTTTGTTTGACATCGACGCGCTAGAAGTCACCAAAGTAGCAGTCTTTCTTTTCTTTCCTTGCTTCCGCGAAGGATAACAGTAATCTGGGTATACAAATCCAATGACATCAAATACTCTATTCAGCCTCTTTTTGCCTCGAGCCCCGAAGGCCATTGTCATAGCATCATCTTCAACCTTCGAGTAGGCACCAAGCAATTCATCACTAGTTGCTTCAATGGCATCTAACCAGTCATCATTTGGCTCATCAAACTGGCTCCTGTATTTGAATGTGTACTTCAGTTAGATTAAACCACCTTGGCTAGACCGAGCAGCAGCATCCTTCGACATCTCCCAGTCTCCCACCCACTTGCGAGTGGCCACACTCTATAAGCAATGTGCTCCTGGACTAAGTCTCTTATGCCTATGTAAGTACATATTGTATTAAAAGTAGCCTGGCATGCTTGTATATCATTCCCAAGGGCAGTGGATGGCCTCCTAATGCCAAAGCGAGACCATATAGGATGTTGAATAATCCCCTTAATATCCTCCCTTTCAACTAGGTCATTCTTCACGTAGAACCACTCCTGCATCCAGGCCCCTGGCCATCTCTTTCGAAACGTCAGAACTGGATAGCTTGCCTCAGAGCGAGGCACGAAGCTGTAACAACCGGAGTTATTGTGATACTGCTCCTTTTCTGTAGCCTTTGTCTCATAAGACAGCTCATGGTTGTTACAGAAACATTTTGCATTTGGTTCTAATCCCTGGCTCCTCATGGCCCATATAAAGATCCCCATCTTGATGATAGCTTCTGGAGTAAGCTGATGAAGGTAAATTTTGAAAGTTTTTAGGACTTCGACTAGCAATTTATCCAGAGGGAAACGAAGCCCTGCCTTCATGAAGCTTCTATAAACTACCACCTCGTCAGCTTCGGGCAGAGGGACATTATTTTCCCCTCCAGCCCTCACAATTGAGATATCACGGAAGTACCTTCCCCTCATTGCATTAATTTGCCCTTGCTTGATGGTTGATTTCTCGAAGACAACATGGCTTGGTCTCCAGGGCCGATCTTCGGCATCTTCATTCTCGCTTTCTACATCAAAAAAGCTTTCACAATCACTGGAACCCTCAGATATCCTAGCTAACATCTCATGTGCAATCTTCTCTGCATTGGTTTTTTCCATAGCTTCATAAAACCCGGACAGCACCGAATCAACAATATTCTTCTTGTCAGCCATTAAGTCGATGGTCGGTGAAATGTCGAAGTTTGGAATCCAGCTAAACTCGGCAAAGCAGGAAAGTTTAAAATGACGAGCACAATGTAAGCAACTGAAATGGCATAAGAAATGCTTTCAACGCAAGCTCCTATTTATATGTCTAGCGTCCCACGGTTTGGTGGGTCCCGCATGTCAATGTCATTCGCTATTCTAGCGAAGGGAAGGTGTTTTTTTGGACCTTTGGCTAAAGGCCTTCGTTCACATCGCAGTCTAAATTTGTTACAAAGAAACAAATCAATACTGCGAGGGGCTACTTTTGGGGGCCTTCCTATTCCGAAGGACCTCAAAAATGTGATTAACCATGTGTTTTCAGTGTATGGATTATTACAGGGGGGCTTCGGCTTCGGCATAAAGGTCTTCTCTCATGGCAGAGACATACGATGTGAAGATGTAACCCAAAGGTGATAAGAATAGTCGCCGAAGCTGTAGCTGAAAGAGCTTCGGCTTAATATGATGACGAAGACCAAATATGATGCTGACCGAAAAGGGAAGAAGACTATTTAGTCCTTAATGATTCATGTTATGATTATAAATAGATGTCAGGGACATAAATGTACTTTTACCCGGGCTGTGTCCCGTGCCTATAAATAGATGAACAGTAGCACCGTACTATTCACGCTGGATTGTATTCACTCTCTCGCATCCTCACCTTCGAGCAAGCCGAAGGTATCAGTGTAATATTAACATTGTTGATATTCATTCATGTTTTATGAAATGCAATAATATATGAAGTAAGATATCATTATCATACTTATTCCTTCACATTCCTACCCTCATATTGATATGATGAAGGTATGTCCTTCTCAACCTTCGTCTGCGAAGCATTATACCCGTAAGGAGATAATGCTTCGAGGGACAAAGGTCCTTAATGATTAACAATTGTGTTGCCTTGTTCTTGACTCACAGCATTTGAGAACAAGTGGACAATAGTGGTGCGTCATGGCAATGGTGCGGTGTGGGCGGCTGAGTAGCAAGACACACGCGAGCGGGGTATGGGAGGTGTGCGAGCAACAGGGCGGATAGTGGTGCAGGGCTGGCATAAGGGGGTGGTCGAGGTGTCCGGCTTGGGCCTGGGTGACCGATCGGGTGCAGCAGAGAAAGCTCTAGGGTGCGGCGCGGAACACTGGCGACGCATGCGGAGCTTCAGCGAGATTTGAAGTTCGCCAGCGTGCGGCGTAGAGGAGCAGCAGCAGGTGTGGTAGAGGAATAGAGCGTGAGAGGGAAGAGTGAGCGAGTCGGGACGAGGAAGAAGGGGTCAGCGTCGTGTTTTATAGGCGAGCGAGGGGGAGCTGTGCGGCCGTTAATGAATGCCGCTTTGAAGAGCTTTGAAGACCATTAATGGAGGAGGAAATGACTTGAAGACGAAATGGTCGCTGCAACTCAACGCGTCATAATGGGGAGGAGGCGAGCGGTTGTGTAGTGGAGAGATGAACAGATGAGATGTGGTGGCACGACGCTGCTCCATTATGGGGGGAGGCGGCCAGTCGACGGTGTGACATACATGAAACGGGCTGCGGTCCTGAGCAAATACACAACTGTGACAGAAGAAAGGAGAGAGAAGAAAGGAGAGAAGAAGAACCATGAAGAGAATGACATCTGGGCCATCGGTGTAAGAAATAGAAAGGGAGTGAACATGGGAGAGAGAAAAATGAGTTGTTCTCTAATTTATTTTATTTCATTTATTTTATTATATATATATATTAAAATATTACAAAAATCTTAATAAATCCCAAAAAAATAATATTTACATTTAAAATACTCATTTTTGGAATAAGTAATTTTAGATAAAAATCTATTATTTCGAAATAAATTGGGCTTTTTAAAAAACAATCGATAAAATGAGATTCTTACAAATAATTTCTAACAAAAGTTAACAACATATCAAAATACATCGTCCAAGAATAATATTTCAACAACTTAGTATTATTTTATAAAATAAGATTTTCTTTTCACACTAACTTAATTGTAAAAATTGGATACATCAAACAAAATTTATGCCTCTGCATAAATGAATCAAACACTTAACAAAATTTTATCTAATCAAAAAATTATTCAATTTATTTATGTCGCCATTTCATTTTTGAAAACATAAATATTCTTCTTTCTTCTGGAAATTAGTAATATAAACTAATTTATTTTCGATTGACAGATTTAGGGTGTTATAGAGATACAACTCTCAACCAAGAAGATTGTTCTGCTTATTGTATGGAGAAGACAAGGTGCATAAAATAAGAACATGTCAAGTTACGATAGAGAAACAGAAGGAAATAGCTGAGGCCGAAGCACGCCAGAACAAACCAAAGCAAGTTCTTCACACTGCTTCGTGTTACTCCCCATACATCCTAGAATATGTGGGTAACCAACAGCCATTCTCGCAACCTACAACTTCGGTGGCTTCAGCAAGTCACTCTCCTGCTGGGTGGGTCTTACCACAACCACCTACATTGGCTCCAACTTCATCCCATAATCAGCAGCCTCAAGGGCAGTGTCAAGTTCAGCAGCAGCATGATACAAGAGAGGAGTTCGAAGCTCGGACAGTTAACAGTAATGTTCCATAGTCCAGTCATATTTACTGAAGCAATAGAGGGGCTGGATCAAGAAGTTGATACACATCTATTGTAATTTTCGTTTCTTTTGCTTTACATTCTTGTCTCAAAAACAATTTGAGAAGGCGCAACCTTCGACACTTTGTAATTAACATGTGTTACACCATCGAGTGTAACAACAAAGGTAAAGAAGCTTCGAAGTCGTTCCTATAGGGATGTAGAGATAAAATGCCACCTAAGTGAAGGTGAAGAAGCTCCCAAGTCGTTCTTACGGGGATGCATAGCTAAAATGCCACCTAAGTAAAGATGAAGAAGCTCCAAAGTCGTTTCTAAGGGGATGCAGAGTTAAGCTCCAAAGTCGTTCCTACGGGGATGCAGAGCTAAAATACCACCTAGTAAAGATAAAGAGACTCCAAAGTCATTCCTAAGTGGATGCAGAGTCTTATTATGAAATGTTTTCTATCATCATTTTTACTCAAACATCTTTTGCATCATACCATCGCATCATTCTGCATCATAACATCATACATTATTCCGCATCATCCATAAAGAGAGAAGAAAGGAAATTGCTCCTTCATCCACAAATGCAGTTGAGTTACGAAGCTAAATACGTGTTTGCTGAGAAATTATGGACTAAAGCAGGGCAAAGGGAAGAGATGCCATATCTTCAACGGTTGTCCTCAAACAAGACAAAGAAGGGGCCAATGCTTTTACTTCGGTAACGGTTTTCGTTATGAATTTACAAGACCTTCAGCAAAAAAAGGGGTTTTCTTTATGAAGCGTGAAAATAGGGAAGGTGTTTTTTCGCCTTCGGCTCAAAAACGGTACGTACGTTAATTTCACTCTACACAAAGAAATATATTACACGATGAAATTACACACGGTTAACAATTGTTTTTTGCATAAAAGCAACACACAGACTCTACAATGTTTTCTACACACAATTTAATCATCTTCTTTCAGAACCTTTTTCGTAGCTTCGTTCAGTAATTTATTAACAGCTTCGTCTATCGCTATGTTTACTATTTTGAACTCATCAAGGATTCCCCTTAGAGCTAGATCAGCTTTAGGATCATACAGTTCTAGGGGGAGAAAGTTCTGCTACAAAAAAATGTAGTTTTGTTAGATACGAAGCTAAAGCACTTATGAAGCTAAAATGTAAAACAAACACACCTATACACCTTTCTCGCTCTGTAGCTTCTTCAACTTTCCTTGCTTCCTCTGAAGCTAGATGGGATTCTTCTTCATTTCGTCTAATAGCTTCGTTTGCTATCTCGAAGGTCCAGTTATATTTTCTCTGGTAGGCTTTCGCTTACCTGTTCTGTTGGCCTGCATTTCGAAGGTCCAGCCCTAGCACAATCAGGAGCAATACTTTCGTCAATAGCTTTTTCTAATTCTTCAGCTTTATATTTGGAAATCATTATAAGAGCAGATGTAGCCGCTTTCGAGGGCCTTAGGACAGTGTCTAGCATGTTGGCCATCCTTCTCCCTTTCTTAGGAGTTATTGCTGGAACGGACACTATCTTCGGTAGCTCTTGCTCTGTTAGAGGATTTTGTAACTTTGGCTGTTGTTCCATCCTAGAGCTTTCTATTTTGGTTGTTTCTAACAAGATACTAGGTGCTTCGACCACTACAGCAGATGCCTCGATCATCTATCCAAGAAATCCAAAAGTAACATTAGATCACAAATGCCTTAATTCAAATCAAAACAAAAGAGAAGTGTTACCTCCGGAGATGAAGGGATCTCTTCATCTGCTTCGGCAGCTTCTGTCTTTGAGGTTTCCACAGTAGGCAATTTTGCAACCCTCTCTAAGTAGAATGACTTCCGCCGGTGGGTTAGAACCTTCTCTTTTTTGCTTCGATGTAGCAGAAGAAGCTCTCGGTGCTTTTTTCCTTTTTAGCCCTCTCTTTCGAGCAGGGATGCAATAATCAGGGTAAATAAATCCAATAGCATCAAAGACCATGTTCAATCTCCTCTTTCCTTGGGCATCAAAGGCAGCATTCATAGCTTCGTCCTCAGCTTTTGTATATGCCCCTAATAGTTCATCACTTGTTACTTCGATGGCATTAAGCCAATCATCGTCAGGCTCGCCAAATTGATTTTATACCGATAAGAGTACTTCAAATGAACCAGGCTACTTTTTCTGGCATTTGCATCAGATTCAGCATCCTTTAGTATTTCCCACTCGATAGCTAGGGGCCATACCTTGAAAGCTATGTGCTCTTACACTAAGTCTCTAGTACTGATATAGCTGCACATCGTGTTGAGCACTGCTAGGCAAGCTTGAGATCTTTTAGTATTCATAATAGTCGGTCTCTTCAGCCCGAAGCTCGACCAAATGGGCCACTGAATTACATCTTTCACATCGTTCCTCTCATTCAGGTCATTTTCACATAAACCCATTGCTTCATCCATGAACCCGGCCATTTCTTTCTGAAAGTCGGCACAGGGTACCAGATATCTGATCGGTATACGAAGGTATAACATCCAAAGTTGTTGTGATATTGTTCTTTTCTAGTGGCCTTTGTCTAATAGGACAATTCATGAATATTGCAGAAGCAATCGACATGTGGTTCCAGTCCTTGACTTTTTATAGCCCAAATGAAAATCCCAACTTTTATCAAAGCTTCAAGTGTAAGCTGATGAAGGAAGATTTCAAACTTCTTCAAGACTTCAACAAACATCTTATGTAGAGGAAACCGTAGCCCAACTTTCATGAAGCTTCAGAATATCACCACTTCATTTTCTCAGGGAGAGGAATGTTGTTTTCACCTCCAATCCTCACTATAGACACATCATGAAAAATACTTGCCCTTCATGGCCTCAACGTGTCCATTCTTCAAAGTTGATTTTCTGAAAACCACATGACTTGGCCTCCATGGTCGCTCTTCGGCATCATCTGCGCTGCTATCAACATCAAAATCCTCGTTGTCCTCCGAATCTTCAGACAGCCCAGCCAGGACCTCATCAGTTATCTTTTCAGTATTGGTCTTCTCCATGGCTTCGTAAAATCTAGCTAGTGTGGGGTCTTCGCTTCTCTTGTCTTCGGCCATCTTAACTTCGATTAAAGGAAAAAGGCGAAGCTCGAAAACAGTTGCACTTACAATGGCCGTAAACAAAGAACAAGCTAGCAAAAGTTGATAGCACAAAAAATATTTTATCAAAACCCCCATCTATATATATGCAAAGCACCACTACAAAGTGGCCCCCATGGTTCAGAAGGTTTCGCTATTCTAGCGAAGGGAAGGTGTTTTTTCGAACCTTCGGCAAAAGGCCTTCGTTCGTTTCGCAGTCTGTTGGGGACATGTTCTCAAATGCTATGAATTAAGAACAAGGCAACACAAAATATTAAATATTAATGCCCTTCGTCCGCTGAAGCATTATCTCCCCAAGGATTTAATGAACTTCAGACGAAGGCCATAAGCAAAGTATCACGAAGGTTGCACCTTCGTGATCATATTCATAAAACATTGCGAAGTGAAATATAAAATATAAAATATTAGAGGAAAATATATCAAAAACAGATATTTCTATTCACATATTTTATTATACGAATAACATATTTATACCTTTGCCTTGACAGAATATTTGAGTAATGGAGAATAGACTCCATGCTTGTACAACTCCCCTTCTATTATGACATATGGTCGGGCTCTTGCCTCTATTCTTTTATTATAAGCTTCGTCATCTGAGAGGGAGTTACCCTGGAGAAAAGACATAATCTCAGTTCTCCAATCTTCACTATAAACAGGAGATATATTGAGCACTGCTCTTTCAAGAAGTTCCACCGAAGGTGCTTTTATTGTTTCAAACTTCCGAAGGTAAGGGCAGCCCCTGTGCCGCTGACTTGGCTAACAGATCAGCATGCTCATTTTCTCCGCGTGGAGTATTCTTGACGGAAAACCCTTCGAAGGAAGCTTTGAGCCTTCGAACTGTATCTAAGTATTTTTCAAGCTTCGGGTCTCTTGCTTTACAACTCTTGTCAATATGCCCAGAAATAACTTGGGAATCGGTTTTGAGAACCGCCCTTCTTATCCCCATTGCCTTTAACTTCCGAAGCCCCAAAAGTAAAGCTTCGTACTCAGCAATATTATTTGTGCAACTGAAATCAAGTTTTACTGCATAGCATGTTCTGACTTTGGAAGGTGCAACTAACACAACAGCTGCTCCTGCCCCGAAGGTTCCCCAAGAACCGTCGCAGAATACTATCCAAGCTTCGGCCTCTTTACTTGTTTCTTCTTCCTGAGCCCCTGGCGTCCAATCAGCGATGAAGTCTGCTAACGCCTGGGACTGGATTGAGGATCTATGCACATAATCAATACTAAACTCATTGAGTTCCGCAGCCCACTTTCCAATTCTTCCAGTAGCTTCTCTGTTCCTCATGATATCCTTCAAAGGCTGTGACGAAGGAACAATTATATGATATCCTTGAAAATAATGTCGAAGCTTCCTAGAGGCCATTAAGACAGCATATAACACCTTCTCCAATTCTGTATAGTTCTTCTTTGATAAACTAAGGACTTCGGAGACAAAGTATATTGGGGCTTGCTTTTTGGTTTGTCCTTCAAGCTTCTCTTGGACAAGTGCCGCACTTACTGCTCAGTGCGAAGCTGCCACATATAACAACAGAGGAGCCCCTGGCGCTGCTGGAGTTAGTGTTGTTAGATCTATCAAATATTGCTTCAGCTCTTAGAAGGCTTTCTGCTGAATTGATCCCCATTGAAAAACTTCGGCTGACTTCAGCACTTCAAAAAATGGTAAATTTCTCTCTGCTGATCTAGATATGAATCGATTCAGAGATGCAAGTCTTCCCGTCAGCCGTTGAGCCCCCTTCTTTGTGCTTGGCGGCTCCATCCGAAGAATAGCTTCGATTTTGTTTAGATTAGCCTCGATTCCCTTTGTTGAAACTAGACAACCGAGGAATTTCCCCTTCTTCACTCCGAAGACACACTTCTCTGGATTCAGCTTGAGACCAGCTTGCCTGAAATTAGCGAATATCTCCTGCAGATCAGCAATGTGATTTTCTTGCTTCGTGCTTTTTACTATGATATCATCAACATAAGTCAGAATATTTCTGCCTATCTGAGAATGAAGAACCTTCGCTGTCATTCTGCTGAAGCTTCCCCCAGCATTCTTGAGCCCCTCAGGCATCTGAAGATAGCAATATGTTCCACTGGGGGTTATGAAGCTGGTTTTTGGCTCATCCTCTTTCTTCATCCAGATCTAATGATAGCCTGAATAACAATCTAGCAGACTCATGAGCTCTGACGAAGCTGCTGCGTCTATTAAAGAATCTATTCTTGGTAATGGAAACTCATCCTTCGGACAAGCCTTGTTGAGATCAGTAAAATCAATGCACATTCTCCATTTGCCATTGGCCTTCTACACCATTACAGTGTTAGCTAACCATTCTGGGTGTTTTACTTCTCTGATGACTCCAGCGCTAAGAAGTCTTTTCACTTCATTCCGAGCACCTTCGGCTTTGTCATCAGACATTTTCCAAAGCCTCTACTTTCTAAGTCTGAAGGATGGATCAACATTGAGCGAGTGTTCAATGACATCCCTGTTAACACCACAAAGATCATTGACTGACCATGCAAAGACATCTTTGTTATTGAATAAAAACCTTATTAGGGTTTTCTCCTGTTCCTCAGATAATTGAGACCCCAGCAGCACCTTCTGCTCTGCTATATCTTCACATAAGAGCATGGGCTTCGGCTGATCGGCCGAAGCAGCCTTCTCCCTTCTGTACTTGTACTGCTCACAAGCTTCGGCTCCATCTATATTATGGATTGCCTTTGAGTCTGTCCAGTTCCCTTCAGCTTTTCTGGCAGCTTCCTGGCTCCCGTGAATAGCAATAGGTCCTTGATCCGAAGGTATCTTCATGCAAAGATATGCTGGATGAAGAATTGCTTCGAAAGCATTGAGTGTTCCACGACCAATGATTGCATTGTAGGGGTACTCCATGTCGACAATATCAAACACAACTTGCTCAGTTCTGGTGTTGTTAACAAATCCAAAGGTCACTGGCATCGTGATCTTGCCAAGTGCTACAATCTGTCTTCCTCCGAAGCCACAGAGAGGGTGTGTAGCATCTTGAATCTTATCTTCTGGCTCTTACATTTGTCTGAAGGCCTTAGCAAATATAATATCCGCTGCGCTGCCTATATCAACCAGAACATTGTGGACCAGAAACCCTTTGATAACACAAGAAATAACCATAGCATCATTGTGAGGGTAATCCTTGAGCTGAAGGTCCTCTTGGGAGAAGGTAATTGGGATGTGAGACCATCTTGACTTGATGAAGGGTCCCTGCACCCCGACATGTTGTACCCTTCTCTGTGCCTCCTTCTTCTGCTTCTTGTTGGTCGGTTCTGAGCACAATCCGCCTGTTATCGGGAGCACCAACTTCGTAGCCGAAGCAGCTCCAGCTTGGTTGTTGAACGAAGCCATCAGCTCAGAAAGTGGGAGTGAGTTCACCGATGGTGGGCGCCAATGTTGGGGACTTGTTCTCAAATGCTATGAATTAAGAAAAAGGCAACACAAAATATTAAATATTAATGCCCTTCCTCCGCTGAAGCATTATCTCCCCAAGGATTTAATGAACTTCGGACGAAGGCCATAAGCAAAGTATCACGAAGGTTGCACCTTCGTGATCATATTCATAAAACATTGCGAAGTGAAATATAAAATATAAAATATTAGAGGAAAATATATCAAAAAAGATATTTCTATTCACATATTTTATTATACGAATAACATATTTATACCTTTGCCTTGACAGAAAATAATAATTCCAACGTAACGTGTCAATGATTACAGGATTCCGTGAACAGTACAGGGGTACTGTTCATCTATTTATAGGCACAGGACGCAACCTATGTGAAATTACATTTATGCCCTTTATAATCAATTACAATACTGACACAAAACATCATGGGTCTTTGAGTCATTTCATCTTTAAGTCGGTTCGCCCCCTTCGTCTTGAGATTTGTCACTGTGCCGAAGCTCTACCAGTGATAACTTCGGTGCTGCTTCTGAAAGGATCTGCTGAAGGTGTTTTCCTCTTTTAGGATCTTCAGCTACGAAGCATACCCCCAACACAGTCTAAATTTGTTATAAAGGCACAAACTAATATTGTGAGGGGCCACTGTTGGGGCCCTTCGTCTTCCCAAGGTCCTCAAAAACACGGCTAACCATTTGTTATCAGCATATAGCCAAGTATTATAGGAGCTTCGGAACGAGAATATCTTCGATGCGGAATGATGGAAGCATAAAGAAGGTAGCCTCGTTATAACAACACGTGAAGATGATACAAGGAGAAGGTGTTATCCAAGTCGCTGAGGGCAAAAGACAATGTTGTCCCTGTGATATTTGTAAACTTTGTGTGTAATCTATGAGGGTATAAATGTAATATCATATGAAGATGTACGACTCCCTATAAATAGATGAACAGTTCCCTGCATAAAGAACCTTTTTGGTGGGCTGTACAATTGATGCGTAATTCTTTCTCTACGACATCTTCATTGTACTTCTTTCTACAAGTGCCGAAGGTACAATTGTAAAGTTAATTTACGAAAGGACAAATATATCATGAAGATATCTTGATTGAATTATCATATTCAAACTCTTTGATATTCATTGCTGTTGGGGGCCTTCATCTTCCGAAGGTCCTCAAAAACGTGATTAACAATGTTTCCCAAGTGTGATATATGTACAAGAACCTTCGGACTCGGAATGAAGCTATACACAATATGAAAAGCATGGTCGGGACGAAGGTTGAACCAGTTCCGAAGCTACGCGCAAGGAAGCTTCGGCTCAGCAGCAGAAAAAGGAACCGACTTAAAGAGGAAAAGGTTGTCTAGTCCTCGATAGATTGTCCTTAAGTCAACAGTAAACATAAAGGGAATGAATGTAATTTTACACAGGCTGTGCCCTATGTCTATTAATAGATGAACAGTACCCAGTACTGTTCACGCTGACTTGTACTCACTCACGCGTCACACTTGGACTTTTGCCTTCTATCAAGCTGAAGGTACAAATGTAATTCAATATTGTTCATGTTCATTCATGATGACATAATAAATATAAATTAATGATGGCATATGATTATTCATGTTATTTCTCATGTTTCGTATGCTTCTTCTTTCATTAATATATACTGCGATGATGAAGGTACGTCCTTCATGACCTTCGTCTGAAGATCATTATATCCTAACGTAGATAATGCTTCGAAGGACGAAGGGCCTTAACCATTAACATTTTGTGTTGCCTTGTTCTTAATTCACAGCATTTGAGAACAAGTCCCCAACATTGGCCCTCCGGTGAACTCAATCGACCACCTTCGGCAAGCCGTGACCTTCGTCATGCCGCCGAAGAAAACTTCTTCAGGGCTAGGGGTTGCACTGCAGCCACTGGACGTCAACCAGGACACATTGCGCGAAGCTCGAACTCAAAAGAGGAAGGCTACAAGTCCAACACCCTAGGAGGAGGAGCTGGACTAGGAGATAAGGGATCTCGAAGCTATCCATCAGCAGGTCGAAAGGAAGAGAGAGAAAATGCTTCGTCTTTTCGATCTATAGAAGAAGATCGATGAAGCTGCTGAAGAAATACGTCATCTTAATCAAGATGACCAGGACCGAAGACCTCCTCAAAGAGAGCTTCATCAAGACAATTCCTACAATGATGATGATTGGTATGACGATTTCCATCATGGAAATTTTGCTTTTGATGATGCTTCTCCTCTATCAGCAGAACTGCAGGCTACCCCATGGCCCCCATCATACAAGCCACCTCAGCTCCCCATGTATGATGGGCACTCAGATCTGAAGCAGTTACTGATGGGCTATGAAGCAACTATATCTTCGTACGGGGGCAATACCGCAGTCATGACGAAGTCCTTCGTCATGGCAGTCCGAAGTGTGGCCCAGACATGGTACTCTTCTCTCCGACCCGAGACAATCACGTCTTGACAGAAGCTTAAGGACATGTTGGTCACCAGTTTTCAAGGGTTTCATACAAAGCCAGGCACCACTCAGGCATTGTTCCAGTGTACTCAAGACCATGAGGAGTGCCTTCAGGCATATGTCCGAAGGTTCTTGCGTCTGAGAGCACGAGCGCCCATGGTGCCCAATGAAATCGTCATTGAGGCCATGATCAAAGGTCTTAGGCCAGGGCCTACGGCTCAATACTTCACCAGGAAACCCCCCAGACTCTGGAGAAGCTGCTTCAGAAAATGGATGAGTACATCCGGGCTTACAATGACTTCCGCCAAAGAAGGGAGGAAGCTTATAGATTTTCTGAGATGACTAGGGGCTTCGGAGGAAGAATCCACTCTAGGCATATCAGATCAATCCACAGCTCCAGTCAGAACGATGACAAAGGAGGCCAGTTTCAGAGGCCACACCACAGCTCACAGTCTTCAGGACAGCAGCAAAGCTCCTTCAGGCCACCAGCTCCAAGGGGCCAAGGCGGCAGGGGCTTCGGAGGAAGATATGTGGACCAGCCCAGGAAAATCTATTGCTTATTCTATGGTGAGGACAAGGGCCACACTACAAGAACGTGTCAGATCACCATTCAGAAGCAAAAAGAGATCGCCGAAGCAGAAGCCCCGTAGAGTCAGCCGAAGCAGGTCTTACATACTGCTTCGTGCCACTCTCCCTACATACTAGAGTATGTGGGCAACCAAACTGCAGCTTCTGTTGCTTCGGCAAGCCATTCACAAGCTTCCTGGCCTCAACTTCCACTGCCACCACCATTGCAACCTACTTATACCCGAAGCCAGCAGCCAGAAGGGCGCCAGCACTCCCAACAACAACGTGACTTCAGGGAGGAGTCTGAAGCTCGTACAGTCAACAGCACTGTACTAGAATCAAAGCACATATACTGAGCAATATCCTACTTCTGAAATACTTTTACTTTTTACGCCATTTTGCTTTCTGTATAAGGAACAAGCAATGAAAACTTAGTTTTAATTTCTTGTAATGATTCTGCCTCTACCAGAATAAAATATATCTTCTTCACAGATTTACGAAGCTCAAAAGTCGTTCCTAAGGGAATGCAGAGCTAAAATTGACGAAGCTACAAAAGTCATTCCTAAGGGAGCGCAGCGTAAGTTTTTTGCTCAAAAGTCGTTCCTAAGGGAATGCAGAGCTAAAATTGATGAAGCTACAAAAGTCATTCCTAAGGGAGCACAGTGTAAGTTTTCTGCTCAAAAGTCATTCCAAAGGGAATGCAGAGCCAAATACCGCCGAAATATAAGGCAAAGAAGTTCAAAAGTCATTTCTAAGGGGATGCAGAACTTATACCGCCGAAATAGAAGGCGAAGAAGTTCAAAAGACGTTCCTAAGGGGATGCAGAACTTATATCACCGAAATAGAAGGTGAAGAAGCTCAAAAGTCGTTCCTAAGGGGATGCAGAGCTTGTGTATTCCAGTGTGGGCGTGTGGGCGTGTGGGTGTGTGTCTTCGGCATCCTCATCATTTTGCATCATATCATCACATCATTTTGCATAACATGACATCATACATCATATTGCATTAACGACACAAGAATCGAATACGAAGCCAATCTTCGGCAAATGCTTCATCAAAATGAAAATGTGCTAAGGCACGAATAAGCTTCGGGAAATACAGTTTTATCAGCCTTGTCATAAGAAGAGATCTCTTTCTTTACGAAGCATGAAAAGAAGGGAAGGTGTTTTTTCGCCAAAGGCTCAAAAACGGTATGTGTGTAAATTTCATGCATCGCAAAGAAATAAATTACAATAATTTACATATTCGATTCAATGTTATATACATCAAATGCCACATAGTTTTGTTACAATAGAAGCTTAATGTTCATTCCATTGTCCCATACATCAAGCATTTTAAAATATTATTACAATGAAATCTATTCTTCTCTAAGGACTTTTTTCGCAACTTCGTTCAATAGTTTATCGACGACTTCGTCAATAATGGAGTCTGCCATGCTTATAATGTCCAGTGCTTCCTTCATTTCTGGATCGGCTAGGGGATCATACGGTTCCGGCGGTGGGGACAGTTCAGCTAAAGTAGGTAAATTGATTAGTTCAAAGCCACAAAACAAGTATCGAAGCTAAAAAAACCAAAAAATAATACCTATACGCCTTTCGCGTTCTGCAGCCTCTTCAGCTCGCTTTGCTTCTACTCGGGCGTCGTGGGTGTCTTTTTCATTCTTTTTTATAATCTTGTGTGCCAGCTCGCGGCCACCGTTCACCTAGACATCGTTATAAAACTTCCTGCCCATTAAACTTGCTTTGGCTAAAGGATCCTTCGTATCCTCTATGGAGAAGGCAGCTTCGGCCTGGGCTATAGCCTTAATATGATCAAATCCGACCTTCTCTAGAATAGCTGAGATCCCTCGCGCGCCGAAAAAACGCACAAATATCCCCGCGATCATTCAAGATCTCCTCGAAAGCTTCAGCTTCTCCACTTATCCATTCAACAACGCCTTCCGGGTCGCCTCATATGAAATTTTCTTCAGAAGAATAGGCGCCAACTTTGGCGAAGCTAGTTTTTAATTTTTTCGCGCAATCCAAGGATTTCTCCAAACACCTTTCCTTGGATTCGTGAAGTTCTTCAACATTTTTCTCTAGCTTATTTTTCCAGTATTCACTGATCTCTCGGTTAGCCTGTGCGAGCGCGCACCTCTCATTAGCTTTGGCCAGTTGTCTCCGAAGGTCTTCAATCTTGGTTTTCTGGGCTTCGGCCTGAGCTTTATAATTAACTTCGTCTTCCTTTCTTTGTTTATCAATGAAATCAAAATTTTGTCTTTTTCCAGACCTTTGTTTCTCAGTTCAATCACCTCTGAACGAAGGTTGTTAAGAGCCAATGTATAGCCTTCGTCATCGACGTTCTTCTGTGCCCTCAGGGCATTACTAAGAATTAAGCCCTGCAAAGAGGAGGGAAGAATTGAGCATGACAAATAAAATACTTCATTCCCAACTTTAAAGTTAACTTCTATACCTTAATACTGTTGTACGCCAAGCTATCAGCAAGATCATCCTTCGACATAACCGAAAGGCCTTCTTCAAGCTTCGGAAATCCCATACTCTTAGCTATCTCCCGGCAAACGGATATTTCTTTGTTGTTCAGGAGACAATACAGGAAATCATCTTCATTACTGTCGTTAAACACTATAGCTCCTTTCGGATATTTTAGTTTTTGAGCATAATGTCTTACTTCCACGATTTCATCCTTGGACAATTTCATCCCCAAAGCATGTCGATAAATGTAATCAACAGCTTCGGTCAGGGCTTCAAGGGCAGGAGATTTTGCTTTTTCTACCATATCTTGCCCTGCTGTCATGCTGGTATCCGAAGTTTGTTGATCAGCTTTGTCTTCAGGCGTGACAGCCTTCGCCTCAATGGGCATTGTAGGCTCGGCTTCGTCTTCGGCCTGGCCCTTGGTAGCTTCGGCAGCTTTCTTAATAGGAGCAGGGGTCAAAGCCTTTGTAGTCTCCATAACAGCGTCTAGCACGCTGGCCATCCTCCTCTTAGGAGTTGCAGCAGGAGCTTTTTGCATCTTTGGCAAATCTGCCTCTGTCGGTGGACTCAGTATTTCTGGCACTTTTATCACTTTTTCCACCTGTGGCTCTTCGGCCTTATCATCTTTAGCTTCGGCTGGCCCGACTGTAGGCACCTTCGGCACTATAGTCGGCTCTTCAGCGCTCTGCACAATCGGAGCAGTTTGTCTTGCTTCGGCAGCTGAAGACGTCCCTTCACCAAATTCAGGTACTACGGCCGGTTCAATATAACGCGGCCGGTGGGTCAGAACCTTCATCTTTTTTCCCTTCAGCTCAGTTATGGTGGCCGAAGCGACAGTCTTTCTCTTTTTCCCTTGCCCTCATAGCGGGTAGTGGTAATCAGGGTATACGAAGCCAATCGCATCAATATCCTGTTCAATCTTTTCTTGCCTCGACCCCCGAAAGCTGCGGACAAAGCATTATTCTTCGGCCTTGGAGTATGCCCTAAGTAGCTCATCACTGGTAGCTTCGATACATTTCAACCAGTCATCGTCTGGCTCATCAAACTTCTCCCTAAATCTAAAGGTATACTTCAAACGGACTAGACCACCCTCACTGGAATCGACAGTGGTCTCCTTCGGCATATCCCAGCTCTCCACAAGTGGCCATACCCTGAAGGCTATATGCTCCTGAATTAAATCCCTCGTGCCAATGAAGGCACACACAGTACTAAGGCCTTCTGACATGCTTCAACATTGCTATCAATTTCCACCTTCGGCCTTCGGAGGCCGAAGCGAGACCAGATGGGGCGCTGGATAATTTCCTTATATCCTCCCTTTTCTTTAAATCATTTTTAACATAAAACCACTCCTCCATCCAGGCCCTGGGCCATCTTTTCCAGAATGTTGGCACTGGGTGGCTTGCATTGGGGCGAGCAATAAATCCATAACAATCAAAGTTATTTCTTTGCCAGTAGCCTTCGTCTCGTATAAAAGTTCGTGCATACTGCAGAAGCTCTTCGCGCTTGGCTCCAGCCCCTGACTCCTTACAGCCCAGACAAAAATCCCTATCCTAATTATAACTTCAGAGGTGATCTGATGAAGGAAGATCTGGAATATCTTCAATACTTCAACCACAAATTTGCTCAAAGGAAACCGAAGACCAGCCTTCAAAAAACTTCAATAGACAACAACTTCGTTGTTCCTCAGGAGCAGGGACGATGTTGTCTCCTTCAACCCTCACGAGAGACATGTCGCGAAAGTATCTTCCTCTCATGGTGTCAATATGACTTTGTTTAATGGTCGATTTTCCGAAGATGGCATGGCTTGGTCGCCAGGGACGATCTTCAGAATCTTCATCTCCACTCTCCACATCATAACTATCACTGTCATCAGAATCTTCATACAAACCCTCCATTATTTCCTTAGTAATTTTCTTTGTATTCGTTTTTTCCATAGACTCATAAAACCCATCGATAAAAGGATCAGCAGCTTTCTTTTCTTCATACAGCTTCGTCTCCTCAGTTATCTTCGTCTCCTCAGTTATCTTCTTCTCCTCAGCTATCTTCTTCTCCTCAGACATGGCGAAAACACGTCTTTAAACCGAAGTTTGGAAAGGTCAAAAATCAGACAAGAGCTATTGAGCAAGAGCTAAAAGTTTGAGAAAATAATGCAAACGGCAGAAATGGCGTATCAAAACGCTGCCGCTATGGCTCATATTTATTACGCTCAGTGCTTTGCGGCTTGGTGGACCCCGTCTGTCATTGACTGTTGCTATTCTAGCAAAGGGAAGGTGTTTTTTTCGGACCTTCAGCTTAAGGCCTTCGTTCACGTTGCAGTCTAAATTCGTTGTTATAACAAATTAATACTGTGAGGGGCTACTGTTGGGGGCCTTTGTCTTCCGAAGGTCCTCAAAAACATGATTAACAATGTTTCCCAAGTGTGATATATGTATAGGAACCTTCGGACTCGAAATGAAGCTATACACAATATGAAAAAACATGGTCTAGACGAAGGTTGAACTAGTTCCAAAGCTACGCGCAAGGAAGCTTCGGCTCAGCAGCAGAAAAAGGAACCGACTTAAAGAGAAAAAGGCTATCTAGTCCTCGATAGATTGTCCTTAAGTCAATAGTAAACATAAAGGGCATGAATGTAATTTTACACAGGCTGCGCCTTGTGCCTATAAATAGATGAACAGTACCCTCGTACTGTTCACGCTGACTTGTACTCACTCGCGCGTCACACTTGGACTTTTGCCTTCTGTCAAGCCGATGGTACAAATGTAATTCAATATTGTTCATGTTCATTCATGATGACATAATAAAGATTAAATTAATGATATCATATGATTATTCATGTTATTTCTCATGTTTTCGTATGCTTCTTCTTTCATTAATATATACTGCAATGATGAAGGTCGTCCCTTCATGACCTACGTCTGAAGATCATTAATATCCTAAGGGAGATAATGCTTCGAAGGACGAAGGGCCTTAACCATTAACATTTTGTGTTGCCTTGTTCTTAATTCATAGCATTTGAGAACAAGTCCCCAACAATTGCATGTTCATTTATCCACTTAACACCTACCTTCGTAACTGAAGGAGTTGCCCCGAAGGGATAACTCCTTCATGACGAAGGTTATCTATCTCTTTAATACTGTGTTGCCTTGTTTTTTATTG